>ML675610.1:67320490-67426538 GCA_007922155.1 Mesoclemmys tuberculata
CCCCTGATATATTTATATAGAGCAAGCATATCCCCCCGGAGCCTTCAAACTTTGTGATAAGCTGATTTGACATTGGTCTTGGCTTGCTTAAGATAGTGTAAGCCAAATACATGGAGGAGATGAAGTCTACTTCTGTGGTTAAAGCCTAGGACTAGGTTTCATTCCTTCCTGCAGAATGAAGATAATGCTTATCTGCCTCACAAGGGTGTTATGAGACTTAATTCATGTTTGTGAAGACTTTTGAGATTCTTGGGCAGAAGATCTTTCCTAGGTACTTATGTGGCCCCATTACTGTAATATCTGAGTGTCTTGCAACCTCCAATGTATTTATCCGCACAATACTCCTGTGAGGTAGGGAAACATTATCTGCATTGTACCAAAGGGGAACTAAGGCAAAACAAGACTAAGTGACTTGCCCAAGAATACATAGGAAGTCCTAGAGTTTAAGGCAGGAAGGGATCACCTAGTCTGAGCTCCTGTGTATCACAGACCACCAACAACACCCAGCAACCGCACACTAAACCCAACAACAAATTAGGCCAAAGTATTACAGCCTCAGGAGACTATTATGTGTCGCATGCAGAGAATAAGAGAGACTGAAGTGCACCAGTACCTGAGAGCCCTGCTGCGCTATGGAAAAGATTAAGTGGGATACATCTAGATAATCCTGGCAAATGATGTGTACCCACATGCTATAGAGGAAGGTGAAAACCCCCCAAGGTCACTGCCAATCTGACTGGGGGACGCTTCTTTCCCAACCTCTCATATGGTGATCAGTTAGACCCTGAACAGATGAGCAAGAACCAGACAGCCACACAGCTGAGAGAGAGAATTCTTGGTGCCACCTCAGAGCCTTGTCCACCCTGTCCAGTGCCCCATCTCCAGCAGTAACCATGCCTGATGCTTCAAGGGAAGGAGATGAAAAAACAAAGAAACAAAATCCCCACAACGGAATATATTGGCGTGTGGAAATCCTTTTCTGACCCCTGCAGGTGGTTAGCTGACACCCTGAAGTGTGAGCTTTAGGAACATAAAACAGAAACCAGAAGTCAGCCCCAGGACTGCTGAGCTCTGTCCTCCACCATCACAAGCAATTCTGTCATATAATTGAACTCATAAATCTGGCCAACTCTCTCTGGTAACTAGTTGCTTGACCCCGCAACTCCTATTAGGAAGCTGTTCCAAAACCTCACCCCTCTGATAGTTAGAAATCTTCTCATTTCCAGACTGAACTTGTTCATGGTGAGTTTATATCTAACTGTTCTTGGGCCAATATTGTCCTTTAGCTTAATAACTCTTCACCTTTCCTGGTATTTATGCCCCTTATGTATATAGTGAGAGCAATCATATTCCCTCTCAGCCTCTTTTTTGCTAGACTAAACAAGCCAAATTTTTCTAGGCTCTTCTCATAAGACAGTCCTTCCATTCCCCTGACCATTCAAGTTGCTCTTTGCACCTGTTCTAGTTTAAATTAATCTTTCATGAACATGGGTGACCAGAATTGCACTCCATATTCCAAATGAGGTCTTGTACAATGGCATCAATACTTCTCTATTTCCATTGGAAATGCCTCACCTGATACTTCCTATGATTGCATTTGCCTTTTTCATCACCACATCACATTGGTGACTCATAGTCATCCCGTAATTGACCCCCACATCCAAGTCTCTTTCCTCCTCTATTGCTTCCAGGTGATAAGACCCCAGCTTGTAGCAGAAATTCTTATTATTAGACCCTAAGTGTATGATATACATTGACTTTCATCCCATTTCTGTCACTTCAGTCTTCCAGGTCATCCAGATCTTCCTGTATATTATTCCCAGCCTCCTCTGTATTGATGATGCTTCACAACTACATATCATCAGCAAATAATCATCATTAGCACACGTCTACCTTTTTATACCAGGGCCATTAGTAAAAATATTGAATAAGATTGGTCCCAAGAGTGACTCTTGAAGAACTCCACTAGTAACCTCCCTCTGATCCGATAATTCACCTTTCAGCACAACCTGGTGCCTTCTCCCCTTTTAGACAGTTCCTCATCCACCTTACAGTGCTTGTAGTGATCCCCACCTTCCCTCATTTAACTAAGAATTTCCCATGTGGTTTACTGAAGTCCAAGTATATTAGATCTACTACACTTCCTTTATAGAAAAATCAGTTATTTTCTCAAAATGAAATCAGGTTAGACTTGCATGATTTACCTTTGGTAAACCATTGTTGCATTACATCCCCTTTACTGTTTACCTCCATGAATTTAATTATTCTTTCTTTCACAATTTGTTATAAAGCCTTGCTTACTTCTTAGGTCAGACTAACAGGCGTGAAATTGCCTATATCACTGTTTTTCCCTTTGTCAGATATAGGTATGATGTTAGCTATTCTGCAATCACTTGGTTCTACCCTCAGACAGATAGATAGATCTGTCTGTGATAGAGCAGGGAATGGAACCTAGGATTCCCAATTCCCAGGTTACTGCCCTAACCTGTGGGTCATCCCTCCTCTCTGATGCAAAAAACAGGGCCAAATATTATTTGTTTATTGTAAAATATTGCCTCGACTCACTGAAGCACTTTAATACCACAATAATGAGTGTGGTGCAAATACCTACATTAGTATCTAAGCAATTTGGGACTGTTACCTTTTATTCGTATGGCCTTGATCCTGCAAGACTTATGTGTGTGCTTTATGCACCATGAATAGTTCCACTGGCTTCAAAGTTAAGTGCATGCATAAATCTTGTATTCAGTGTTGTTGGAACCATGTTGGTCCCAGTGTATGAGAGTGCCAAAGTGGGTGAAGTAATATCTTTTACTGGAACAACTTCTGTTTGTGAAAGAAATAAGCTTTCGAGCTAATACAGAACTCTTTTGTCTCTCTCACCAGCAGAAGTTGGTCCAGTAAAAGATATTACCTAATCCTGCTTACATCTTGGCAGAAATGGGGCCTAAGCAATGAAAACTGTGACAAAGGAAGCAGAAAATGACTAGGTATGTTTTGTTATGTATTGCAGGCATGGCTTCCAGTAATGGGTATCGTGCTCTGCAGTGGAATGCTGGGTCAGGAGGACTCCCTATAAATGAAACCACTTTTGCCAAGGTGCTGCATCAGCAGGGTTATGCCACGGGCCTTATAGGTATGTGGGACTATGTTTTATCATGCACAGGCACAGGAAGTTGGTGTCTATATTAATAGTGGTAATAATATCTCATAAACTTTAAAGCCACAAGGGACCATTATGATCATCTAGCTCTGATATATAGTGCTTTTTCATCAGTAGATCTCAAAGTGCTCTACAAAGGAGGTTAGTATCATTATCTCCATTTGACAAATGGAGAAACTGAGGCACAGGACTTGCCAAGGTCACCCAGCAGGCCAGTGGCAGAGCAAGGAATTGAACCCAGATTTCCTGAGTCACCATCCAGGGCTCTATCCACTAGGAAACATTGCCTCTCTGATATTTATTATGACTTTACACTCATCCTATATTTTAACAAACTAGTACTGCTTACTATTTGAAGTGTGGTAGAACCCAGAGACTCCCAATCGGGGCTCATGACCCTAATGTGATCCGTGTGGTGCCCATACATAAGAAAACACCAGTCCCTACCCCAGAGAGCAAACATTGCTATTGGACATTTAATCATCTGAAGCCAATGGAACATACAATAGGAGAAGTGAAAAATGTCATGTGAAGTGGCACGGTTACAATGATTAGAACAACTGAGCATTGTGCTAGGTCCAAAGCTTAACAAAGCGCTCTCAGTGCTTCCTTTGATATGTATATAGAGACACATCCAGCAAAGGAAGGGACCTTAATCATTTCATTTGGCTTTAGAGGAGGAAAGGAAAATAGAAATTAACAGCAGGTGTGTAGTACATAACTGTCTAATATAATATGTTACCCACTCATAGGAAGGTGAGCCCATCGGTTTTCAGAAATAGCTTGTTCTGTCTCTGGATTATTTAGTAACAGTACTTCACATTTCAAATATCTAGGTGTTTGATGGTAGAGCATATAAATCAAGTCATTGGTACCATTTGTCTTTGTAATCCCTAATGATAGGTGGAAAGATCAGGTGCTTTTTTTGTGAGGAGAGCTCTGAAGACTAATCCAGAATTTTATGTATTTATTTATTGATTTACAGATCATAGAATAAAAGCAAACAATAAAATATGAGCACATAAACACACAAGTAAAGATGTCAAAAAATCCTAGGATATGAAATCAGTTGAATTACCTTATTAACAAATCATCATGAAAAAGAGAATGTTTTGATTTTTTCATCAGAATATTTTTTGTGCTGATTCATTTAGGTGAATTTCAGCCTTTCACGGGACTGCTCCATACTTGCTAACCATTACCACCAAAGGTTTTCCTCAGCAAGGTTATTTTTAACTCAGATATTTCGTCAGCAAGAAAAAAGTGGTGTCTTACCAGCTACCTAGTACAAACACAGGGACCGCTCTCATTTTTGGTCTTTAGCTCTTTCAGTGAATTAAAGCCATCCTTCTTCAGGTAGTTGTCTGTTTCTGACACTAACAAAAGATTCCTCTCATCTCTTTTTGCTTGGTCTCAGAGTGGATTTTGATGTGATCTAGTGTGCTATTCCACCTTTACCATCATGGATCTAGTTTTTGAGACTCGTGAACCTTTCAGAATATTCTGGGGCTAACGCATACCCAAGTATGTGGTAACCCGCATTTATTTTAATTAAAAAGTAAGGTATTATAGAAACCAAATTTATATTAACATATTTGCAAACCTCATTTTTAAGAATATTGAGAGCTCTGTTTGCTCTTTAGGCTGTGCGCTAGATAAATGAGTTAGCCCTGAGTAAATGGGCTGTATCATGGGGAGGCCAACTGTGCTGGGAGAATAATACAGTTTTTACTGAATTTAGGGCTTTCAATACCAGCTGAGGTAGAGACAGCTTCTATGTACCCCTTTATGGGCACACCATGCTAGAGAAATCAGACTCTCTCTGAGAAAAGACTAAAGGCTGTGGCAAAACTCTTTTCTCCAGCATTTTGTGGGAGAATAACACAACTCCTGCCAAATTAAGTCAATGCTACTTGGTCTTATTACACAAAACACTGTATATGGTGGACAACAGAGTTGATATCAGTGTTTATTATTAAAAATAGTTTTGTACCTTTAATGCTTGGATACCATGCACATTGTTATGGTTGCAGGGCTAGCTGCATCTCTGTCCCCTTTCAGGTCTCTGAGTGCACCACCTCTTACCTGTATGTCTCCTGGTGTGGAATTCCACAGTTGTCCCAGTGTTACCCACAAAAATCTAGGGCACCGCACCTATGTCCTACAGAGGGCTTAAGGCATGATCCACTTAATTTAGATATCCCCACCTTTTCCCTATTGAGGGCTCGAGGTGTAAAGCCCTATCCTTACCTACAGGGCTCAGAGAAAATCTTGGTGAATTTAAGTAGATGCCCCTACCCACAGGGCTCAGGGCTTTAGGGGTCTACAGGATCATTCCCAATGAATGATCCTTGCACAACTGTGCCCTAAACATCTATTTATTAGCAATACATACACAATACACATGCCAATCAAATCTGTTACACTCACCACTCCCAGTATCCAGACAAACTTTACCCAATGGCTCCACTCTGGATCGACTCGTCTGGGAGAGGGGTAAGAGTTCTAGCAACTTGATGTTTTTGTATTTGTTTTCAAATTTCAGCACTGTGCATACACAAAAAAACCCTTTTTTTTCCACTTAGGGCTAACCTGCCCCTCTTATCCTCAGGTATGATTGCTTTTTCACATTTTTTTGAAAACGGAGCCTTTTGGCTTCCAGTAATTTGTTTGCTGACCAGGTATGTTCATTATCTGCAGCTCCTTTGTTCTGCCATATATGGGCAGATTTTTTCCCTTCCCTTCTCAGCTAGGTAATTTGCCTTAATACAGATGCTTTTTGGCTTGTTTTTTGGATCCAAACCCAGGTTAAAGACTGCACATTCCCTCCATAGTTTAACTTCTACAACATTATATTAGTCATATTAATTTTTACATAAAGTGTAATTGTTTTTTTTGTGCTTACAGTTTCGTGAGCCCTTATCGAGGTGATAGTATGATCACTCAGAGCCACCTTAAGGATCAGTGTTTTTAACATTGCTTCTTTTGTGCACTATCTTTTTTGTTCTTTTTCTGTGCTTCAGCTGCTATTTCTTACCAAAAAAAAGATCCAGAATCTCTTTCCATTCTCCTGGTTCTGGCTGCCTCTGCCATAGCCATACCACATTTTCTGGTTCTTATTTTAAAAAATTAATCTTTATAAAAACATGAAAGTACCCAAAGGGTTAAATTAAGGCAAACCACAAGCTATTTGCCTGTGTCTGGCAAAAGGGTCTCTCTGTATTACAACTTTGAATGGTAGATTCAAATGGGTTTTTAGTGAAATTGTTGAAAGAAAGAAAGAAAGAAAGAAAGAAAGAAAGAAAGAAAGAAAGAAAGAAAGAAAGAAAGAAAGAAAGAAAGAAAGAAAACAATTTCCTTAAATCTACAAAACAGGTTTTTACATACCAGGAGTGTTGATTTAGGTCTTTAAAACCTTACATGATTACACATGTATATATTTACACGCACACACAATTTTTCTTCTGCTTAACGTTCCTTGCAGTGTTTTAATTATTTTTAAATAATAAAATAATCGGCTGTACACAGATTACTTTTCCTTTTTGTACATTTGGAGACAGTTAAACTCCAATAGAAACCCCTTATGTTTTTTTAGCGATTTAGATTAAATTGTTGGTAGTCAAATTATTTAAATCAGATTGTCTCTTTGTCTGCACATATATTTACATTTACATGACTGGGTTTTACCAAACCCAGAATTCTTTTCTTAGAACACTGCAGCTGTCGCTCTTTAATATCTTCACAACTGTTACTTTTTAAGCATTACCATATCTTTAACATTTTCAGAAATCCCAACTGTTTAATTTTCCCCAAACTCTCTAGTATTAATTTCTAAAAAAGTACTTTTAACTTTTCACTCTTTTTCTTGAAATTACTTACTTTGGCATCCAATTTATAGTATCTTAGCTTTATTATATTATTCTTTGCCGCCTTAGCTTTTAAAGTTTTCCTGACAACGTAATGTTATTTTAAACCCTTCATTTTCTCACTCAGAGTGCTGTGTTTATCAGATGCTGCTTTTACAGCATTACTGAGTTGATTCTTATGCATTATATTTATTTTTTTAAAGTAGTGCATTTTACTTGTAAAAACTGAGCCACCATGTACAATTCCTGTAACGTAGCTGCGTTAGTCTGTGCTTTCTTTACCTTGGGATTGTTTAAAAGACCATGTTAAATATTGATCTTTATGGTTGCCCCTGGGTCATTTGCTTAAAATGTTAGTGGGATAGAGCAGACTTCAATCATGCTCTGTTTAAAACAAAACAAAACTTTTCACAGAGGTATCCAAAGTTTCCTTTATTAAGATTTCAGAAAAACAAAAGTGCCAGGGGGGGAGAAGCAACCCATTTTAAAGTACATGTGACTGTGCGGTAATTTTAAAGTACATGATAGCAACAGCAAATGTAACAAACTGAGAAAAGAAAAGGAGGGAGGGGGGAAATATAAAGGATATTATTAGCTCTGAGCAAAGAGCTCAGAGGTTAAAATAGTTGGAAACCAGTACCCTAGTTTTTATCCTGGCTCTGGGAGGAAAGTGGCTGTTGTTATCTGCTCTTGCAAACCCTGAATTTGTTCCTCCGGTATCTCTTGTTTTTGTTTGCCTGCCATATGGATGGCAGGATTGCCCCTCTTTGCTGAAGTTGTTCCTGGGCAATTGTGTGTGTTAATGCATTCATTCTAGATGTTCACCCTCTCTCTCTAAATTTTTACTTTGAAATTGTAGTTATGTTTTGTTTACTCCCCTGGCATCCAGTCACAGCTCCTGTCTATTAAGGTGGTCTGTTAACTCTGCTACCATCCATGATTCCTGCCGTTTCCCTCTCAACAGCACATATGGCCTTTCGGTGAAAGCATGGGGGGGGATATGACCATCCAGGATCTGTCCCCTTGGGACCGGTCCACGTATCCCCACCCCAAGTATTGCCCCACGAGTCTGAAGTACTCCTGGTCGTCTACACCTACTTCTCCCCTTACTGCTGCGACAATGCCCCTCGGGGCTTCCAACATACTTTTCAGCTTCTCCATTTGACGTCTGCAGACTGAGCAGATCGATTGCTGTTTGCATGGACCTGATCCTTATTTTCTCACAAAACCATCCCTCTCCAAGGGCAGAGGCCTTTTCCCACTACCCATTTAGCAAGAAGGGTGGGTTCCTCAGCTAGTTTCCACCCCTCCTGGTTTTTCAACTTAAGTTCCCATCCCTCCCTGTTCCCTGGAGAGTTCATTCTGTCAAGCAGGCTGCAGGCTTTGTTGAGAGAAGGGCACAAATATTGTCCAACTTCTGTATAAGGCTCAATCAGTTTGGTCCAGGTGACTGGATTGCCCGCAATTCTACACCAGTTTGTAACTGGAAAAAATCAAGGGCACCCCGCTTTTCCCTTACCAAGGGCTCACAGCATGACCTGGTTAATTTAGGTACCCCCACCTTTTCCCTACTGAGGGTTCAGGGTATAAAGCCCTACCTTTACCCACGGCCCTCAGGGAAAAACTTGGTGAATTGAAGTACCCACTCCTACCCGTGGGGCTCAGAGTTTTAGGGGTCTGTAGGATCTTTTCCCAGTGAAAGAGCCTCACATAACCGTGCTCGAAAGGTCTATTTATTAGCAATGCACACAGAGTACACGTGCCAAGCAAATCTGTTATACTCAGCACTCCCAATATACATACAAACTTTACCCGATGGCTAGTCTGGATCCACTCATCTGGGCTTGCCAGTGATGCCTCTGCACATCACACTCATGCAGAGGAGTAAGAGTTCTAGCAGCTTGCTGTTGAAGTGCAGTCCAGCGATGGTTCCCAAGGAGCATTGCTTTTTTATTTACATTATATTGGTAAAACTAGTTACCTCCTTTAAATTTACTGCTCCTATCCCATTATTCAATACCCCTAGGTAACAAATTTTAACCGGTCACACACTGGCAACTATGTTATTTCTCCCCTGCTTAAGTCTTTTTTTCATTTTAGCTTTTATGCCCAAATTGTAGTGTATTTATGATCTTTGTTTGTGCATAAATTTGCTAGTCAGAGCTTATCTTGTCTCTTTTACCATTTGCTTGGTCTTTCTGTATCCTCCCTAAACTTTCCAGCACCTGGGTGTCTCTACTTTACAGCCTTTAGTGTAATAGCTCTTGTTAAGGGCATTTCTGAGGTAGGGGCTGCTTTACCAGCAATGGAGCATTTAAAAAAAAATGTTAATAGTGGGTAAATCCCTGAGTTTTGCCCAAAGCTAGTTTATTATTAGGGTGAGTTAAATCCCACGCTTACATCAGTGTTTGATGGGGCCCTGTGCTACAAATACTCTGTGTATCAGCAGAGCTTACCCACCAGGTCTGATTGTGTACAGCTTCTGTGGTTCCTCCCTGCAGGAGTCTGTGACCAGTGGAATACTGTGACCTAACAACCTTCTTAAAATCAAAGTATTGTTTATTTTGTGGTAGGAAGAAAACATTAAGATAATGTTTAAAACAATAGTCTGCACACAAAGTCTTTCTCACCTAAAGGCTTACCAGCCACGGCTGGTAGCCTAGACAGGCCTACCTTCTTCAGTCATCATAGTCCTGCTTTGAGCAGGGGCTTGGACTAAATGACCTCCTGAGGTCCCTTCCAACTCTAATATTCTATGATTCTATGATCATAGTGAGTCCTATGTGTCAATCTGGTCCCCCCAAACCACTACCTCCGCAGCTGCCCCTCTTTTGTGTCATGAGCACACAGGCCTTCTCCAGTAATGGTTTTGTTTCTTATCAACCCTCCAGTGTTTGCATAGAAATGGTTCATCTTGAGGTACTCTTTTTCCTTCCTGCTTGTTTCCTTACAGCTCTTATGGAACTAAATCAATGTGGCCATACAATAAACATCCTAAAAACCAGGTCAAGAGACAGTATTAATAATTTATTACAAAGCAGCACTTCTGTGATATACACTATCAGTAGCGTTTTGGAATTACATTCATTTGATTGGAAATGTACTTTCCAGAGTGGAGCCTGCTTAGAGACACATGTCTAACACTGATTCTTTGACTGGCTTTCTCTGTTGTGCTAACAGATATCTCACTCTTATTTAGTCAGTCTGGCTTGTGTTCATTAGTAATGACTTGTAGTATGAAACTGCAAAGTAGGTGGTGTTTAAAATTCGTTCTGTGCTAACATGAATAGTTTGAGGCAGGTTTTTTCTTGTTTAAATGGTACTTACCATTTCCAATTCAATTCTTACATGCCCACATTGCACACTGCTCCTAGATGGCAACTGTACTATAAAAATTTACGTCTCTATCAGTACAAAAGTATTTCAGGTCTTAGATTGACAGTTTGTCTGTTGAGCTAGTTGAACTGAATTCTTCTGTCAAAACATCAAAATATCACTTCAGTATGATTATTTTTCAAAGGCAAACTCTGTCCTCATTGTATAGTGTTTCAAAAGCTCGGCTCATGCCAGAAAAATTAGTGAATACCTTTTTTTTGTATATGGGCACATGTTACATATAAAATTCCAAAACAAACCAAGTAAGAATAAAATAGGCCTTCTGACTGTGTTAATTAAACCTTTGGAAGCTTTCTATTTGAAACCAATTGACCACGCAAACCTAGGAAAACAGAACATCGTGCATTTTATCCCTATGCTAGAAGTACTATTGAGAGATCTCCATTTTCCTGCTGGGGGGATGCAATGTGTAGCCATTTTCATATCTTCTGGAAATATCCCTAGAGTGAGGACTTGTAGTTTGATGTTATAAAATGGTTGCAATATTTACTCCAGGGAAATATCCCTCCAAATTCCTATCACTGTGATGTTAGGGAAATGTCAAAGCGTACTGACACTTAACACCTCTTTAAAATCCTTGACGGGAGCCAATGTATTTTCAGTATTATGACATCCAAACAACTATTATTGCCACTATAGAATTCTGGTTTACAAGAATAAAAGATTTAAGAGAAGTTGAGTAATTTATTGCCTGCATTAGATTAACAATTGAACTATATTAACGAAAGATGACCCAAGAGAGTTGAACTAGTTAAAATTAATCACCGTCCACAACTTTTATAATAACAGCATGTATTTTTAATGTCAGCCAGTACCTTAAAGTGTATTGCAGCTGCTATGCTGTATCTTGAATATCTGAATCCTGTTTACATTGCCTTTAGATGAAAATGATTTTCTACTGTCAGCAGTGCTATTTATCTTTTATTTAGCATTTAACACTAAAAAAGATTGATGGTGTGACTGCTTCACTTGTTCTTACCCCCGAGCTAGTGTTCTTAAATTAATCTCCTGTTTTGTCCTGTGTGTGGCCTTGTTCAGAATAGTACAGTCTGTGTGTGTTGTAGATGATAATTGTCATGCTGTACAAAATGCTTTTTTGAATTTGTGTTACATTTTATCAATAATAATAATAACAATTAATAATTCGTATTGCAGTATCACCTAGGTCCTGTCATGGACAAATTGGAGAGAGTCCAAAGGAGGGCAACAAAAATGATTAGGGAGCTAGAACACGTGACTTGTGAGGGAACTGGACTGCAGAAGAGACGAGTTAGTGAGGATCTGATAGCAGCCTTCAACTATCTGAAGAAGGGTTCCAGGGAGGATGGAGCTAGGCTGTTTCCAGCGGTGGCAGATGACAGAACTAGGAGCAATGGTCTCAAGTTGCAGTGGGGGAGGTCTAGATTGGATATTAAGAAAATCTTTTTAACTAGGAGGGTGGTGAAGTACTGGAGTGAGTTACCTATGGAGGTGGTAGAATTTCCATCCTTAGAGGTTTTTAAGCTGCAGCTTGACAAAGCCCTGGCTGGGAGGATTTAGTTGTGGTTGGTCATGCTTTGAGCAGGGAGTTGGACTAGATCACCTCCTGAGGTCCCTAATCTTCTACGATTCTATGACCAGCGACTCCTGACGTACAGAGAAAAAAACAGTCTCTGCCTCAAGGAGCTTACAGCTAAGAGCATGTCTACACTGCAGGAGAAGCTCAGGGTTAATCAGCTGAGAACTTGGGGCTTGAGCATCTACACTAATTCTGAACCCTACGTTAACAATTTTCTGACCTGCAGCGCACAGATCTGAGACAAACCAACCATATATCAGACTACCTCGCACTCCACTGAAATATGACTGCCCTAGCCCTTTGATTGTGTTGCACTGTGGGAAAACTTGACTGTCCACCCGCAACATTACAGGGATTTTGACCAGCCCTCCCGCATAACCTGCCAAGGAGTCATTTTTGTCTGAGTGCTCCTAGTTACTGCAGCCAGCAACATGGAGGAGGCACCTTTTGAAGAACCTCTCTTGTTTGTGCTTTCACTCCTGTGCCAGGAAATGGACAGAGTTTCTTGTGGACATTTTGGCAGCGTTCTGACCCACCAAAGGCACCTGACGGATTTTATTCTAGAGAAGGAGGAGGAGGCGGCAGAGGAAGCAGAGTACCCAGGCATGGCAGTCTCTCATTAGCTGATGCTGCTCACTACACTTGGTATAGCCTCTGATTGCACCTACATAGACCTGCACTTCAGAATTTTGCATGCTGGATTCAGGGGCCAGCAGGGCACCATCCCTCTTGACCAGGTCATCCTTCACCACTGCCCCCAGCACTCGATCAAACTCATCATAAAATGGGCATGAGGTTGGCGAGTTACCTGAGGTGTGGCCCCGGTCCCTGATCTTCCTAAACAAAATGGAAAAAAGGTCCAATGCTAATACTCAATTGGATTTCCCCCTCCCAACTCCCCTTTCAGGAGTTACAAGATTTAACAGCCCTTCTTTTGATAGTAGTTTTTAATGTGTGCCAGATAACTGATGATACTGCACCCATTGTGCATGTGCCTTTATGGAATGTCAATTTAGCTAGTTTATTTTTCAAGTCAACTAAATTTAAGTATAAGCCTGTTTTTATTTTTCAAGTGTCTTAACATGTACACTTGGGCCAAACTTGAATGTCTTAAAATAGGCACAAAGGTAACATTTTCATAAGTACCTAAGTGACTTAAGAACTAGAACTTGGGCTTCTAATTCACAGCTCTTAAGTCAAAGTCCTTTGTCCTAAATCACTTAGGTGCTTTTGAAATTTTTACCCCAATATGTATTTAGGCTCCTAAATTAACATAAAAGTGCCTAAATACTGATTAGAATGCCAAACTCTAGACACCTGGGTTTGGAAACTTGGCCCCAAATCTTCTTGGATAAAATACAATAATATGTTGTTTTTTTAAAATTAAATGCCCCTTAACTCACTGACCCTAACCCCTGCTCTATATTTAGGGCCATACATAAAAACATATTGGAGAAGAAAAAAAAACCAAATGGTTTGGAAGTAAGACTACATTATTCCATCCTGCTCTAAGAGATCAGCAAGGTTATCAAGAAAAGGGTGGGATCATGAAAAGATGCAGAGGGATGGGAATCCATAGGTACCCTGGCTTGATCCCACCAAGATATCTGGAGAAACTTCCCTCCATGCTCCTTCCTGGCCACCCTTTTCAGCAAGGTCCTGCAGTGCTATGTAGGTTGCTCTTCTGGGCTGTTTTGTAACACAGGGCACAAAGTCACAGAATGAACTGATCCTGCTCCAAAAATAATTAATTAATCTGGTATTCTTATATGTACTTTAGCTGTGTAGGAAGGTGAACATGCTGCTTAAAAGTGACTGACTCCAGCTCTTGTATCTTCTCCTGGAGCTGAAGCCCCATTCTCACTGATATCTGGTTGAGGTGGCCAGTGATTTATGCAGAAAATTGCAGAGGAACACATACTGTGTAGCTGTGTGTTCCTCCTCTGTCCCTATAACTTTCTCCCATGGTTTTGCTGTTCTCCACATTTTTCAGCAGGGGGAGCAGAGAGTCTATAATATGTACACAAATAAGAAACAGGGTTATGTAACTTACTTAGATCATACTTGCTCTTCATCCTCTTAATCCACTCCCTGCCCTGCTCACTAGTCTGGAAAATTTGCAGCATTGTCAGCTTTTTAGCTCTCTGTTGATACCCAGGGCCATTCCAGGTACTCTTACTAAAATCCATGGTTTTGGTGGCCTTGCACCAGAGCTTCACCAAAATCTGGCTGTGCTCCCATGACTATCAGGCAGCATGCTTTGCAAAAGGCTTGTTCCGTTCTGTTTCCGTTGCAAACACAAAAGGCTCATTGATGCTGTATTTGCAGCTTGATGACAATGGAAGGTTTAACTCTGACTCACCGAGCTACTGCTGCACACCAAAGAGAGTGGCTTCTGTTTGCACTGCAGGCAAGTGGAGATTTGGGGGACATAGAGGACAAGGGAAGTTAGCCCATCAACTTGTAAGATACTTTTGGTGGACGCACAGGACAGGAGTTAAGCAGGGCTGTGTCTATACTGCAGTGCAAAAGGGCTCGAACCTGGATCATGACTTGACACAAACTCAGACTCTCCAACCTGCAGGTCCCTAGGTCTGAGTCTTAGAGATTTGTGTGTAGACGGAAGTAGGGTTTGAACTCATGGGCTTACATTGCAATGTAGACATCCCCTTAGTAAAACCTGTGATGAGCTTGTATAAGCTAGAAGCAACTTTTTGTGCATGTTAAGTCATCAAGAAAAAAGTCTGCAATGCTTGCGAATTCTTCATCTTTCATATTTTTGCTGGATACGTAATATGAGGGAAATCAGGCATTTTCGTCTAGAATTTGGGATTAGGAGATAAAACTGGTTTATGCAGAAGAATAAATTCACTTGGGCATCATTCTAAACAAAGAAACATTTCCTAACCTCTTTGAGTACTTGCCTTTAAAAATGTTTTTTCAACATAGTTTTATATATATGGTGGCATAGATACAGAATAATGTTTTTTACAAAATAAATCCTTGCCCTGGGGTACTGATTCTTTGGCCCCAGGATCTCCTACAGAATCAACAGAAACTCTTATGCCAGTGTGGAGTTCTACTTGCTTCATGGAATTCCATACAGGTGCAAGGATCCACTTAGATTCAGGGCCTGTGTTAAGGAAAAAACAAGAAAAGATTGCAAGCACAGGGAGGGATTGAGGTCCAGTGCTTTTTTTCCTAGTCATGCACAGCTGAATTGCGGGGAGCGCTAGTTCCACCTTTTACAGGTTCTTTTTAATGTTCTAGGCTGAGAGTTTCAAAATAACCTAGGGGATTTATGTGCCCAACTGCCATTTAAATGGGCATCTAGCTCTCCTAAGTCTTCTCTGAAAATCCCAGCCCTAACATTTGTCTTTTTTTGTTCATTTAACTTTCAGGGAAGTGGCATCAGGGTTTGAACTGTGAAGCCCTCAATGATCATTGCCACCACCCTTTGAATCATGGTTTTGATTATTTTTATGGAATGCCTTTCACTCTTCTAAACAACTGTCGGAAGAACAAACCTCCCGAGCTGGATGCAGCCCTTCAAGCCAAACTCTGGCTTTATACTCAAATAATTGCCCTTGCCGTGCTCACAATTATCATTGGAAAACTCACGAACTTGATCTCTGCCAGCTGGAAAATAGTCACCTGCTTTGCCTTAGCTGGCTCTCTTTTTTTCACTTCCTGGTATTCCAGTTATGGATTTGTGCAGTATTGGAACTGTATCCTGATGAGGAACTATGACATTACTGAACAACCGATGAAGCTGGAAAGGACGATGGCGCTCATGCTGAAGGAAGCAATTTCATTTATTGAAAGGTAAATCAAGTCCTTCCTTCTACTTAAAGGAGACCAGATCCCAGGAGTGTTTTTAAAATCCTTGGTGCAAGTAGGATTTTTTTGCATAAGCTGTGAATGTGTCTGGATAATTATTTTTGCCAAATATATTTGAATCACACAAAAGAGATTTCTGCTCACAAACATGCTGCAGGCTGACTTGGTTTCTGGAGCCAAGAAAAGGGCACCTCTGTGAAATATGACAGATGTTAATGGGGAGAGCATTTGGAGGATTGACAAGCAACTGAGCACACCAGGCATTCAAATTCATTTCAGCAATCCTGTAACTGGAACAACCTGGAGCTTTTCCAGTCAGAGGGGTTTTAACCAGGTGACCTATGTGACCACGGATTCATTTTTCAGTTTTTTATTATTTGCAAAACAACATTGCATAGCTTCCTGGGATGTCAACCAAATGCTAAAAGCTTTTTCTAACTGAATCTAGCTCTTCATATTTATCATGAAAAAATACTGGGCCAAAGTCCAGGGTATCGCCTGAGGTGTAAGTCATTGCAGAACTGAGGCATCATTGGTGATCCATGTGACCCCTATGGGTGGAATTTTCAAAAATGCCAGGTGATGTAGGAGCACAAATCCCAGTGCAAATCAGTGGGCTGTATGCTCCAAAGTCACTTACATGCTTTTGAAAAGCTGTAGAGAGAGTAAGTAATTTTTATAGAGATCTTGTGACGGGCTGCAGTCTGATGGCCCATACTGTCCACTGGATCAGTGAAGAGTGGCACCCTTGCAGGACAAGACTGCCGCAGATAAAACATTTTTAAAGCAACCTACAGTCCATTGGCCATGCTCTTTGGCAATCCCTTACTTTTTGTATTTTCGTGGTTGTTTTCCACACCACGACTAGCTCATCCCCTCTTTTAGCTTGCAGGCTGCCCCTGTTCTGTTAATGGAGAGCTCCTGCTCCTCCAGCACTACGTAATCCTGCAATTCTCCTACCATGGTTGCCTAGCTATTCTCTCTGTGCCCCATATTGCTCTTACTCCCTTTCAGACAACTTCTTTTTTTTTTTACATGGGAATATAGACTCAGTCACCCTATTCAGTCTGACCATTTGATCCACCTGGCCAGGTATACTGCCTCCTGTGACAGCTCATCCCCCTGGGTGCTCATGTGAAAGGGAGCAAACAAACAACAAAAGCCCCGTGAGACATCCACATCATTGTACTGTACTATACGTAGCAGACACAACTTCTTCAGGTAAACATTTCAACAGTGCTTACGGCCCATTTTCAAAAGTGACTTAGGAGCTTTCCTACTGACTTCCACTGAAAGGGTCTCAGTAGGAGTTAGCTCACACATTTTTGAAAATTCCTCTAGGCATCTATCTGCATCTTTAGGCATTTAAATACCTTTGTAAGTAAAGGTGCCTAAATTCCTTTGAAAACTGCTAAGTCACTTGGGTGTCTTTGAAAATATTACCCTTCCTGACTACGCGTGATGACCGTTCTACACCTTGCAGAATGAAATTTATTTCTGCCTAACCGTTCCATTATTATGTGTCCCTCTTTTTCTTTCACTCAGTTTCAAGCCTGCCAAGCCACCACACTCTCTCTTTCTCTTTCCTATGGTCTAGAACATAGCTCAATTTTGGGTTGGGGGAAGCCCTTTTGAGGGAGTTCTGGGATAATTCGCCCTGAGGATATTGTTTTGAAAATACATGCTATTTGGTGCATTGTAAGGGAAACACTTCAGGGGAAAGACATTATCCAAAAAATAGCTAGTGTCATTCGTTGTGCATAGTATGAGAGAGAATGAGCTGGATGGGCCAAATTGAGATCAGTGGCATTATGTCAGGATGAATGTGGTCCTAATTATTATGTATGTGTGTGATTGTGAAAACTTCTAGAATTTTCCCAATTCACAACAAAAATATCAATTTAATTCTTTAAGAAACAAGCATGGACCATTCCTTCTCTTCGTTTCCTTTTTACATGTACACACACCCCTTTTTACCACGGAGAAATTTCATGGGAAGAGCAGACACGGCTTATATGGAGACAATGTAGAAGAAATGGATTGGTTGGTGGGTAAGTGAAAGAGACTTTCTTTGAACATATATCATTGGGTTTTAAACGGAGCAATACTGATATCAACCAAGCTTTTAGAGTCTTGAAAACTATTACAGATTTCTGTGAGGGCTCTGCAAAGCATTAAGTTCCTAATTATTTTAATTAGATCCTGATCTTTTTGTTTGATTCACAGCAAACTTTGAGTGTTTTTCTGATTGTTTTTCCTTTAATTTACAGGCAAAATTCTTGATGCTATTGACAAGGAAGGTTTGAAAAACAACACATTCACGTATTTTGCCTCTGACCATGGTGGACAATTGGAGGCTCAAGAAGGAAAAGCCCAGCTAGGTGGCTGGAATGGCATATATAAAGGTAAGAAATACTGTATGATTTCTTTTAAGGTTAGCAATGCAACAGAAAATTAATTTACTTGATTAACACTGATGAGTTCACTATGAGTTGACTTCTGTTCCTGGTTCTAACACAGATGTCATGTGTAACTATAGACAGCAAACTTAATCTCTCTGTGCTTCATCTGTCCTTTCTCTGAAATGGAGGTATTAAGCTTGCCTATCTCACAATGGTATTGTGAAGCTTGCATAATGCCTGTAAATGATTGCAAGATCCTCAGAAGGAAGGCTTCATAAAAGTGTAAAATATTTGTATTAAACTAGATATTAACTGAGAGGAAATTGTAAGGAGAAATGGTACCAAAAAAAGCTTTCTGCTTTGAATATACAAGCTTTTGACATTCACAAGCTTAAATAGCATTTTTTGGAGTCATTCCTACCAGACAGTAAATGTGAATGATTTCCATGTAGTCAGGCACATTCGGTGATGGTTAACTGCTGTTCCCCAGAAATCATAGGTGCAAAGGCTAATTGGTACTGAACAAAAAAGGAAAGGAATGTGCTGTCCCTTGCAGTGAGAAGGCAATTACTATGCGGTTCTGTTGCTTTCAATATGAGCTACACAAGACAAATGCCAAGCATAAAGTGTGTAAATGTTTTCATTTTTCAAATTGCAGCTTGTATTAATTTTGCAATCTGGCCTGAGTTCTAGTGCAGTACTTGCCAAATACATAGCCATGGACAAAGATTTGAAATTCTGACTCCCTGAGTGGTGCAAATTGTGTGCTACTGAAAGGGAGAGTTCATCTGCACTGGGAGAGGCGGAAGAGGAACGTGTCTAGCTCCTGGCTCTTCCTGATATAGCTGGACTATAACATGGCTCTGATTCCTGCCCTTGAATGGGAAGTGGCTTTCCTCCCTAGTTTATAGGTTTGGTTAATGAGATTGATGGCATCTGGAGGGAGACGGGGTGGACATAGTGCAAAGGTGAGCAGCTAAAAGACATGGAAACCCGGTGGCTATATTGGGCATACCCAACCATATCACAGCACTTAGTCAGTCTGAGCGTCATAATGCTTGATCTGTGCAGAAATCTTTTTCTATCTAAATCTGGCCGATTTTCCCATCTATCTGTATCTGGCAAATTCCTGTGTGTAGTGTGTTAGGGAAATGCATTTGACTGAAAGTTCAAATAAGGGCGTATGACAGCTTTCATATTATTCAGATGCTTGTTTCTGGCCTTGACATTCTTGGGTAACTTTTTCAAAACCACCTAAGTCACTTCAGAGCCGAAGTCTCATTTTCAAAAATGAAATAGGCACTTAGGTTTTAGGCTCCCAAGTAACTAAATTCTCTGTGTTTAAGTCACTTTTGAAAATGTTAGCCTAGGTCTAAACAGAGGCAATCCGTACTGAAACTCTGATTAAAATGGGGGATAAGGCTCTCTAAATGCTATAGAAGTTTAAGAAGAATTTCAGCCCCTTCCAACTTGTGTGTTCTCAGAATATTTCCAATCCCTCCCTTTTTGCTAGCCCAGAAGGCTATTTGGTGTAGGCTCTCAAAAGTGTTCTAGCACACCACTACATTCTGACCCTACAAAAGGATGAAGACTAGCAGCTGAGTGAAGAGAGAGCTATGTGCAGGAAAAGAGAGAGAATTATTGCTGAAGAACACATACTTGAAAGCTTGCTCACCCATTTTCCCATCTATCCCATGCTGCAAATCATTGCAACAAACATTAATTACACATTTTTAGAGGATATTGTTTTGTTTTGGGTTTTTTTTGTTTGGTTTTTTTGTGGTGTTTTCTTTTTCCATGATTCTGTGCATTTGCATCCATCTCAGAATTTCTGAAATCAAAACTTGACCATGAAATTAAACCTTAGGGATGAGCAATGTGCTGCTGCCATCTATCTGTAATTTCATGTACAAATCTTATGGATAGGTTTGTATTAATGTCTGCTAATGAGTCATAACTGTTGTATGTCACTTTTCTGTAGGAGGAAAAGGCATGGGAGGCTGGGAAGGAGGGATCCGTGTGCCAGGGATATTTAGATGGCCAGGAGTCTTTCCTGCTGACACAGTTATTGATGAACCTACAAGCCTGATGGACATTTATCCCACCGTGGTTCACCTGGGTGGAGGGATAGTGCCCCAGGACAGGTATGGAGATAATAAAGCATGTTCACTCCCTATAATCTGTATTGATAATGTTGCTGCTTATATTCTTGCTATACTTTAGAGTCATAGTGTCGTATGCGTTAAACAATGGGCTTCGATGGCCTATGTTGCCGCTATACTCAAGCACAATGTGTGACATTGCTATGGGTTATAGCATGTAGCGCTTGGGGGTTAGGATAGATGTCAGAGCAAGGAAACCCCAGAGAGTGTGAAATGAACTAATTAAGGGTATGCCTACACTGCAAAAAATCACCTGCGGCTGGCCCGTGTCAGCTGAGTTGGATTCATGGGGCTCAGGTTCTGTAGCTATATCATTGCTGTGTAAATGTCCAGGCTCGTGCTGGACGCTGAGCTCTGAGACCCTTCCCCGTTGAAGGGTCTCAAAGCCCAGGCTCTAGCCCAGCCCCAAAAGCCTGCAGTGCAATTTTACAGCCCCGTACCCTGAGTCCCTCAAGCCCGAATCAGCTGACACGGGCCAGCCACAGATGTTTACTTGCAGTGTAGACATGCATCCAAATAAAAACACTTAGGATAATAGAAGTTCAGGGGCCAAGCAGACATATCTCTGGGCCTCACAAGGGCTTATGAAGGAGCAGGAAGGCTTATGGTGGAAATCGAAGAGAGGGAGGGAATGGGGTTGCCTATAGGAGATCTGACAATTTCTACTGAAGTCTGTGGAAACCGTAGAAGGCTTTCCTCCCTCCCTTACCATAAAGACCCATAAATCTCTCCTCCTGATCCTCCCCGCAGCCCCTCCTCCTCCTTACAGATTATCTTCCAAAGCATACCTTTTTTAATCCATATCTCTCCCTGCTACTTGCTCTCTCACAACAAGTACTAGACGGAGTGGAAAGACCTTCTCCAGCTGTACCCCGTGAGAAAAGAGCAGCTCTTTCTATTGGTGCATACAGCACTCACCCCTCTTTTTAGCAGCCATGTTCAGGGAAATGTACTCCTATTCCTGAGGAAGATAAATCTCAGATTAGTTTGAGGAGAGCTCCTAGCATGCTTCTCCACCACACCACCGGGCAAAGAAGCAGGCAGGCAGACACCGCTACTTCCCATATACTTACTCTGCCAAGCGCAGTGCTGTCTGCCCGACAAGTATTGCCCACCCATGCGCCCTGTCTGTGGAGGCCAAAGCATCCATTTCTGCCTCGGCCCTTACCCCAAGAGGTGTGTCAGAGGAAGGAGTTTGCAGAATGAATGGAACTGCAATTTGTAATCCTTTTCTCCTGATCATTTAGACTTGAACACTCTGTTGCCAGGAAGAAGATGCCCCCCTGCTCCCTTAGCAACTGAGAGGCAGTCATTTGCCAGCAGAATACTGCTGCTGTGAGAGGCAGTAGAATCTAGGGGGCGGTCCTGCTCCCCTCGAAGTCAATGAGAGAGTCGTCACTTACGTCAGTGGGACTAAGATCCCACTTCTAATGTTCGGTGTCCTCACAAAAGTGTGGTGGGAGCTGTGAGTGGGGAGGCCCTTCCTCTAATGCCACACTGGTCCTAATTGCAGCAATGTCAGAAATACACACACCAGTGGTAATATTTTCAAAAGCACCTAAGTGTCTTTAAAATGGGACTCTTACGTCTCTTAGATACTTTTGAAAATTTTGCTGTAGGAGAAAAGGGAAAAATAAACTATCAGAAAAATGCATCTAGATACCTTTTGTGAAATACATTTTAGAGATGTTCATACATGAGAGAGAAAAAATTACTTGCCAGTGTTATTAGAAGAAAACTATTAAATACTAAATTAGCTCTCAATTCCGGGAAGCATTTATGTGCTTAAATCCATCCCTATTCAGGAGAGCATGTTTAAGTGCTGTTCTCATTATAGATGCTTTCCTGAAAAGGGGCCTTAGTTTTCCATAAGAACTAATTCTTAATAGAAACTGCATACAATTCAATAGGATGAGCCTGACTTTTTGTTTTAAATAGCATTTAGGGATTTACAATATTTGCTTAACTTCTCTAATAGCGGTTCCAAATGTATGGCACATACAGCAGGGAAATTATATGCAGATAAACATGTAAACCATCTCTAGATGTAATGCCGGTGGCACTAAGAATTTTCTACTGCAGAGTGAGTAATAAGTACAATAGAACCTCAGAGTTATGAACACCGGAGTCACGAACTGACTGGTCAACCACACACCTCATTTGGAACCAGAAGTCTGCAATCAGGCAGGAAGGCAGCAGAGACTCCCCAAAAAAGATCAATTACTGTATAGTATAGTACTGTGTTAAACAGAAACTGCTAAAAAAAAATAAAGGGAAAGTTTAAAAAAGATTTGGCAAGGTAAAGAAACCGTTTCTGTGCTTTTTTCATTTAAATTAAAATGATTAAAAGCAGCTTTTCTTCCACGTAGTAAAGTTTCAAAGCTGTATTAAGTCAAAGTTTAGTTGTAAACTTTTTGAAAGAACAGCCATAACGTTTTGTTCAGAATTACAAACATTTCAGTATTACGAACAACCTGCATTCCCAGGATGTTCGTAACTCGAAGGTTCTCCTGTACACTATTTATTGTCCCAGTTTGGCGACTTCTCTTATCTCCGTCACATTAGGGTTATTGATGGTCGGAACCTGATGCCTTTACTACAAGGAAAAGTTCAACTGTCAGAGCATGAGTTCATGTTTCACTACTGTGGGTCATACTTACACGCCGTGCGATGGCACCAAAAGGACAGTGAGTATGACATTCTCCCTATGATGGATACAAACTCTAGCAAATATTTCCTCCTCATAGGCGCAATCGTTATAGCAATCACTAACTGATTGCTTTTCTGCAGTAATACATAGTACAATTATCTGTGTTTGGTGCAAATTCTATCGAACCTATGGATTGACTCCTGAGATTCTTATTAAGTCAAAAGTAGCGTGGAAGTTGTAGTGGTGTCTCATGCCAGCAGGAGGTGGCACCATAGCTAAGGACTATTTGCAATCAACACAGAGAAAAGGTATAAGAGGAAGTTTAATGAAAATATGTACTGTACCATCCTACAGAAGTTTTCATGTCTACAATGTCTAGTGTCTTCAAAATCAGTATCTTTTGTGAAGGACTTTAAGAAGGTTTATAACTTTGCATATTGCTGCTGGTAAATATCTTTATGTTCCTTAAAGAAGCACTCTCAAATATTATAGTGCCATTTTATACACATATCTATATCTGTTTTCTCTCCCATATTTATATCTGGTCCTTATATCTGGTTTTTCTCCTGCCAGCGGGTGCACTGTGGAAGGCTCATTATGTGACCCCAATATTCCATCCAGAGGGTGCTGGAGCATGTTACGGAAGAGGAATTTGCCCATGCTTTGGGGAAGGAGTAACCCATCATGACCCTCCTTTGCTGTTTGATCTCTCCAGAGACCCTTCTGAAGCCAAACCTTTATCTCCTGGCACTGAGCCCCTGTTTGACACAGTAATAAGCAGAATAGAAAGATCTGTTCAGGAGCATCGCCAGACACTGACTCCAGTCCCACAGCAGCTCTCTTTGTACAACATTATGTGGAAGCCGTGGCTGCAGCCGTGCTGTGGGACGTTCCCGTTTTGCTGGTGTGATAAAGCGGGTGACAGTGCACACACTGATCTGTGAAATGGGTGGCTGTTCATAAAACCTTGCAACTCTGAATGCTCTGCTACAGTCCACTTGTAACTTCATTTCTGAAAATCATGTCTTCTTTGGGCCAAATTTTACCTAAAATACCAATTCTCTCTCTCTCTGGGGAGCAAAGAGACTGAAAGTGGGGGAAACGGGTTAGCATATCGCTGTCTCCCATTCACCATTAGCTAGGTGCATAAAGTGCACTCTTCGTACACATGGAATAGGACCTGATGAGACTGTCCCATCATATATTTAGGAACCTAACTTTATCCATGTCTGGATATTTTGGCCACAGCACAGTGGTTTCTGTGTTACAATTATTTCCTTTTCCCAGCACATCTCTGCATCACAGCGGCATAACTCCATTCTCTGCCCGTGTGCTTAGCTATAGACAAATATTTGAAACAGCTAGAGATATATACACCAGAAAAAGAGAAACTAGCTTAGTAAAGAACAGACTGTAACAAACCACCACTTTTAATTGAATAACAGTAAAGTAAATGATCACACACTCAAAGAATATTGCTCTTAAAGATTTTTTTATTACCAAATGATTTTGTTGGTGAGCAAAGAGTCCTGTTATAGTTTGTAACTGATGGCTTTACTGATAAATAACACCAATGAAATGTGTAAAATAAAAACCTTACTTTGTACGTTTATGTTCAGCTTGAGTAAAGAAGCATGGTGATGAATGGTAGGACTTACCACTTCAAATAACGAACAAGAAAAAAATCATAGTTTGGAGAAATCTATTGAATTTAGTATAATCAAATATCTACGTGAATAAGGCACTGCTCAGTAAAGGATTCAGACATACTTGGTCAATGTCATCCTTGGCTTTGTTAACTGCTAATAGGAAAATTAAAGTTAAACCCACATTCCTTTTTCTAGCACAAATCTGTTTATCACCTTTACCTAGGCTATGCTATTTAGTCTTAAACATGTTGGAGTTGCATCATACAGAAGGAATTTATTATTTCTCATCATTGTAAAATTATATATTAATAGTTATATATTAATAACCAGCAGCTTGTTAACTTGCATATGATCCCTCACAAGGCATATTTACTACTAATAGTATTGCAGTAGTATGTAGAGTATGAATACAAAAATACCTAGGGTCATATCTGGACTACACTTAAAACTTATACTAGGATAGCTAGGTTGGTGAGGGATGTGAAAAAAATACACACCCTAGTGACATACGTATACCAACAACCCTCCCTCACCCACCAATGTAGATGCAGGTATGGCAATTGCATAGCTAATGTCATTTGGTGTTGTACAGTTGCAGAAAAATTCCTCCTATGGATGTACCCTGCGTCTACACTAGGGGGCTTAAGCCAGCATAGGCTGGGTAGTGTAGCCATAGCCTTACTGTCCTGTTTGCTACACTGGCTTCCCTCATTTTTTGGTTAAAGTCAAGGTCTCAGTGTTGATATTTGGACAATGCTTGCCTCTTCAGGACAACACCCTCCCTTGTCAGCCGTGTCCACCAGAAGGGGGAAGCATGTGAGAGCAGGAGACGGCATTGTTTCCGCAGTAGGTCTAAGGCTTTGGAACTCATTATTAGAATGGGGGAAATGGCTGCAAAGCTCATGGCCTTCATAATGAAGGGTAAAAAATTATCTGTTCAACATTGCGAGATTTAGTTAGTTGCAGCTGTGGGAAGGCTAAGAAAGAGAGACGGAAAAAGAGGAAGAGGAGAAAAGAAAGAAAAATAAATAAATTAAAACCAAACACAAGACCCTTCACCACCTGAAACCTCTGCACTTCCCTCCCCCCCCATGTTCTGACTGCCTCAAGGGATGTGAGAAGGAAGATTTGAGACCATGACTGGACTACTGTGATTTTTAGTTTTACAATGTTTCTTTTGAATTACTCAGATACAACAGTGATGAACTCTGTTATAGGAATCTCAATAGAATAGCCTAGACAGGGAGCCCTGCAAAAGTTAATAGATATATCACTCCAGTGCTTCAAGAAAATAGTCTTTGTACTCAGCTAACCAGGAATTTGTGTAAAATTTTAATTGCACTTGTTTGCTAATCTTGGCAATGTTACCTTTGACCCATTGTGCAAAGAACTAGACAAGGGGAAGAAGGGGCGGCCTGGGGAAAAGCAGCAAGATTGGTCTAGCTATGCCACTTTCTGACAGACACTTCATAGTGGATCAGTGCTGCTTAACAAATCAAGGAGTGAGAAGAATCTCAGGGAACTGAGGAAACTTGAGGTAAGGGTTTATTTTGCTTATTATTAAAAGGGGATTGTGTTTGTTTTTCTATTGGATGTTGAGTCTTGTGGATTATTTTCTGTATCTTGCTTGCTGTTGGGGGAATGATTCTCTGGTTTGTGTTAAATTTGTTCATGTAAAAGTGGTGATTTTTATTTAATTGACTTTGTTTTTCCTGATGATCCCTGAAGACATTAAACAAATCTTAGGGCCCACATCTATATTCTTCATGCACAGGAAAAGTCCCATTGATTTCATTGAGAGTTCTGCCTTCAGAAGAAGCTAGGGATGCAATGTGTAATAGAAAAAAGCCTTGTGTCTGTATAAGCAGGTTGTTGTGCAAATTCTGCATTTGGTATTTCAGGGCTAGATCCACAAAGGACTTAGGTTTTGTAACTATCAGGTGCCCTGCTGCCCAGTGGACTTCACTGTCCCAGGTTAGGTGCCCAGGCCTCTTATGCAGTGCATGGGAATGTTAGGCATCTAAGATTGGGATTCAGAAGCCAGCAACACGAGCGGGGAGCCGCTTAAGGTAGTCGATAGGAAATGCTGAGGAGAGGGATGGGGGGGTCTAAGCCCTACCCCACAAAGGTACTTAGGGGCCTAAATCCAGGCTGGTCTCTTCATTTGGGACTCATGGGCATTAATCCTCTGCTGGGGTTAGAGGCCTAGTCCCTTTCTCACAAAAAAGATAGTGGTGAAAGTGCCGCTTACATATCCTTTAGCCCAGTGGTTAGAGCATTCATGCAGGATGTAGGAGCCCCAAGTTCAAGTCTGTGCTCTGAATCAGGCAAAGCAGGGTGTTGAAAATGGCTCTTCCCTACCCAGGTAAATGCCCTAACCACAAGGTTATTGGCTATAATAGGGTGGGTTTGTTACCCCAAGGGTTTTCTCTGTGCTAGGGTGGCCTCAGGAATGCCTAGAGGACACAGCACATCCGCCCAATAAGTGATTGACACAAGGAGTACTTCTAAAACAAATAACACTTTATTAACAACCATCCCTATAATACATCAATCCCTGGCAATAGGCTGAGAGCGCTCCCAACCACAATAGCGTAATAACGGTGAGGCTGAAGTAGCAGCACCTCATTTCTGATGGCCAGTCTTCCACGGATTGCTGACAGCGGCCTTCTAGCAGTCCTTAAGCATCTCTCAGGTCAAGTTCCTCTCAGGTCTTCCTCAGATTTCTTTTCTTTCTTCTTTTCTCAGACTCCTCTCAGGTCTCCTTCATGTCTCTTATTCTCACCTCTATCTCTTTCTCTTACCTTCTCTCACTTTCTCCATCCCTCTCTCTTTCCTACACACACAGACTCCTTCCCCTTTTACTGACAAAGCTCCCTTTTCCTGTCTCTTTCTTACACTGCTCTCTGCTCTCACCACGTACACTGACCCACACTCTCTGACACTCTCTCACTGATTTACTAATTCCTTGACAGCCCTCGCTCCTCTCTGACTTGTATACTACACTTGTTAATCTCACTTTTGCTAATATCTTTCTGTCAAAACCCTTGGTGTTTACGCCAGTATTGCAACATAGTATCTAAATGCACCCAACCGTATGCTTAACTGCCTTACCGCTCCTTATTTTTGCTGCCAATTCTTATTGCTATGTGCACCCCTACCTTCAGCTAATGGTGGAATGGTACTTCAGTGATGTGCTTGCATAACACAAAATGGCAGCAAGGTAACAAAATGGAGTAACTTTGGTTCTCTGGAATCAGGCTCGCTCTCTTTCTTGACCTGGGTTTGCTGCTTAATGCCAGGAGAGGATTCATAGCTGAGAATCCAAAGTAAATTCCTTCCTCTATCCCAGATTTTGGTGCCTAGCTACTTTTGAGGGGAAAGATATCGACCCCACCTCATCCTCAACATTTCCTATTGTCTAGTGTAGGTTGCTCTTTACCTAGTGGGCTGGCTTTGTGGATCCCATTCTTAGGAGTTTAATTCTCTATGCATTTTACAGGGAGTTTGCGCTCCTAACAAAGGGCTGTGGACACTGCTAGTTGGAGGGCTCCACATTAAGCACTGTAACACTGAGTCTAAGTCCCTTTTGTGGATTTAGCCCTTAGGCTTTATTTGAAGGTGTGCATGCCATGTGTAACAGTTTGTAATCTCACAGGACAGCTCAAATTCTGTACCTGGAAGATGCATTGTTTGTACCTTAACTCAAAAAACCCATTCAGTGAAATCCAGCAAGTAACATTTACTGTCTGCATTCGGCATTTTTTTATTCATGTTTTTTATTCAGTAGGGTGCTTGTGGGCCCATTGTTGCAAGGTGCTGAGCACCTACAACACCCATAGAAGTCAGCAGAAATTGAGAATAGTCAACATCTTGCAGGATTAAGCCCCGTACTGTGTAATCTTTAATCGTATTCACGAGCGCTCAGACACACAAGTAAAGTGTGAGTTTTATAGGACTCTGTAAGTGCTCATGAGTTTTAAGGGCTGCACAGCCTAGCCCGAACTGTCCAGCACATCTACATTTTAGCTGAGAACAGTGGTAGTATGACTGCTGTGATGTATGATGGTTAATAACCAGGCATGCTGGGTTGGGGGGTGGTTTTTTTTACAGAATTTTGCTGTAGTCAGCCACATCCAATGGTACGTGTCAGAAGAAGCCATGAGACACCTGAAACCAAGATGGTAAGAGAAAAAAATAATTAATGGACCTTTTTCGTTTTTGAAATTTTGTGTATAAGAAAATACAATATGATCTTTTTTTAATCTATTAAAGTTTTAAAAATATTTGATGTGGGCTCAAAATTGATGCCCGTTTAAAACTAATCTCTTGTGATTATAAGACCTGGAGGATGTGAACATGTACAACCTATAGATTATGTAGTGGTAAATATATCAGTAGGTTACTACATTCTGTTCCATACACCTCTCTTTGCCAAGGTACAATCCTGTCCTCAGTGAACTGATAAAGCAACAGTTCCCAACCTGGGATCCGGGACCCACTTGGGGGGTGCCAAAGATTATAGGGAGTTCATGAGGCTTCAGTAATATTGAGGTAATTTAGGCCCCCAAACCCAGCCAGCACATCAACATCCACTGCCTCTATTGCCCTCAGGCCATGAGGGATGGGAAGAGGAGGGGCTACACAAGGCATGCGGTGGTGGCTGCACCAGGGAAGGCTTAGCTTCTTACTCAGCTAACAGTAATTTATTATTATTATTTATGTAATGTAGTGGTATTATTATCATAATTCCCTGTGTTTATAGGGGTTATGTGTTTATGGCCAGGTCAGGGGTGGGGTGCATGTTTTACCTAGTGTTAACTAGAGGGGCTTTCACACAAAAAGGTTGGGAACCATTGTGCTAAAGCACACACTGTGAAATTCTCCGAGCCTGAGGGGAAGAACTCTCCTTCCTCAGGTCAAGGCACAACAGTGGCTCCACTCAACAGTAACTACAATCTTAATTTTGCAGTTGTCCCTGGAGCCGGTGCGCTATTTCTTTACGAAAAGAGAAGCCAATGGATTTGTGTAGCAATGGACCCAGCAGACAAGTCCTTCTCCCCTACCCCAGACCTAGCCTGCCTCCATACAATCTCCAAATCCTAGTGTTGTGGCTCATGGGAACCCTACATGAAATATGTTCATGACTTGCAGGGGTCTTTGAATTTTTCCACTCGAGTACAGTGAATGAAACTGTGGTGGTTCTCCCTATGTTTAGATCTCAGTGTGAAGAATTGAACAGAAAAAGCCATTTTCTGTGCTCAACCATAAGTTTTATAATTCCTCCAAACCCCACAAAATATCCTATGTGTTCATGAGCATCACCTTCCGGCACTTTAGATAACTATTTACGTACATGTACACATCTCTCATAGCATTGCCTTACAGGCTGGGGGAAGCATTTACAATTAACTGGAACCCTTGAGGAATTACCTCAGACTGCACGTAATTTAAAATGAGTCCAAAAGTTACAATTGTCTGCCTTAAATAAATCTTTAATTTTTTTAATTCTGGAATTTCAGGAGTTATCAAGCCATTTTGCTGGTTTCATACCTAAGGATATATACATCAAATGCCTCTAAACCCAATATTTTACTGATGATGGCTGATGATGTTGGCTGGGGAGATCTGGGCTGCTATGGCAATGATACAGTAAGGTAAGGTCACATGGTCATAGTCACAGTAGCATGAATTAAAAGAGCAGAAAGCTGCCAAAATAGCCCCAGAATTTTCAGTTTGATGTGTAGTATTGTCCTCTGGCTTGGTGGAAATACAAGACTCAAGAAAAAGAACACTCATGCTTGAGTCAACCAGTATCCCACCATCCCCCTACACATGAAAAGTGCTCTTCATTTTCCTTTGGAGCATACTAATGATAGCACAGTAGGATGTGGCTTACAATAGATCGGAGAACAGGTTCAAAGCTACTTAATATTAGAAAAATAAAGTATTAATTAAAGTAACCCTGGGCTTACTTATTTAGGTAGCTGTCTGTCATCTTAGGTGATTAGTTTTCTGGGTATTTTACACGTTCCTTTCTCCAGCTTTTGGCATCTGTCAAAGAATTGATGCTGGACCTGATATGCCATTTCTCTGTGTCAATATGTCAATCTTATGTTCTCTTTCTTGAATGGGATCTCAAGCCTGGTGACAATGTGTGCTCACTTTAATAAGACTGACTAGTTTTCTGCCAAGTACAGCACATGCAGCTGTTGTTTTCCTTCTCTCTGTGGGTTTTTCAACAGATAAGATTCATTTTAATTGCAAAACTGAGATATTTATTAAAAGGAAAATATAATTCAAAAGTGTAAGAATTGTCTCTGAAGACTTGAGAGGTGGGCACAAGAGACAATTGGATTGTTTATTTTTTAAATCAAAAGTGATTTACCTGTGCTATGTGTTGGCAACCTCAGTCTTACACAATTTTTAAATTCAGCTTTAGATCAACAAAAGGTTATTCAAGTCATGTACTAAAAAGAGCTAAATCAGAAAAGGACCATTCTCTAATCTTAACTTTTATTTCTGCAGTGGGAATGCAAAAAAGAATAGTTACCTTTCTGGGAGCAGGGGAATAAATCCCTTTATTGATTGCAACCTTTTGCCATTTTTAACTTATAATCAGCTGCCTGTGTTGTCCTATATACATATCTGGTTGCATATACCAATACATATAGTATATGCTTTCTTCACCTGGGATGTACTCTTTGGTTCTTGTTTTTCTTTACTGCACATAATTTATCCAGTGTAACTGGATCCTTTTTTTTGAATCAAGACCTCTCCAAAATGCACAGTGTGTTTTATTGATAATAGGATGAATATAAACACTTTCTCACTAGTTAGTTGTAAATAAGGCTGTAGCAAGGCGCTGTGGCCTTCCTCGGAGCCTGGGGCAGAGGAAGGGCTGTGATGCCCCTCCTGGATGAAAACACCAGCCTACAAAGGCAAACAATTTGTAGATTCCTCAGTGATGACCTTGAACATTCTGCTTTATTTTGTGTGTTAAGTTTGATGGAGGTTCATTTTTCTGTTTAGGACCCCTAATATTGACCGGCTGGCAAAGGAAGGAGTGAAACTTACTCAGCATATTAGTGCAGCTTCCCTTTGCACCCCAAGCAGAGCCGCTTTCCTGACTGGCAGATATCCCATCCGATCAGGTTGACCTCTCTTTAATGGTTCACTGCTGTCTAAACAGTACAGTTTATTAGCATTCCTTCAAATAAATGTCTTTTTAATAAAATTATATTTTTAATAGAATTCCTTTAAATCAGGCTTAGCAACCTTGTCATAGAAACTATTCAATATAATGGGTGGTCACATTCATGATTACACTGGAATTGTAAAGATGCAACAACAATGATGAAGTTGCCTCCTTTTCACGCGGTACGCAACCATTTCCAGTGGTGTTGCACATTAGACACCGAACTATACTAACATGATGAGGACTGAATTGATGTCCCGACAGTTCTAGGCTCAGGAAAACACAGATGTCTTGAAGCAACCTTTCCATCTCATTCATCTTAGCTGGGCCAAACGTTACTTTCTTGTAGCTGGCCAAAAACTGTAACATAAAGCAGTGTGTGTTATAAAGCACTGAGTATTGGAGACTTCAAAAACAGAGGCAAGAATAAAGTTGGCTGTAGGGACTGGTTGATTTATATGGAAATATTCAAACATTAAATATGTTCAGCTTGGCCAAATGACAACTCCGGGTATGTGATAATGCCACCTTCAAATACTTCCAGAACAACATAAGGGAGGAATTGGTTAGGCAGGGTTAATGAGGGGTAAAGTGATCAAATTAATCAAAAGAAAATGCATGCTGAATGCCAGGACATGTTTCTTCACACTGTAATCTGTAGAATATCCTCTCTATGAAAGTGGTGAAAAGCTTATTTACTCAAGTCACTTAAAACTAGACAAAAGATATGGCCCAGATCTTTACCCGGCGGTAATCAGCATAGTGTCACTGAAGTGAACAGAAATATGTTAACTTCCACTGGCTGTGGAGCCATCCCTATCGAGAGAGCAATTGTGCCTGGGCAATGTGGGGACTACCAATGGTTTTGTAGGTCTCTTACGTTGTTGAGTTCTATGGCATTTGACAGCGCATCATTGCATTCTGGTTTTAAATAAAACATGACCTTGCATTCATCAGAAAAAACAATGGGAAAAGAAACATTCATCCATTATTCTGTATTACACTTTAGGAATGGGATCCAGCATTAAACGACGTGTTATTTTTTGGACTGCTGGCTCAGGAGGGCTCCCTCCAAATGAAACGACTTTTGCCAGAATACTGCAGCAGCAAGGTTATACCACAGCACTTATAGGTACAGTATGTAGAAATCAGCTAGACCAGTGGTTCTCAACAGGAGTCCATGGCCCCCGGAGGGGGCTGTGAATCGTATCAGGGGGTCCAATAAGCAGGACTGTTCAGAACCCAGAGTCCCGGTAGCTGAAGTGTGGAGCCCCGAGCCCTGGCACTCTGCGGGGTGGAAGCCCTGAGCCCCGCCCCCTCCCAACAAGGCTAAAGCCCCAGCACCCTACGTGTCAGAAGCCTGAGCCCAGACACCTCCCCTCCCCCAAGGCTGAAGGCCAGAGTCCCCAAGCCCCATGGGACTCGAGCCCCGGTACCTTAAGCCCCGGCAGAAACCACCCCATAGAGCAGAAGCCCCAAGCCCCAGTGCCCTGGCACAAACTGCCCCGAGCCCTGGCAGAAGCCCCAAGCCCTGGTGCCCTGAGCAACAGGAGAAGCCCAGCCCTGATCCCCCCAACCCCGTGGGACTAAAGCCCCAAGCTCCCTCATCCTGCAGGGCAAAAGCCTTGAGTCCCCTCTTCCCATGGGGCTCCAAAGCCACCACCATCGGCCCCGTGGGAAGAATCCCCTTCACGGCTGAAGGCCAGATCCACCCCCCACACTGTGGTGTTTTTATAGCATGTTGGGGAACAACCAAAATAAAAAGTTTGAGAACCCTGGAGCTGGACTACAGTTTCCAGCCCATACAACTTCTTAAGTAAGCACTGCCACATTTTGAAATCTAGTCCGTTTGGTTACAAACGAACGTAATTGTATCTCTGATCCGCCCCAAATGAGTAAATGTGAATGTATACAGTAAACTGATATCAGTTCAGAGAAAGGGATCTGGTTCACTCAGTACACAATGCTTTAGGAAAAACCCACAGAAATATGCACAGACCTATGAAAGCCAGACAGTACAGAGGTCTTAAACAGTTACAGCTCAGTCACTCATCTGCTGGCCAGACTTGCTATGTTTGTGCATCCTGTCACAGCCAAGTCTCTAACCAGGACTTTCATGAGCTGTAGCTCTATTAGGTGAGGCACAAAATGGAAAGCTCACATTGACTTCCGAGGGCTTTGGCTCAGGTCCTAGGCTGTAGGCAAAAATCCTCCTGAAGTCACTGGCAATTGTCCCTGAGTAAGGATTGCAGGATTTGTCCTTTAAACATCACTTGTTTTTTCAAACAAAATTAAGTGAAAGACATTTTGTACTTACTGTGTTCAAGCATACTGAAAACTAACTCTTTTGAATAGAGCCAGCACAGGCCTCTACACCATTTCAGTTTTCCTTAGCTCTTAGTTTGTGGGTCTTAGTCATGTATAGGTCTCATGCTAGCCCTCTGCAAAGAGAAGAATTTGACCTGGGACAGTGCAGACTGGGTCACGTGATACTGTAAAACACAACCGGCAGTGGCTAGAACTCAGTTCTCAGCAGCTGGTACTCCGAAGTCCTTTGCCACTCTTGTATCCACTGAGCCCATTGTCATAGGCTCTTCTATAACTATGAACTGTTCTGTGTCAAGATATATTCCTATTGTGCTGTAATACAACTTAATTATAGTCTGTGTAAATATCAATTATTAGTGTGCTGGAAGTTACAGATTCTGTAGGATTAGAACAGCGTATGTGGGGATCATTTTAAAATAAATTTAGCCAAATAAAGTTGAAATGTGAGGGTTGAGCATGTGTAGATCCTATTACAGAGGAATTCCCTCCCAGTAGTGGATGTCACACTAAACTTACAGACTATTTGATGTACTTACCCTCAACTCTTTTTTGGATTACAAAGGATCCTCCCTTAGAGTAAGGGCTAATTTACAATTTAAGATAGCCAGCATCAAATCTCTTTTCCATACTTGAGCTCATTCAGTATTTCTCTCCCCTCATCTGGGCTTTCACACTAACTGGAATGCTGTTAATTGAGTTAGATGAGGTTAAATTGGATGTTCTGTTTACTATATGTTTCCACATATAAATGTTACCTAAGTGTCAGTGCTAGTTTCATGTGTGACCTTCCCTCAGCTGATCTGTTTTACACTTTCATTTAGGAGGGGAGCCAAACTTTTAGGAATATAGGCAGGGGCCCCAAATGTCAATGGTATAAGATTTTAAATCTTTTATTTGTATTTTCAGGCAAGTGGCATCTGGGTTTGAATTGTGACTCCCACAATGATCACTGCCACCATCCTTTAAACCATGGCTTTGACTATTTTTATGGCATGCCTTCTACCCTGCTGAGTGAATGTCAAGGTTCTGAAAATCCTAGCATCAGTGCATCTTTTCAAGTAAAGTATTGGCTTTATAGTCAGATAATTGCCCTTGCAGTGCTCACTCTTTTGATTGGAAAACTTACCCGCTTATTCTCGGTAAAATGGAAAACAATCATCTGCTTCGCCATGTGTGGTTTCCTGTTTTTCATCTCCTGGTTCTCCAGTTATAGATTAATAAAGTACTGGAACTGTTTCCTGATGAGAAACCATGACATTACTGAACAACCAATGAAGCTAGAGAGAGCCAATTCCAATATACTTAAGGAGGCTGTTTCATTTATTGAACGGTAATTTATAAATATCATATTTACCCTTTTATGCATGTTTCTGTACCCCCCGCCTCCCTGGGCCGGAAGCCTCCCTGGGCTGGGGTCTGTGGAAGAGGCCAGAAGCAGAGCTGCAGCCAGGAGCATGGACCAGGGAGCTGAGAGCAGGGATCAGGGCTGGCAGCTGACAGCCAAGAGTGGCGGCCGGTGGCTGAGCCACGCCTGGGAGCAGGGCCAGGACCTGGGAGCAGGGCTACAGCTGGCCCGAGGGTGGAGCCAGAGCAGAGCTGGCACCAGGGCAGAAGCAGGTGGTGCTCCGACCCCTCATGGGGGCTGGCCTGGGTCCTGCCATATCCCCCCAGATGTTCCTCTATGCCTCCCCTAGGGGGTCCTGCCCTACAGTTTGGGAAACACTGCTTTAATGTTTCTAAAACGATATGGTTACTGTAGATGTCTCTAACAGTAGAATCAGAGAAGATTAGGGTTGGAAGGGACCCCAGGAGGTCATCTAGTCCAACCCCTGCTCAAAGCAGGGCCAGTATCCATTATGTTAGGCAGCTGGTGTGCCTATCCTGATGACCAGTATTGTCTCATTGTTTCTTTGTGTTCTCCTTTCAGTCTGTCTCCATCTCTTGCCTGTAATACATAGACTGTGAGACTATGGGGCATGGACCAACTCTTTGTTCTGTTTGTACACCACCTTACACAATGGGGTCTTGGTCCCTGACTGGGGCTCACATTACAAATAATAACAGCAACTTTAGCCTGATGGCTATAGGTTAGCATACCTCAAGAAAATAGTCCACAGGCTGAAGAGTTTATCAAAAGTACTGAATTTTCCAACTTTATTAGTTGTTTGTAATAGACAAAGCTCCACATTTTCACCTTACAAGTATTTGTGTGTGAAATCTGAGCTAACCCACAATGAATGAGTATCCCTTCCAACAGTGCACAGTGCTTTTGCAGTAAAAATGCCAACATTCTCCCCTCTATGCAACATCTTGACTGTGCTCAATCCTCAAACAGAAATCCCTTTCGCTCTTGCAGAGGGAACATCAACCTTTTGTCTGTGAGTTTATGTCTTCCTGATGATACAAAACCTTTCATTTGTTAATGAAATATTCAGCGTGAAAATGAAAAATGGTCCACTCTTCCCTGGACATGGGATTTGTTTTCTTCAATTTTGCTTGGCTGAAACATCACAAACATAGTTGTGTAAGATTCCATGTGCACCTAACCTACCCCCCTTCCCCCCCCAAAAAAGGTCCATTCCTGTCTTGAACCCAACCCAGGATCTGAACCTTTAAGATAGATCTTTTCTCACAAAACGCTCAAAACGTAAAGGAGATTGAATCTAAATTCTTGTTTCGGCTCCTTTGTGCTGTTCCCCTCTGTGTCACCCCAGTCCCTCACTCTTTGAGCCCATCTTACCCTGCTTTGCTGTGAGAACCCGCACTCCTTGGCAGTTCATACACAGGCTATAGCATGTAAGTTGCTCCCAATTCAGTGAGTGCGTGTCTCTAGCCAGCCACTCATGGAATTATGCAATGGTATGACCCCAGGCACTATCCTCAGTCCCAGACGCAACCCTAGGAACTGCCATCTTACAATATTCAGTGTTGCCCACTGAATACTGCAAGCTCATATGTTCATCAATTTATCAAAGAAATTGATATGCAACAGCCTTGTCACTTCAAATGGAGTCTCTAACACACCTTAAACCAAATGCACTGCTTTAGGGAAAACAAACAAACAAATCCATTAGGTACAGAAAGATTTTAAGTGATTTTAAGTCAGAATAAAACAAGTCAGATTTGATCAAGAGAAAACAAAAGGCAAATTTGCATTCTAAACTAAGCTTAACACTTTCAGCAACCTTACAAACTCAGATGATTCTCACCACAGGCTGGCTGGATCCCTTTCCAGCCAGGCTCCCCTCCCGAGTCAGTACTTTAGTTGCTTGGTGGTGTTTGCAGGAGGAGGTGGAAGAGAGAGTGAGATTGCAAAAAGTCTCTCCTTTTTAAAATGTTCCTTCTCCCCTCTGGGGCTTCATCCCCCCCTTCAGAGTCAGCTGACAAACAATGTCTGTGTATGGCTTCCTCTATGTCCTGTGTCAGCGAGCATCCCCTTAGCATGGTTCCTTGTTGATGCTCAGGCTAGTCCTTTGTTCCTGGAAGAGCTGGGTTTGTTTTATGCATGTCTGAGTGAGGTACAAATTGCTCCTCAGCTCTGTAGAGCTTTTCCTAGATCTGTCTCAAGCCATGAAACACCTATGAGGCATCTCTATATAACATTCCCAAATAACCATACACATGACATGACATTGCCACAAACATACCACTATAATAGTAATGTTCAGTATGCAATGAGCATTCCAAAAACACCTTACCTGACATACGCTGCATAAAACAATACACGGTTACACGATAAGGGTGAATGTGAATGATACACAATTACACCATAAGGCTGTACATGGGGTGCAGTGTGTAACACCCTCTGGAACAACAACGGTTAACTGGCGCTGACCACTAAGTCTATGTCAACACTGAGATTGGGGTGTGATTATTCTGCTCATATACACATACTTGCACTAGCCCTTATCAAATTAGCACACGTATCAGTACAGAGTCACCACAGTCGCACGGGGAACAGCAGCAGAGGCACAATTTCAGGTGGTTTTGTACTTGGCATGGCTCAGCCATGCTTCCACTTCCGCCATCTGTACTACCATGTCTACACATCTATTTATACTCATGCTAGCTCGATGAGCGCTAATGCAAGTAGGTACACCCAAGCAGGGAATTCACACATCCCTAGCTCTTAGCGTAGACTTAGCCTAACATGTGACACTGAATAAGCACAGAACAATATATTTCAAGGCCATTTGTTTTTTATTTTTGTTTTTTTGTTTTTTTTTTGGGAGGGAGGGGTATTTTTCAACTAAAACTTTCTTTTTCTAAGGCAGGCCATTTGTTTTTTGTTTTGTTTTTAGAAACAAGCATGGCCCGTTTCTTCTCTTTGTTTCCTTTTTATATGCCCACGTGCCCCTCTTCACCACAGAGGAGTTTCTTGGGTGGAGTAGACATGGTTTATATGGCGATAATGTAGAGGAGATGGACTGGATGCTGGGTAAGTGGTTTTTTTCAATGAGACTGATTTTATTTACATTTGTCTAAAAACAATTGTTTTAAAGGTACGTTAGGTGCCCCTTCTATAATTTATAATAGCAAATAGCTTTAAACTGCCTGAAACAGGACTCTGGGATATATGCATGTGCCCAAGGACCGACACCCTGTTACACTGCCCTTTCCTTTAAACATGTATCATATCATTCTTAGGAAACAAATACAAGCAGCTATTTTGGAGTATCTTTCTTTCTTTTTCTCTAAAACTCTATTCTATGCAGTGCTTTGATAGTTACAGAGAAGTGTAATGTAATCAAATTGGAGACTACACACAATTTATTTCTTCTATTAGTGTTAAGAAAAAGAACACACATGGGCTTTTCCCAGTTCACTGAAGAATTATTAGCATCTGGCCTCAAAGAATGCCTTTGACATACATTTAATTCAGCATGGTTCAAACATATAAATTGTCCGTGTAAAGTTGAGTGCACAGTGTACTCACTTTCCGGTAGTTTATTTCTTATTGCTTCTATCTGTGTTAAGTATCTATATGGCCCCCATCACCATAATATCTGATCACCCTCAATCTTTAATGTATTTAGCGCCACAAAACCCCTGTGAAGTAGGGAATTGTGACTAGTGGCTAGGGTTCTGGATTGAGACTCAGTTACTCGGGGACAGTTCCCATCACTGCCATGGGCAGTGACCGTCAGCAAATCTGTAAAATGGATAATGACACTAACTGTCTTTGTAAGATACCTTGATACCTACCGATTTTGAAAATGCTATATTAGACCTAGTTAATACTAATTATAAAATTATTACCAAAATTTCACAGCTGAGGAACTAAGACACAGAGAGGCTAAATAACCAAGGTCACACAGGAAGTCTTTGGAGGAGCATAGCCTAGGTTACTGCCCTAACCACTGAACCATCCATTCTCTTGATTCACTTCAGTTGTTGTTCCTTCAACATCGTTGGCCACAGAAGGCATGAAGTTATACTGATGCAGTATATGCTGAGGCAGGAAAATCACAGGTGAATCTTGCTCTGCATAGCCTACTGCTGTCAGTGGCACCAAAAGAGTTCACTACGAAATAGGGCTTCTGCACCGTGGAAACCAATGACTTCAGCAGTGCGAGCAGATTCTGACCTCTAGTGTGCAGCTGTATTTCAGTTTGTCTTTGTTGCGGGTGAGGCAGGGCACTGTACTATGGATGAGAAAGTGTACAGTATTATTATTATGTAAGCACTAGCAGGCTGCACAAAATGGGGGGAGCAAAAATATTATGATAGTAAAAAGCTGATTCTTGCAAGAATTTGGCCCTGAATTCTTCATCTAGGGTCTGATTCAGTGCCCATTGAAGAGAATGGAAAGATTCCCAGAGCTAGAATCACAAAAGGATGTGGGCACTTAACTGTGACTTTTAGGAGCCTAGAATGAGACCCCCAGAGGGATTCACAAAACCCCCACTCAGCTGCCCCTAAACCTGTAGGTGCCTAAAGTCACTTGATGCCTACATTTCTGCAGTTAAAGTTCCCTAGATGCCAAAGCTTCTGCCTGTGTGCATGGACACCACAGCACCATGCCAGACATCCAGATACCTCAACCACAGAGCTATGAGCTAACTGGGGAAAGATAGGCAGGCCTCACTCTGCCTAACTTGCCGTGGGAACCAATCCATTCAGTATGCTTAGAGCTTGCTTACTGGATCAGGCACCTAGAGGAAAGCTTACACAAAATGGGGAGGGGGGGAGGCCCACCCTCATAACTATTAGCCTAATGAGTAGGGTACTCCCCTGGGATGGGGGACACTCCCCCCCCCCAGTTCAAGTCCCCCCTCAGGGACAGGGAAGAAGCACTTTGAACAGTGAGCTGCTACTTCTCAGGTAAGTACTCTAACCACTGCCCTAGAGGATACTGTGGGGCTTGTGCCACCTTAGCTGTTGAAGTTGTTCCACTCTGAATAAAGAATGAAAGAATCATTGGGTGAGCGAGAAAGAGAGCACATGAGCCTGAGAACGTCTCTGTGGCCTTGTGGTTAGAGCGTCACATGGGATATAGCAAAGCCTGGTTCCAATCCCTTCTCCCTCTCAGGCTGAAGAAGGACTTGGACCTGGGTCTTCCACTTCCCAACACTGGGCTAGATGTTATGAGGGTGGTCCTCCTTCACATTCCCCAGCATAGGTGCCTGTCTCGGATCCTAGCCAGTGCTCCCTCATGGGAGGGACCTCTGTGAGGGGAGTCTCTCTGTGCTCTGAACCCACAGCATGTTCAGCTTCTGGAGCCTCGGCAGGCTGCTGCACTGTTCCTCCCTTGGCCTCTCTGGCACATTTCTTGGGCACTGACTCTCACTGACTCCAATCCCTTGTTGGAAATGGACCGTGTGCAGGTGGACTGAAGAGCTCCCTCAGGACCAACACTGCTGCCAAGATACCCCACTTATTTAAACACCGCCCCCCTGTCCTGGAACTCCATCCCAAAAGTATGAAGCTTCTGAAACTCTCAGAGGCACACAGTAGTTCTGACGCATTCAACGCACACGCACATGCTATGTACAATCTAACACTTGTATGCTCTTTTATACTTAATGGTGAAAGCACAAGGGAGTACAGATCATTTAAAACAATAAACACTAGACCCATATTTACTTCTCTCATCACTCCAGGGCATGCTTTGAGCTGGGGTCTGTGAGCCCCTTTGGTTGTCCAGAACTACCTGGACTCAGGAAAGTGCTCGCCTACCCCATGAGACTGCTACATGCTAGGTGACCTCTCCCTCCCGGCCTGGCGAAAATGGACCCCCCTGCCCTGAGCAGACCAACTTTTGCCCTTTTTTAAAACCTTCAGCCCCACGTCAGGTGACACCTTTGCCAGCTTCCCCGGAAGAGCATAAACCCTCTCAGGTGACTTTGCTGCCAAGTGACTTCCCCCTGCAAAACTAGTCCATCTGGGCAGGGACCACTCTCTTGTTTAAAGGAAATAGATTTCCAGGGATTGGGAACTTAAAAGTCAACAACCATCTACTGTCGTTCTAAGGCCACCAGCTTTGGAATTTTCAGCCCAACATGGAGCCAAGCAGACCACAGAGAAGGCAAAAGTCTGAACATTGACATTGGAAGTTGCCACCTGACACAGACACATAGGGGGGTCATAATCTCACTCAGAAGTCATAAATTGTTCAGACATATTCCCAAATCATCACAGCGCCTAACCCCAAGAGATGGTTTGCGGCTCAGAATGCCAAGCAGAGGGAGGTCCTCCCTGCAGCCCGGACTTAGGTACCCAACTACTGGCTAGTTTAGGCAGGGAGCTGCCTCACATGCCGGCTTTTGTTTGTCCCATTCCCAGGTGCCCCTTTCTCCCCTTCCATTGTATAGGGAGCCTAGGGTCCAACTCAGACTTGTTGAATCCCTGTCATTTTCTAGGTGCCTAAAAGATAGCTGTGGTGACCCTCAGTGTCACCACTCCGAAATGCCTTTGTGAAGCTAATCCCCACTGATTTCACTAGACTTTGGATCAAGGTCCTTAATGATGTATTTGCAGCCCTGTTTCTCAATATTTAATAGCACTATTTTTCTTGATTTACAGGTAGCATTCTGGATGTTATTGACAGAGAAGGCTTGAAGAATAATACATTCACCTATTTCACATCAGACCATGGAGGGGCCTTGGAGGCTCAGAATCGAAATACTCAGTTAGGAGGTTGGAATGGAATATACAAAGGTGAGACGTCTGTAGACTGTGTCTGTGGGGCCTTAGTGTAAGAAAGAAGATGCTATAAATAGGTCCAGACGGAATAGATTTATGCAAAGTTATATGCATATATATATATATGCATATATCATGGAGCTCAGAAAGCCAACTTTAATGCAGGGAAGTCCCAAATAGTTTCCACTCTTCAGAATCTATAGTTATATAACATCACTGGGGTACCCTCAATACCCCTCATCCCATGGATGAGGAACTTAGGCACTGAGAGGCTGATGTGCCCAACATCACACAGGAAGTCTTGGCAGAGCAGAGAATTGAACCCCCATCTCTAAAGTCCCAGGTTAGTGCCTTTACTATTGGACCATCCATCCTCTCTATTGTTGAAGCTTCCATACCAATAATTCCATACTCATAAATTTAACTGGCTAATGGAGTGGAGAGTATGCTTATAAAATTTGCAGATGACACCAAGCTGGGAGGGATTGCAATCGCTTGGGAGTACAGAATTAGAATTCATAATGATTTTGACAGATTAGAGAATTGGTCTGAAATCAAGAAGATGAAATTCAATAAAGACAAGTGCAAAGTACTTCACTTAGGAAGGAAAAATTGAATGCACAAATACAAATGGGGAATAATTGGCTAGTACTGCTGAAGAGGATCTGGGGGTGATAATGGATCACAAATTGAATCTGAGTCACTAACATGATGCAGTTGTGAAAAAGGCTAGTATCATTCTAGGGTGTATTAACAGGAGTGCCTTATATAGCACATCGGAGATAATTGTCCCACTCCACCCCACACTGGTTTCACCCCAGTTGCAGTATCATGCCCACTTCTAGGCCCCATGCTTTAGGAAAGGTGTGGACAAATTGGAGAGAGTCCAGAGGAGAGCAACAAAAATGATAAAAGGTTTAGAAAACCTGACCTATGAGGCAAGGTTGAAAAAAACCCGGCATGTTTAATCATAAGAAAGGACTGGGGTGGGACCTGACAACAGCCCTCAAATCCATTAAGGGCTGTTATAAAACGGACTATGATCAATCGTTCTCCATGTCCACTGAAGGTAGGCCAAGAAGTAATGGGTTTAATTAGCAGCAAGGGAGAATCAAGTTTCATGTCCCTCTCAGGTCCTTCTCACTGGTCTCCATCTCTCACAGGTCTCTGTCTCTCTCTCCCTCTGCTCTTATCAGCTCTTCGTTCTCGCTCTACGCTGTCTCATGTACACTTTCACAGCTCCTTTCTGCTTCTCTCCTGCTCCTTATGCACACATACACTGACCCCTCACTATCTGACACTTATTCTCTCTCTGTTACTCACTGACTGCTCACCCATACACACTCTCTTCAACTCTGAGTGACTCTCTCAGATACCACCCTTGTTTTTCTCACCTTTGCTTTTTTCTGTCAGAACTCTTGGTGCGTGTGCCACATTGCAACATAGCATCTAATGCACTCAACATTATGACCAACTGCCTCATTAGTGCTTGATGTTTTTCCCATCAATTCTTATAGCTACCTGCTTCCCTGTCATCAGCTAATGATGGGATGATACCTTAGTGATGTGCTTTCCTAACACAAAATGGTGGCAAGGTTTCAAAATGGGATAACTCTAGTTCTCTGGCATTGGGGTGGTCTAGATTTACGTGGTCCTGCCTCAGCACAGGGGACTGGACTTGACCTCTCAAGAGCCTTTCTAGTCCTACACTTCTACGATTCTATGTACATAAAGATACCATTTGGCTAGCTTTCACAACCAACAAGCTGGCCTGCTGTATTAATTTCTGCCCACATTATTACAAGAAGGATACCGCAGAAGCAGATGGGGTTCAGAGTTCGTCAGTGACAATGACTAGAGGAACGGAGAGATTTTAGTATGAGAAAAAATGAAAAAATTAAAGCCATTGAGTTTAAAAAATAGATGAGCAAGAGGGGATATGATAGAGGTACAAAAATAACAAATGGTGAGGAGAATATACATCGAGTGCTCCTATGTATCCTCTCTCAGAGCAGAACTACAATGGGACATCCAATGAACCTGAAAGACTACAAATTGCAATCAGATGAAAAGAAAAACTTTTTAATCCAATGCATAAGCAAGCTGTGGAACTCATTGCTACAAGTCATCATTATGGCTAACAGCTTTGTACGGTGCAAAAAAAAAAGGATAAAACACATATGGAGAGTGAGAACATCTACTAATACATTAGAGCATTAAAAACAGGATAGATATGAACCCTAACGCTTCAGAGCACAGTCATAGACACTTCCCTATGGACAGTTTATTTCATCATTGTCCACTAAAGGGGTCTTATACCTTCCTGTCAAGCATAATGTTCTGACTCCTATCTTCAGCCCCCTGGCTTACTGGCCAAGCTAGCATGTTCACCTTGATTTCATATATCAGTTTCCTGTGATACTTTTCGTAAGGGCCAGTCTATCTCACCACATCGTGGCAGGAATAAAAGAGCCAGAGCTAAGATTATTTGGGTACCTGAACTCCATATTTTCATACTTTCCAATGTTTGCTTTTTAACTTAACTTTGAATTTCCCAATTATCAGAGGTTTTGTTTTAAATTATATTGTTTTATTAAGGTCCCCCATTGCAGTTATAGAATAAATATTTATAATCTTCTGTCTAACTCAACAATGTCTTTTTTCTGTCTGGAAAGTATTTAGTATTCCCTTTGATTTTCACTTTGAAATGTCATTCAAAGTAGTGAATATTTTAAGTTAAAAGAAAGCCAGTTCATTATGATACATGGGGATGGAGTGGAATTGAGAGATGATTAGAAGAATAGAGGGAGATCTGAGTGAGAGGCCAAACAGACTACATTCAAAGGCATTTATAGAGTCCCCTTGGGGTTCTGTAATAATTCAAATTCCTACGTAGGCCACTTCCTTCTAGAATTGCCTCAGAGTATCCCTGCAGTTGTAGACTAACTCATGGAGTCCTTGAAAACTGTCAACCATCTCCCAGAGTCCCCTTCTAGATCTACAGCTATGCTCCCTCTACTTTTGTTTTGAACTGTCTGATAAGCCCTTTGTATCACAAGGCTGCTTTCCTGAGAGTTATGAGCTTTCAATCTCTTTTCCATTGACGTGTTTGTTCTGTCAGATCTTGGCAATGAAGGAGCCCTCTGCTGCTGCTAATTTATATTTAAATCACAAAATTCCACATTAAATTAATGTTACGGATCCTAATTTTGTTTCTTTTGAGGGGTTTAAGAATAGAACTGCTCCTCTTCTTTCATCAAAAAGGCCACAAAACCATGAGTTGCCCTAAATGCCATAGGAGAGAGGGCCTAATATAAAGATAGTAGTAATATGCAGCTGGGAAGAGCAAAGGTTGCACTGCCTCTAGCCCTGGATTTCCTTGCTCTCCTAGATTTAGTGAGATTTATTTTCTTGTATAGTGTTTGAATACGATATTCTAATCTGTAAATTCATAATAACGTGAGTTCCCATTCTGATGACTCATCACTTCTGGTGCCATTTCTCTTACCGTAGGTGGAAAAGGCATGGGAGGCTGGGAAGGAGGCATCCGTGTACCAGGGATATTTAGTTGGCCGGGAGTATTGCCTGCAGGCACAGTCATTGATGAACCTACAAGTCTTATGGACATTTATCCCACAGTGGCTCACCTGGCTGCAGGGATAATGCCTCAGGACAGGTACAGAGGCTGCTTCATAAACCCTATTTGCTCCATTTCAGTTGTACTGAAAAGATTGCACATCCTCATATACACAAGTTTTGTTTGTTGTTTGCTTTTAAAGGGACATTGTCACATTAAAAGTCATACAGCTTTAAAAAAAATAAATGTCCTTCTTCCCTCTTGCTTAGCTCGCCCTACTCTGTATGATTTTAAGGAAAAGACACAGAAGACTGTTTCGTTTTTTAATATATAAATAGGATTAATTATAGTTAAATTCAGTCTTCTTTCATAAACAAACTATAGGAAAAAATATATACGCGTAGCTCCGTTGGATTATTCTGATTTTCTTAAAAACCTCTTGTGTGAGAGATACATAGGGATTTGGGAGGCAGTGTCGTTTTGTTAGAGCACAGAGCAAAGGGCTGGGAGCCTGGACCTGCCTTTGCCTATTTCTGGCTTTGTCACTAGCTCAGTGTGTGACCGTGGGTGGGCTAGCCACTTAGATCAAAATTACAACATTTGGTACTTAAAGTTAGGCTCCTAAATCCATATTTCACTATCTACATGTGGCCTGATGTTTCAGAAGTTCTCAGTGCTCCTTTAGAGTTCAGCAACCCCCATCAACTTTAGCTTTAGTCACCCAAGTTTGAAAGAATGGAACTTCCTGGAGCTACAGTTTACTCTTCTGTAAAAGGGTGCTGCTAACCTACATCACCGTTGTGTTGGTTTTGCAATGTACTTGTATTTTGAGACCCTTGGACCACAAGGAAATGAGAACTATTAATTGTCTGTTCCACTGACCCAAGTGGAGCTGGCTGAAATTTTTCAGACAAATAGTTTGATTGATGAAAAATGCAGTTTTGATTCACCTGAAACGATTCGTGAACATGACATGAATAGTTTCAGCCAGTCCTAAATGGGCCAGATCAGTCGGAGGAGGTGTGGCTGCTCTCTTATTGCTATCTTATCACCTTCAGTCCTAGTGGCTAGGCATTCACCCAGGATATGGGACAACCAAGTTCAAATCCCTCTTCAAAACCGAAAAAGGAATTTTTCAATTCTCTGAAAAGCCTGACTTTTTTTCAGAACTCCCACTGAACTGAAAGATCAGTTGCTTTAGGCTCTGCAGCTGTGGCATCATATATAGTTTATGATGTCAGCATTTTTTAATTCAAATGATAGTTGGTTTAAGAATTGCCATTTGCAGTGAGAGTACTGAGTGCAGAATGTACTCTTTCCAGTCTGGTGACTTCCATTCTCTCCATCACATTAGGGTAATTGACGGACGAAACCTAATGCCTTTACTGCAGGGAACAGTTCAGCAGTCGGAGCATGAGTTTATGTTTCACTACTGTGGGCTATATTTGCATGCAGCACGGTGGCACCAAAAGGACAGTGAGTATAAATATTCTCCCCACAACAGGTCAGATTAGATGATCTAATAATTCCTCTTGGCCTCACATCTATGAAACTGTGAAATAACAGGTAAGTAAACATGTAGCAATGTCTGTGTACATTATAAAAGAAAAATCCAAAACAAAATACCCAACTGCATACGCTTGTGTCCCTGGGAAGAGCTCAAGAGGACAAGCACATGACAGATCTTAATCACGTTGCTTATTGCGCTACTGGAAGGTGCTCAGATACTGCAGTGATGAAAGCAGTATAAAAACCAGTATAGAATAGAATAAATAAAAGTGTTTGGGGTGATTTAGTACCTTGATACCACACCTCTGAAGAATCCAGTCTGGGTGAGTTGATAGCTCTCACTCTTTCTCCTGATACAAGAGTGTGATTCATGGCTATGGCTAAGGGTTGGATTTTTAAAGATACCTTTAGACACCTAAAGACTCAGATAGGATCTTATGTGAGGGTTTGAAAATCCCGCTAGGTACCTTTCTGCATCTTTAGATGCCTTTAAATATCTGGCCGCAGGCCTAAAGGAATAGGAGGTGCTGCCTCGTTACAGCCAGTGCTTTCATCACTCCAGCTGCAAACGCACCAGGAGAACTACCAGCAAAGTGAGCATGGATGCAGCCTATTTTTATAAGCTTCAGAAGTTGTTTGCTTGTTTTCAAGAATTCTGTTTTCTCTGTTAAATTGGATTTTCCCTTTATAAGGCCCAGCTGTGAAAAATCTTTCTTCAATTAGGCTAATTGACAGCAGCTGTAATGCATTTCTTAATTATGACTTAACTCCAAAACAAACAAATAAACTTACTTGCTGATACATTCTTAAAGCAGCCAAGATCCCCTAAGAAAAAGAGAGCTCTGAGCTAGTGATTGGTAGGTAGGAACTCCTGAGTTCTAAGTCCTGCAGTGACACAGACTCACCTGCCTGCTCACAGGACAGTGTCAAAATCCCTGAATGAGTGGTTATACCAAAACCATGTTTCTCAAGCCTGATGGCTGTGATCAAGGTGGAACGTGATGGGGGAGACCATCCTTTTTGCCTCATTTAAGCACTGTCTCTAAGACCTTGGGCAAGTCACTTAACATTTCTGCCTTGGTTTTCCCATCAGTGAAATGAAGATGATAATTATTAAGTTTTTCACAGGGGTGTTGTGAGGCTTAATTAGTTACTATTTGTGAAGCAAAACAGTTGATCAATTCCTCTAACCATTTCTCATTCATCTGAGCTGAACACATATATAGTTACATATACGTCCCCCATCGTTGTAGGTATTTCTCTTCACAAAACCCTTGTGAGGTAGGGAAGTACTACATTACATAGATGGGAAATTGAAGCACAGAAGGGGAGTAGGGACAGATTTTTAAAGGTATTTAGATGTTGCTTGTTCAGTGTTGCAAAAGCTAAGGGCATTTAGGTACCTATCCGCCTCTTTAGGTGCACAAGTCCACCATTTAGATGCCGCTGACATTTTCAAAGCTGTTTCTTAACTGCTACTTAACCCCAGAGGTGCCTAAACCTCCCCAGGCACCTAAAATTTCTCCTGGTCAGCATTTACCAAAGCCACCTAAGCCCTGACACCACCCCACAGCTAACACACTGCTCAGATCCCTCATTCAAGCCAAATCCCTGCAGGCTACAAAGGTAGGGGAATGTCTATATCTCCAGTGAGGCCCAATCCCTGTAGTTGTGCTCTAAGCACCCTGAAGTCTTAATTCCTGTCAGGCCCTGCTGCAAGAGGGCTGGATGATAGAGAGGGGCACTGATAGAGAGGGACAGCACGGCACCCACACAAAAGACAGCCAGGGACAAAGAGAAATGTAGGACAAAGCATGAGAGAGGTCCTGAGTGTAAGAGAAAGAGGGAGGGTTTGGTTTCTGGGATGTGGCCTACCTAAAGTTGCTGACCAGGCTTAGGCACCTAACTTCAGGAGAGGGTTCATGGCAGTAGATTTTGAGTGTAGGGAAGTGGCTCTCTGACCTATCAGCCAGGTGCAGTCGGTCAGCCGCTTAAGCATCTATGCCCCTGTCTTCTGCATTTCACTCCCTGCTCAGTTTGCTAGTTTCTGAGGATCCTTTTTGTAGGAGTCTAGGGCTAGATCCACAAAGGTACTTAGACACCCAAATCCCACATTTAGGTACCACTGACATTCTCAAAACCACTGCTCAGCTGCCGCCTAACTGGATAGGCACTTAAAGGCCCCTAAATTTCCACCAGTTGTCATGGGCAAAGCTTTCTAAGTCCTGATGCCATCCCACAGCCAATGAGCTGCCCTGAATGCTTGCTCACTTCTTAGCCCCAAAAGGACTTTCAAACTAGGGGCAGGTGTACACTACCGCTTAAGTCAGTGTAGCGTATGGCACTCAGGGATGTGAAAAAGCCCCCTCCAGCCCCCTGCTCACCCCCAAATGATGTAAATTACTGTCTGCACCTGCACTATGTCTGTGGGAGATGCTTTCCCTTTCTGCCTCTCGCAGGGGTGGAATACTTATGCCAAGTTAAGATGGGACTTCGGCCCAAAATTCCCATTGATCTGGGCCTCTAGGTGCCTGGCCCATGGGCTGAAGGGAGGGTCCTAGCTCTGCCTGGAATTCACCACTTTAAATTCACTCTTGGATGTGGGTTGACCTGGCTTAGGGACCTTCCTCATGAAAAATGGTGGTGGTGGTGATAATGATGCTCTAGTAGGCCGGTGGCTAGAGAACTCACTCAAGCTGTGGGAGAACCATCTTAAAATCCCTACTATGCTGGATTTAGCACAGGGACTTGAACCCAGGTCTCCCATCTCTTGGGTGAGTGCACGGTGCTAAAGAAAATGACTGACTAATGCATCACTGTAGGATTAAATGGAGATGAGGAGAGGGAAAGATGGGCTGGAAAGCAACAAGCCCAAGTTTAAAGGATCAGTTATCTTCTATTCTTAGCAGATGGGGCAAGGACATTTACTGGCTCAAGTTTGAAAGTTTCTCTGAATGTGAAATGGTTTTAAAGAGATGGAGGCTGAATTGCAACCTCAGCTGAGGTTGAAGTCTGTATTTTAACTGCCTGGTGACCTAACAGTCCACTAGAGGGCAGTGGTACACTAATAATCTAATGCACGGCAAGGGCGGGGCAGGGGATCCATCAATATTGTTTTGCTTTGAATTGTGTTATAAATTATAATGCAGAGAGATATGCCAAGCTTCAAAGTTCTTCAAACAAAAAGATTTCCTCCTCCCTCGAATTGCCCCAAAATCAATGTTTCATCAGTCTCCAGCTTGTACACCATTTAAATCCCTATGTTTCATTTTCAGACTAGTACTCACTGGCCATGCTTTAACTGACTTCCAGATTTGAAACTGAACTGACAGAGCTTTTAACAATAAGAACTAAAGGACTAGTGAGCGGATACACACAGCCCTAAATGATATACAGAAACAGAAAATATAAAAAGGTATTTGAATTCGTAAGTCCCTTAATGAGGACGCTTGGGCAGATATCCTCCTAACTGGAGGCCCCACCTGTTCATCTCCTGGGAGAGCAATTCAATGGAATATAACCAGCGAACATTTCTTTTACATACTAGTTTTTCTAACAACATGAATCGAGCACTCTTCCCATCCCTGAAATCTCTGATACAGATGGTGTAGTCAAATAGGTCCCTGCATGCACATTTTCTGGGACTCCCATCAGATTAAAAATTTCAGGTTCTGCACACAATGGCCTGAAACTGTTTGCAAGACCCAAACAGATAAAAATGCAACCTGCTGTATTCTGGCTAATAGCCCCATGCAAAACAATACAAAATGTCACTTAGTCACGATCTCGACAGTAGTTGTAAGGAAATGGATCAACTGTAGTGTGGCACAAGAGAACCCCACATTTAAGATGAGGCAATACCAAGTGTAAGAAATAGGAGAAACAGAACAAATTTCAGCCCAAATCTGATCATTCTAGGCCAGGGTCAAGGAAGGATGGACCCCAGGACAGAAGTCAGCATATAAACCAATGAGGCCTTTGTCCCAAACGAACATAGAGAAGTACAAACATAAAATGAACCTGCCTTTGAAGGAAAATATATGAGCCACCAAAGCTTTTAAACATCTACTCCTATTTGGAGGCAGAGCTGTCTAGCAATGGATAGGGTACTAAACTGGGAGTCAGGAGACCTATTTTTCTATTCCCAGCTCTGCCACTAACCTTCTGTGACCTTGAGCAAGTCACCTCACCTACCTCAGTTTCCCCTCTCATCCTTTCTATTGTCTATGTAGACTAAAAGTCCTCAGGCTAGGGGTTGTCTGCTACTATGTATTTGTACAATGGGTCTCTCCGCATGACTTGGGCATGTAGCTGCTAAGGTAATATTAAAATAATGATAGTCATGTATATTCTTGCTCCACTAAGCTTTGTGTTTAGACTGGCTTACCACCTGTGTAGCTCTCTGATACTTGGTTTCAAATTGATCTAAGGCACCAAACAACTTTACTTCCTAATACCAATAATGTAACAATGGATTGTTAAAATATCTGTTACTCTCATCTTTTACCTATATAACTTTATTTGCATTTTGTTTACTTAACTGCGTACTCATTTATGTACCTTCCTAGTTATTCCAATGAAACACAAGGTAATGACTCTGTAAAGAATGAAATATGCTACACGTTTATATCAGCTCTCACCTTATTGACTTGAGAGAATGCAAGATACAATTGTTTGGGAAGAACACAAATTTTTGCCCCCACAAATTTGAAAGAAAAAATAATTTGCTTATCCAGCTGCATAACTTATACATGCATGTCCATTATAGACATACAGATCAGATATATTCAAAATGTGGGTAGGTCTGCAATGCAGACAAGTGTAACTTGGTTAATTGAAACATAGTTACACCAAAAATTGTAATATTTCATGAAATTTTATCTGAAACAAAAAAATCTGTCCCATTGCGCAGATCCTCTCCTATCTTACAGTGCAGGAGGAATTTTGGAGTCCAATTGATTCCTCTTTATCGTTTTGTTCATTTTAAAATATATCATGTTCATGTTCTGCTTATTGTCTTTTCATTATGTATGTTGGGCTATCTGGATGTAAAGCCTTTGTATTCTTCTGTCTATTAGTGGGGACTCATCAGTTAGGCCCCTCATCTAGGCTGAGGAAGTTTTTTATCTGTATGTGAAAGAGTCCTCTCGTCTGTCCGGACATAAGAGGGCTTATTAGAGACCCTGTTTATTTCTGCTTGTTAAATTGATAGATTATCACCAGATGGATTCATGAGTTATCTGAATTCACGAAACAGTCTTTCCTTGGACATATTACATCACCATGTTACCCGAAAATAAACACACAGCCCTCAAGTTCTGTTAGGGTTGCTTTAACTCAGATTGTGTGTCCCTTTTTGTCTGTTTGTGCTGGTTGGAACTCCTTCTGGCTTCTCCAGTACTGATTTCTATCAACTTTCTGTTTTGTTTTTCCCCATTGTTTTCAGGGTGTGTGAGTTTGTTTCTGGCCACTCCGGTTGTTTTGGTCATATTCTCAGTGCACCCTTCAGCATCAATTAGCAGGGAGACCAATTCTTCAGTGCCCTGCCCCTTGTGTAGTTATTTAGCATTTTATACCCACTTTGCATAGATGTAGATAACTACAAGGGGCAGGGCAGTGGAAAATCAGTAATAACTAGCCAGTGTTGGTGAGCTGACTAGACAGCCAGGTAACTGGGATAATATGGCCCACAATATTAATGAAAATAAAAATGCATAGCCAAGTTGATTTTCTGCACACAAATCAACTATATAATCAGTATATAGATTATATATAATAAAGACTATGTCTGTATAATGTATCTATATATTAAAAACATATCTAGATATACTACAATATGGGTTCACATAACTACATACAGCCAAGAAAAAAAAATACTGAGACATTAATAGTCTTAAACTGCTGCTACAAGTAATGTCTGTGTCCCTTACCAAATTCTTTTTTTTAAAAAAATCACTTCTGCTAATGAATCAACCCCCTCAACTATATCAACCATGTTTCCAAATACATGATTTTAATCCAAAAATGCTGAGGCATTCAGCCAGAAGTGATCACACCAAAGAAGTTCTGTGATGCAGCCTAAAAATTAGTTGTAATTTACAATTAAATTAAGAAATATATCAATGGAAGTTATTAAACTGGAGTATTTGCTAAGCTTTTAAATTCATTATTGTTGCCACCACTTTTCTCCCAATAGTTTTTGCTTAGCAAAAGACATCCTGGCCACTTCTACACATGGCTCAGGCAGAGGAGTAAAGCTGCACCCTCCCAATCACAGTTAACAGGCACAATAAAAAGCAGAAGAGTTCAGCAGATTCCACTGAACCAAAAAGAACAGAATGCAAATGTGGGCTTTTATGCTGCATGCAGTTCAGCAATGGCTCAGAATGTTGAATCTGGCCTTCCTTTTGTGATTTAGACATTCTGTCTAATCGTTCTCTTGTGCTGGACACAGCCACCTCCTCCTCTTGGAATGATTTCAGTTACAGCAGATCAAGGTCTAAATGTGTTACCATCCGATGGCTGCTACCCACTCATGGCATGAACGTTTTTTAGGTGGACATTGGGAGTCCATTTAAAAAGAAACCTGGCCCTGATTGTTTCTAGGAAATAGAATAATAATTTATCATTAATAAATTGATAAAAATGTATGCAATGTAGTTGTAGTCGTGTCAGTGCCAAGATATTAGAGAGACAAGGTGGGTGAGGTAATCTCGGACCTGTGGAAGAGCTCTGTGTAGCTCAAAAGGTCGTCTCTCTCAGCAACCGAATAAATAAACGGGACTACCTCACCCACCTTGTCTCAACAAAGAGCTTTGCTCAGAGCAGTGTATCATCTCCCGTAGGGCTATGGGAGGCAGGGGGAGGCAAATCTCCTGCTGAACAGCACCCTTAGCACCTTGTCATTTTTCATTATTAGCCAGCCTCCTGTTGTGATGCTGCTCTTTGTTTTTATATAGTTCTGTTCAGATTTTCAGTCAGCAGCTGGAGAGCCACTGGCCAATACAACAGCTGAATAAAACATGCTGCTGTGGAGCTGCAATCTAGAGGTCATCACACTGAATTGAAAACAAGTTTCAGTTCCTACTGTATTGTTGTTATTATCTGCCTACAGTCGATATCTAGCAGACTGCCCTGCCTTCAAGACTACCCTACACAATGAGACTGGAAATAAACTGAGTCCAGATTGTGTCTGGTCCTCTCGTAAGTGCAGAGTGCAGAGAGAGACCATAAAGAGCCTTCCCTTGGGAGGCCACGTAAGGGCCAGGTACATTTCCAGTCCCTGAACTCAGAGTTAGGCACTGCATCCTTCCTACTCCCCTGAGGTTACACAGAGCTCTACATGGGCAGGGGGAAGAGATGGAGACCTCCCCAACTCACAAGGCCCCAACCACCAGAGCTAGCTATCCCTGTAAGAGGTATTATGTTACCCCCCACAAAGGGGAATAGCAGAAAGTATGCAGCACATGTGGGACAGCGAGCTCTGGGATGCATATGAGTCCCTGGAGCAGCTTCATCTCCCTCCCCCCTTACCGTGAGCTGTGAGTCCCCTGGCTGATTACTTGTGTATTGCTTTCAAAGAAAATTCTAATCATTTTAAAGTGATCCCCACAAGTCTGACAAGGTCCCTCACTGACTCACACTGCCTTTGTGACTACATCATGCATAACACTCTCCCTCTGGTTACCTAGGGCTCACTGGACAATTTTTAGGGAGTCTTTTCAGCAGATAGACTTCTGCAGAGCAGAGTGAGGGAAGAAAGAGAGAGCAGTCCAGCTCACAGAGGAGAATTGGTCTTGCATAACAATTTATAGAGCATTAAGTTGGCATCTACAATGCACTAGATGGAATCCACACACATAAGGAAGATCTGGTCCTTGCCTCGTGGAATTAAGTTAGTCATCTCTAGCAGGGGTAAATAAGGCTACCAGTTGCAGTGAAAAGAAATGCTTTTAAGCGTGCTTCCACAGACGAACAAAAAGAACCAGTTCAACTGCTTTTGGAAAGGGCTAGTTTTGAATTCAGTTAGTTCACAGTGAATAGAGCTTTGCATGGTCACCTTGGATTGTTTCCTATGACAGGGACAAAATAAAAGCCTTTGCAAGGATAAAGCTCCTAGTAGAGCTTTGCCTAGTTCACATCCATCCTTGTTTCTTAAATTTGTTTCTCTCCTGGCAGGTGGTGCACTGTGGAAGGCTCATTATACAACTCCAATATTCCAGCCAGAGGGTGCTGGAGCCTGTTATGAAAGTAGAATGTGCCATTGCTTTGGGGAAGGAGTAACCCATCATGACCCTCCTTTGCTGTTTGATCTCTCCAGAGACCCTTCTGAGGCCAAACCTCTGTCTCCTGCCACTGAGTCCCTGTTTGACACAGTAATAAGCAGAATTGAAAGTGCTGTGAAGGAGCATCGCAGGACCCTGACTCCAGTCCCACAGCAGCTTTCTGCATACAACAACATGTGGAAGCCGTGGCTTCAGCCGTGCTGTGGGACATTCCCATTTTGCTGGTGTGACAAGGAAGGTGACAATGACCAGGACACTCTTTAACCAAGGAAAGACCAGGGAGGAAGTCAAAGAGCTGGTAACCTGAAAAGAAGAAAATAGTTAACACCTACATGACTTTGGGCTAAATACTGACATCCATAGTCAGAGCAAACTTACACTGGACTACTTGAAAGAGACATTCCTCACACTTCTGACTCAGCCTACACACACCCATCCCTACCATTGAGCTCTGTTCAGTAGACCTGGTGTCTGCCTGATTAAGGACTGAACATAATCTCTGAACCAAATTCTGTCTCACTTGCACCAGTGTAATTTGACCCTCACTAAGCAGCTCAGGCTTTGGCCCCAACTAAATGAATTGGGATTTCTTTTTCTTTTTTTTTCTATTGTCTTTAAATTCAGTCAAGTCATTGATTACATGGAATTAAATCACCAGGGTAGTTTCTGTTCAAGTATTATTCAGGTAAAGTGGCCTAGACATCAATCAGATTATCATAGATCATAGATTCATAGGGCTGGAAGGGACCTCGAGAGGTCATCTAATCCAGTCCCCTGCACTCATGGCAGGACTAAGTAATATCTAGACCATCCCTGGGAGGTGTTTGTTTAACCTGCTATTAAAAATCTCTAATGATGGAGATTCCACAACCTCCTTAAGCAATTTATTCCAGTGATTAACCTAATTTTTCCTAATGTCCAACCTAAACCTCTCTTGCTGCATTTTAAGTCCACTGCCTCTTGTCCTGTCCTCAGAGACCAAGAAGAACAATTTTTCTCCCTCCTCCTTGTAACAACCTTTTATGTACTTGAAAGCTGTTATCATGTTCCCTCTTCTCCAGACTAAACAAACCCAGTTCTTTCAGTCTTGCCTCAGTGGTCATGTTTTCTAGATCTTTAATCATTTTTGTTGCTCTTCTCTGGACTTTCTTCAATTTGTCCACATCTTTCCTGAAATGTGGCACCCAAAACTGGACACAGTACTCCAGTTGAGGCCTAATCAGTGCAGAGTAGAGCGGAAGAATCACTACTCATGTCTTACTTGCAACACTCCTGCTAATAAACTCCAGAATCATGTTTACTTTTTTTTGTAACAGCATTACACTGATGACTTATATTTAGCTTTTGGTCCAATGTGTCCCCCAGATCCTCTTCCGCAATACTCCTTCCTAGGCAGTCATTTCCCATGTTGTACACATGCATCTGATTGTTCGTTCCTAAGTGGAGTGCTCTGCATTTGTCCTTATTGAATTTTATCCTATTTACCTTAGACCAATTCTCCAGTTTGTCCAGATCATCCTGAATTATAATCCTATCCTCCAAAGCACTTGCAACCCCTTCCAGCTTGGCATCGTCCACAAACTTAATAAGTGTACTTTCTATGCCTTTATCTAAATCACTGATGAAAATATTGAACAGACCCAGAATTGATCCCTGAGGAACCCCACTTGTTATGCCCTTGCAGTATGACCATGAACCATTGATAACTACTCTCTGGGAATGGTTTTCCAAGCAGTTTTGCATCCACCTTATAGTAGCTCCACCTTGGTTGTATTTCCCTAGTTTAAGGGAATGTCATGCGGGACAGTACCAAAAGCCTTACTAAAGTCAAGATTTACCACATCTACTACCTCCCCCCCCCATCCACACGTCTTGTTACCCTGTCAAAGAAAGCTATCAGGTTGGTTTGACATGATTTGTTCTTGACAAATCCATGTTGACTGTTACTTATTACCTTAGTATCTTCTTGATGTTTGCAACTTGATTGCTTAATTATTTGCTCCATTCTCTTTCTGGGTACAGAAGTTAAGCTGATTGGTCTGTAATTCCCCGGGTTGTCCTTATTTCCCTTTCTGTAGAGGGGCACTATATTTGCCCTTTTCCAGTCTTCTGGAATCTCTCCTGTCTTCCAAGACTTTTCAAAGATAATCGCTAATGGCTCAGATATCCCCTCAGTCAGCTCCTTGAGCATTCTAGGATGCATTTCATCAGGCTCTGGTGACTTGAAGACATCTAACTTGTCTAAGTAATTTTTAACTGCAAACGGTAATATGGCTTGGTATGCAGGCACCAGTGGACCATAAAGGCAGATTTATGAACATCACTCTGGGTTGCTTAGGAAAAGTGCCCAATGCCAGAGTTTTTGGAGGCTCAGAAGTCTACAGTCATGGACAGGCTGGGACATTAGTTCCACCAAATGACATTGACATAAATGGTGTTACTGTCCCAACTGTTACTCTGGTCACCCACGTATCCCCTTTTGCCTTGGCTTATAAAACTGTACCCTGACTTCAAAGAAGCTTTAATTATACTCAGTGGTGTAGAATGGCGATTGAATATGCTTTAGGCATATTGAAATCCCACTGGAGGGGTCTATAAACCCAATTTAATATTACTGTCATCAATGTTGTCCACCTTACCCTGGCTTGCTGTGCTCTTCACAATCTTTGTGAAGCCAGAGATGAGCCATTTCCCCCTGAATGGACTATGACAGTGCGGGGACACTGGGTCACTACCCTCAGCCAGAAAGTGCACGTACCACTGAGGGAGCTGGTTGCGCCTGGGAAGCAGAAGTCAGGGATGCTTTGTGTTCTCACATTGTGGACTTGTATGGCCGAATGGAAGAAGGGGAATAGGACCAGTGTGAATGTGCTTAAGAACAAGGGGAATGCTCATTTTGGGGGAGCAGGAGCAGTGGTTGGTAGGGGTCTGGGCTGGATTGCCACGCAATGTAAGTCTGAATGACATGCTGAATAGTGAATGTGGGTGTTGTGTGCGACAGGGGGCAGCATGGTTTTGTAGATGGAATTTATTGAAACGTGAATTGCTGTATAGAGCTAAATATAGTATTGCATTGTCGCTAATGCGTAATTGCTCCTGGACATGTTTTTAGCTTTATTATCTCAAATCATAATTGTTTGATGTGATAACAATAAACTTTCTTGAAAACATACTGTGCTTTATTTGTAAACCTGTCTTAAAATAGTACAACTCTCACAGATTGTTGGGCAATTCAGCTGCCATTACAAAATCACACACTGTTACCAGCTTTATTAGGGTTCCCTTCCTGGAAGAGGGGGTGTGATTCTGTTAATGTGCTGCTTGTGTTACTTGTGAGTTCATATGGCTACAAGTCCCCTCCCAGTGGAGATATCCGGCAGGACCTAAGGTTTTCAGGGCTGGGTTCCTGAATAAACCCCCCACAGACACACATAACCATCCCAGATTAACTGAGTGCGTCTGAGCAGACCGGGCTATCAGCACTCTCAGCTGACCCCTTACACGTCCCTGAACTCAGCAGGCTGGGTGAGACAGCACTGTCAGCTGTCACCCTCATGTGCCCCTTGCACCGCACCAGAATGGAGCACACTTATGAGCAGGCTGGGTCCAAACAGCACTTTTCAGCTGTTCCCCTTATGTGCCCCCTGGACTCAATCAGGCTGGGTCAAACAGCACTTTCAGCTGTCACCCTTATGCGCCCCTGGACTCCGTAGGCTAGGCAGAGCAGCACTTCTCAGCTACCCCCTTTATATGCCTCTTTGCAACACAATTGTTCTAGCAGGAACCCCCTTGATGAGCAAACCCCATAGGATTTTGGGCATTCCAGGGATCTGTGGCTTAGGTAAAAGAAGCGTTGCTGCAGAGCAAGGTAGGGAAGTCAAGAACACAAAGGAGTAAATGCATTGAGAGAGAGAGAAACTGGCAACCAGCTTGATTACAATAGTTAGTTTATTGCCAGGTGTAGAAAACTTATTATACTAATAGTGATGCCATACAAGGAGAGAAAAACAATCTAACACTTACAAAACAACAAATTTACAGTAGGAGTATTGGAGAAGGCTAGACCAGGTTTGATTACAAAAGTAGAAAGTTATACCTGGATTAAAGAGAGAGAGAATGAGAGAGAATTGGGGAACGATTGGGGGGAATCTCACCACTCCTTGCAGCTCAGAAGTTCCCAGGAGACAGGTTTAGGGTCCTGTCCAGCTTAGGGTCAGGAGCACTTGAGAGAGAGGCAAAGTCCACAACAGGATCAGTCAGGAAAATGGGGAAGCAGGCAGCATTTGGGTCCAGGCATCAGAAGAAGAGAGTTTGAATTTTAGGTAGGGATTTTTTTGTAGAGCCAGGTTTGTCTGTGGGTAAACAATGTCTCAATGAAGTACCCCAGGGTGGTTTTCTCTATGCTGGACAATAGGAGCTGATCACTCCCAGCTATGGTCAATGTTCCTTAAGGGAGCTAACAATGCAACCAGGCAGATTCAGTGTTTTGCATATCAATACTAGAATGGTTTGATAACTGCGGAGCTGGATGGGTGCAGGTGTGAGTTCATTTACATCAAGAGCAGAGATCTCCCATAATGCAGTACGTCCCTGCCTTGCCAATCCCAGAGTTCAGTGCGGTTCCTGCTTTGGAGCTTGGTTCTCCATTCTTCATGCTAATTCTTGTTCCATCTGCAATGTAAATGAGGCTCCAGTTCTCCAGTCAATGTGCTAATTGAGATGCCTCTTTTTACATCTTCTATGTAGATGAGGCATGGGGAGTTGTCTCAATCCTATCACCCTTGTTGGGAGGGTTTTAGGTGTGTCTCCCACAGCCTTTTCATAGCTTTTGTTTCTGGTTCAAGCAGAGGCTGGGGGAGGATTCAGGTGAGCCAGAGAGAGAATAGGGGTTTTGCACCCCAGTTCCCCAAGAACACAGAGCTGCCAGGTAACAGCGCACACCTGCATACAAAGAGCAGGAAATATTCAATATCCCTACCACATTCTCCTTTCCCTTCTGCCCAGGTTTTTCCTTCAATAGGTGGCGGGGGTGAGGGGTGGAGGTTTCCACCACAGAGAGGTTGAAAAAGGAAGATATCCCAGAGGTTCGTTGACCTGCCCAACCACTCATGAGTCCTGAATGCATGAGTGGCTCTGACATGGAGTTGTCCAAGCTCCTGCTGGACTGCGGGTACAGAGTAGTATGCTCATGCTGTGGTGTTGGGAAGGAAGCAGGAGATGGGACTTGTGCAGCCATTATAGACAGGATTTGCCCAGAGCTCCCAGCATTGCTTGGGAAAAAACTGACACCCCACTGAGACTTTGAATAAATTATTTTGTGACTGGAACACTGCAGACTGCCTCTAGCTGAAATAAACTAGATTTGGAAATAGAATACTGTTTCCCAAGCACAGACACTCATTGCATTGTTTCCAGGTGTCTCCAAGACCCAGGAGGAGTGATTACAGAGTGGTAAATTTCTTACTACTGAAAGGAAACTGAACCACCCTATCAAACATCTGTGACGTCACAGCTAAAATAACCTTTGCCGCTGTTTATGAATGATTGACGTTCCAAGTCCCATCCTTTTGAACCCAAAGTGTGTGGGGGGGCGGGTGGAGGGATGCCAAGGCACTGTGATACAAGCCAGCATTAGTGGCCACAATCTGGGAGCCACAGCTTATTATTGTGGCCTTGTGCCTTACAGCACAAATCCCATCCATTGGTGTAATAACAAACTGTAAGTTTGATATATTTGAGTCACGCTGACCAGGCTCTGAGGTGGCTGCTGTCTCCATCAGGTTTGCTGCCGGCTCGGCAGCTCCTCGGTGGGGGGACAGAGGGGGACTCAAACAGCTCTTCCAAGTAGAGACTGAGACTTTGCTAGTGAGCCTGCTCCTGCGGCTGGTTTCATTAAAAAGTCACTTCATGCTCATTACTGGGAGCCTGCTGCTGTCTCCCATCAGCATGGATTGAGGAGCCAACAGCGCACCATCCCAGCTGCCCAGGTGGTCATGATGGATGCTTGGCTGTATGCTGGGCGCAGTGCCCAGACCCTTGTCAAAGTCGTCATAAAATGGGCATGTCAATGGCGAGCTGCCCGAGGGGCGGTCTTGTCCGTGGCCTTCCAGTACACGCTCTTCAACATCTTAACATGCTCCCTACCCTGATCGCCTGTCCCGAAGAGCTACAGAGCTGGCAGCTTTTTGGCTACCTGCTGGTACGCATGGTCATTTTTGACACTTTCGCTGAAGTCCACGTTTTAATGGCCTCGCACAAATCTGGTGATTCTCCCGTGACCATGTAGCAACTGGCTTTGCAAAAAGCTTTGTCTGTTCGGCCTCCACTTCAAACCCGGGAGGCTCTCTGCTCGTGTGCTTGCTACGTGGTGATCAGAAGAGAATGGGGTAACGCTGACCTGAGCAGTTTCCGTAAGCCAAGCGGGGACAGCTTCCATTTTTCACTAGAGAGGATTGGAGCTAGCTGGGACAGAGAGGACTAAGGAAGTTGTCCCATAGAATTGTGGGATATTTCTGGTACACTACTGGGCCACAAGTCGAGCAGGGCTGCGTCTTATACTGCAAAGCACTATGGCTCAAACCGGGGGCCCTGGCTTGACTCATGCCCAACCCCTGTAGCTCTGCAGGGTGCTGGAACATGAGTGTGAGTCTTGGGCTAGTGCAATTGTATTGTAGACGCAAGGGGGTGGTTAGGCTTGAGCCAGAGCTCACACGCAGACTTATGTTGCGATGCAGCCACGCCCGGCGTGACCAGCTCACCAGCTCCCATTTTAGCGGTGATGTACTTGTTTGCATGAGTGGCGGCTCGTCCAATCAATTTGTCTGCAGAAGCAGCAGCTGTTTCAGCATAGATTGCAAAAGCTGTCACCCTTACACGCTAATCACTTCCATCAGCAGCTTATGTTTTACAAGTCATGTGTCGGTGATTTGCAGACGCATTGGGGAAAGGTAACTAATCCTCCCTTCTTGTCCCAGGATTAACTAAATTCATCTCTCACTAAGTGAACCTAACCATGGGCGTGTAGTTTTTCTGTCCTCTCATCCTACTGGTAAAGTAGGTCCCTACATTCTCTCTGCTTCCGAAAGAAGGGGAGGGCTAGCAACTTTGGTGCCGAGTCTTTACCCCTTTCAGGAGCTGATATGAACTCAGAGGACTGGATCCACAAAGGGATTTAGGCACTTAAATCCAAAATTTAGACCTGGAAAACCTCTGCTCAACTGCATCCTAACCTGGTAGGTGTCTAAATTCCCTAGCACCTACATTTCTGCCGGTGAGCATGGGACTATGCCCTGACATGGCTGAGCAGCTCTGCACCTATGCCATGGCAGGGTGCTCATACTAGGCATGCCCTTGCTTTCTGCAGCCCCGCGTCTCCCACAGTTCTGACACGTACGGACTGTTCCCCTCGCGGTTGTAGTTTCTGAAGGTAGTTCAAAGCTGCAGCCCTGCCTACACTAGCACCCCCTTCTGCTTGCTGCCAGATCGTCTGCCTCTGCAGGAGCTGTCAAAGGGTGGTTCGCTTCAGGCCCGTCCTTTTCTTTTATATTTGTTATTTGTACCTGTTTTTTTCAGGCCGTTAGAGCATTTTAAATTGTTTGCAAGCTTCTTCTCTTCCTCCCGGGCAGGAGCCAAGCAGTGCAGCGGTCACGGCCACCCAGAGCCTCTGCTGCAGCGTCCCCCCCAGGCTGTTCTGTCCCCTTTCAGGCAGGGCAGAGCAGCCCTGCAAGCACCAGGCACAACCCATTGGGGGCTCTGTCTTGGAGGCAGTTTTCTCAGGCTTGGCAGAAGGTAAAACGTGCTCACCCTGCACCCAGCCGGCCGACTCCATCGTTGGGCTCATTCTGCAAACTCCAAGGAACATCATGTTGTGACCGACAGAGCCCAGCTCCATCCTCGTGCCAGGGGCTCGGCTCGAGCAACACGGAGGCTGGTGATTATCCCTCCTACAGAACTGTGCGCGCGTAGGCGATTGCGTTTTGGAATCTGGGTATTCACAGTAAACGCGGCGTATTGCCTCCCTCCCCGCCCCGAATAAGACCCTGCTGTCTATTTCATTTATAAGTGTAACACTTGTGGGCCAAGTTCAGTCCATGGTATCAAGAGTGTAACACGGAGCCAAGGGATCCCAGCCATTTGGGATTTTCTTCAGAAAGGTGCAGCTAAGGGCCTTCAGAAATGAAGCAAAATGAAGCAAAAAATGAAGCAAAATGAAGCAAAAAAAATCTCAGTTGGTTTTAAGTTGTCAACTTTACTGGGAATCAGGCCAATAATTTTTTGAGTCAACTCCCTCTGCTACTTGCAGTAAGCAAAAGAATGAGGAGAGGAGGGCCCAATCCTGGGTCCGGCTGTGTCTGTGACACTTGGCCAGCAGCAGCTGCAAAGCTCACTTGGCTTCCAGGGCATTAGCTGTTGAAATGGATCCGAAAGGAGCGAAGCACCCCTGCAAGAGTTGCGTAAACATTATGTGTTTGCCCAACTCTTCACCCTTCCAAGAGGTGGAGTCTCTTGCTGGCCATGACTTTGTTGATTAATAGTATAGCCAATTGATTAATTATACTTGTAGTTTATGAAAATGTTTGAGAGATTAATTAACCAAACTTCGGCTATTTTCTTGCTAAAAGTTAATAGCAGTACCATACAGTACCGAACAGTACTATATTACCTATCCTTTGGGAAGCTGTTTTTCACATCATCACTTCACCTTACAAAGAAGGGTTCCCAAAATGTGTCCCCCAAACTAGCTTTATAAATACTATGATTCTTGTATAAACAAAATAATTTATGTATTACCCAAGACTGAAATTTATCAGTAGACTGTTTAGCTTGTTTTTCTGTGCACTCCTTATCTCTTGTTTCTGAAACCAGTCATGTTACAAAAGCACTCCCTACCTTGAACCAGCATAAAACATTTATCTTGATTTTGACAGAGTTTCTGGTCACAAATGCCAAATGGTATAACCAGCTTTGCAGGGTATCGTGGTACATATAGCTCTTAAAATAAGCAAGCAAGAGTGAAACTAATGCAACTTGGCATAATTGAACATACCATTCACATATATTTAATGGTACTGTGATTTGTAATGCATATTAATATGACGTGCAATACATGTAACATTTGTTGGTTAACAGTTCCCCCACTTGTTGCTTTGATAAATATATCAGGGTGATACTTTTGCCAAATTGATATATGAAGCAGAAGCGACAACATTTACGTGAGATCTGTACTATTTTAGCAAACTGCCTAAGCAGCAGTGTGTGATTAAGACAATTAAAATGAACACTCCTTGTAATACAAGCACAGCTTTAAATGCAGCTTCTATCAAAGGGTGAAAAACCATTAATTCAAGGTCACCATCATGGATAAGGTCACTGAGGGCTTGTTCTGTTTTGTGCATATCATTGCTAATCTGACTGTGTCCTTTCAATTTAGTAATGTTTTTAAATTTGATTAGTGGATCAATACGTATGTTGAAAACTAGCATGTGTTTTTTTAAATGTATCTTGGTGCTGAAGCTTACTTTAAATCATTCCTTCATTTTGAAAAATGGGAATTGGCATTATTATAGTGTGACCCATAATGCTACATACACAAGGAGCAAAACTTAAAATTGGAGTAGTGACACTACAGATGAGGTCTCCATACATAAATTTTTATCATTATTTACTACACAAGTATTGTCCATCCATATTATCAAATTACCACATGGTGATAACCAGCAGCAAATGTAAGCTTCACAGGCCAGAGACAGACACGACTAGCTTCTGACTCATAGTACTGGTCCTGGTTGTTATGGCCACATGCTGGAGTCATGATGTCAAAAACATCACATCTACACACATATCAATATCCTGTAACAGACCAAACCATTTGAGGTGCCCTTCAGGTTTGTATTGCTGAACAATCCACCAGTAGCCAAAGTAAATCTATGTTCCTTTTACATGCTGTCTTCCAGGTAACCTACTGAATGGACAGTAGCCAACTTATCAAATATTGCAGATCAGGATCCCAATTCACTATAGATATTGCAACAGAAATACACTTGGAAGCAGATGTGGAGCATGAGTGTTTTGAACAGCAAGTGCCTCGGTTACAGGATGGCATTACAGACCCCAAATTACGAATTGTGCTAATGGAATTTGTTTAAAATTAAATTTGATTTACCACATTGCTAATTTAAAACTACCTTTGTTGTAAACAGGGGACAATACCATTTAGCTAATTGATCATTGATAAGGTCCGGCAATTTTTCAATATTCCCTAATGAAGTGGCTAGCACGTAACTCCCATAAGCGGTGCAAATAACATGTTAATGAGTAATACATATACATGGGGCATGCAATACATTGCATATGTCGGCTAGCAGCATGACACAGTCAGGTGCTAAGGACTTATCTTAAGGGAAGCGTTGACCATATACCGAGTCTTCCTGATGACACCACAGAAAGGATGATTTCACCATTAACGACATCTCTTGAGTGAGTGGGAACAGGCAAGCTACAGTGACCACTCCCTGGCTGACAACTCTGGGGGAGAAAACAAGGTCCACCCCCACGGAAAGAGAACCAAATGCACTCACAGGGCTCAGTGGGTGGAAAGTAGAATATCATAGTAAGACACACAATTTAATTTCAAGGGGGGCGGGAAAGACAACCAGCCTGTTGTCAGTTAATTCACCTCCCTCCATCTCTGGGGCTGCATAAACCCCACAGTGCTGAGACGACAAGGGCTGGAGGAGTAAGGGTCAAAGATAGCATGTAGGGCCAGCCTGAGGGAGGCAAGCTTGTTTACATGGGGTGGGACCTGCAGGGAACTTACTTATTTATACATTCAGGCCGAGAGTTGGCTCACTGCACAGCCAATTTAAATGGTTTTCTGGGGAATATATACTACATAGCACCACAAACTGGTTCCAGTAAGATCTCAATCCCCGTTACCAGGGGTTACACTTACAGTTGCAATGAAGAGCGGGCATGCTTTTTGCTTCAAAAATAAAATGGCGACACTGCTGTAGCAACTGATTAAAGGCTGCTGCAGAAGCTTTAGGTGTGTGTGTGTAAGTATAATGCACCACAAGAGAACTCCAAGGACAGTTATTCACTGGTAGAACTGCTTGAAAATGAATATTTTTTTGCAAAAAATTGATCAATATTTCAAACATTTTACCAGCTCTATCCATTGGTCTTTTTATGCATTCTCTCTCCAAAAGGGGGGGCAAACACCCCATAGGATGACAAAAGTCCAACATGGGTGATGGAATTAGCCAACTTTCTGACCATAGGAGAAGGTGCCCATATATGGTTAAAAATAGATACAATGCATTCATTCCATCTGTAAGGTAACAACTGGAGTTATTATTGAATAAAGCTGTGGCTGAATTGCAGAAATGTTTTACATTCAAGTTGTATGAAGAGCTGACTTCCAGCTGAATGCTTTAATGATTATTACATGACATTTAGAACTGCTGCATTTGAACAGACTAAAAATTACTGTCTATGGTGAGACAGTAAGTTTCTACCAGGAATTTTCCCCTGGATCAGATTAGCAGAGACTCTGGGGTTTTGTTTTGTTTTCTTTTGCAGCATGGTGCATGGGTCATTTGCCAGTTTAAACTAATATAAATGGTGGAGTCTCTGTACCTGGAAGTCTTTAAGTCCTGATATGAGGACTTCAGTATCTTGGGTTTATTGCGGGAGTGGATGGGTGAGGTTCTGTGGCCTGCAACGTGCAGGAGGTCAGACTAGATGATCATGATGGTCCTTCTGGCCTTAAGGTCTGTGAGATGGCTTTAGAAAGTTGGGTATGGATGCATGAAAAGAGAGGCTTAGAATGGGACTTGGTTTTGCAACCTTACCTTCCACCAATGCTACCATGAAGCCTCCAGAGCTAAATTAAAAGCAAACCTCAAAACACAATAAACAATCCATTCTAAGTTAAAGTGCTCCCTGCTTAATGCTTTCCTGATGTAACTTGGCTTCTACTGTATCAGACTACATGGTCTAGTTGAAATAGGCTTGGTTGGGACATTTTCCTTTAACATTTTCCAAGCACATTGTGCCTGAAACTCATTTATATAAGAGTCCCTTGGCACTGCACTGACAGTCCTAAACATGGATGTAACATTACCATGCCAGAGTCATGTAATGGAAAATTTAGGCAATTACGTCTAGTCTGTCCTTAGGGAAAGTCATTGCCATTTGTAGTTCCAATCTTTTTGCAATTAGTTTTATATCCCCTTAAAGTGAGGTACAAATCATTAGGCTCTTGGAAAACAAGCCAGGCTAATTTTATTGCTATAGTACAGTGAAACCCAGTTAAAAGTTGATGGTGGAATGGATCAGAGATGATGTGATGACATGCTTGTGTTACCATTGTCAATGAACACCTCTAAGAATATTACCCATTTATCGGTCAGCCAAGTCAGGTGGCAGGGGCAAAAAATGGTTACATGAAGCAGTCTGAAAATTCAGAAGACATAAGAAAATGAGTAGTTTTGGAGGAATAGTTAAAAAACATGGCCACCATTTTTAATACCCCAGATGTACCACACAAGAAAAAAATAGGCCCAAGCAAAATATTCTATGTATTTATTTGATAAAACAGAGGGAAAATATACTTTCACACAACTGCAAAAAAAAAAAAAAAAAGTTAGAAAAGCAAGACATGAACATCTTCTCACTGATAGAATTTGCAAAAATCACAAGAATTAGAGACAGATGAAATGAGATTTTATCCCGAAGAGAGGAATTGACAAAATAATCAGATCTATTAAAAAATAAATAGGTGCATTGTAGACATTTTCCTACTGAACTAACACATCTTGCCTGAGGCCAGAGATGGTGATGAACTCGCTGGGGCTCAACAAAGAAATTTCCTGCTCATACATTGGTTTTCTGCAACATTTCGGAAGCCCAAGGCAGGCCAGAGCCTCCTATGGCAGGGAGCCTCAGGCAATTGCCCTGGTTGCTGACCCCCTAATGCCAGCCCTGCCTGATGCTTGTAAATAATGTCACCATTAAGAATACAAATTCCCATTAGTTGACAGAATACCAGTGGAAATAAGGATCAGATATTTTCATGCTCCAGTTTTGCAAAACAAAACGGATGTAAAATTCACAGCAAAATACAGGGGGAATTTCCATGGACTGAGGTAAAACTATTGACCTACTTTCCAAGAATGTCCAAATTGAAAGGCCTCGGGCACGATGTTAGGAAAAGGACGCAAGAGATATTTCAGGGACAGCTCTACACACTCCTATTACTACGGTGTTGGGAAAATATCCTGAAGCGTTCCCCATCAGTGGCCCATGCACACTGGATCCTGACTACTGAGCCACAGAACTGATGGCTACACTGCAAATGAGAATTTCTCTGATTCTAGCTGGGATTAATCCCCTTGAACATCATAAACACATGAGGTGAGAAACAGATGAGCATGTTTTAACTGAATAAATATGCCCCCTTTAAGTGAAAGAGGAACTATCCGACACCAATAGCCCCTCGAGAGCTTTATTTAATTATAGCCTTTCAAAACTCCCTTAGTTGCTAATCCACTTGATGTAAATTGGGCAGTGGGAGCTCTCCAGGCCAGTCATTTAACTCTAGGTACTTTCCACTATTACAGCAGATCCAGCAGAGACTATTGATAGGTACGTCCAGCTCTTCCTAACAGACATTGAGAAAAGATCTGTTGCTCAAGGAAAAATTCACCCCCAGAGTTCAGTCTGTGGCTACACCGTGGACTTCTGCAGAAAAATCCTATTTGAATTTTCTACATCATGAAAGCAGCTGAAGTGAATCCATAAAGTGGTAAATTCCCACAGACTGCATTCACAAAAGACAGATGCCAACAACTTTATTTCAACACACCTTTAGAAAACTCACTGTATAAATTTAGCAAATGTGTACTCAGTTTGTATACTCAGTTCTAACATATAACCACTCTCTTGAGTTTTCCTTGAAACAAAAGGAGATGCCAACTTGCCACTAAACAACATTCTCATGTGAAAAGAAAATACTCAGTCATGTCACCCTGGGAAAAAGAAATATAAACAAGGAAAAACAAGTCACATTTTCATTTTATAGAAAAAAATGTATTCAGAACAACAAGTGGAAACCCAATTAGTCCACAAGTAGTGGCTGAAAAGCTTCACTCCCACTAGCTATCACTAAGCAGGCAAACATAGCTGATATTTGCAAATACTGTTCACCAGGAAGTACTATTGACACCAATTTAATAACAAACAACATACTTAAAAGTGACCAGTCACTCAAGAATGATACTCCCTGCCACAATGGAAATCTGAACTGCAATCCTGCATCGGCCATGTGATAGACATGGAGTAGTTTAAGCCTTTTCCTTTTCCGATTTCTCTGTGTGACATTCACCTTGGTGCAAAGACCAATTCATCACTTAAACCCATGTTAAGAGTTTAAGGGGTACGTAGAGACTTGCGTGAGAGCTTTCTGCTCTGCAGTAAGTTTCACTGTTTGATTCTGTACTTATTGACATGTGGCCTGATCCTTATTTCTTCGATAGCAGTGTAGAACTTCAGACATATCGGTAACAAGAGACTTTTGTAAAGTCATTGTAAAGTCATTAATATAACAAGCAGATCCTAACAAATGTCAGCCCCATAGATCAGTTCAAATTCACAATACTTGGAGATTCAGGCCACAGCAAAAATTCACACTGCATTCCCATAGTCACACTTGCTCTAAAAAGATATTGTTCAACTCTCACCTGCATGATATGTATCCAGCCTCTCAAATTCACAATAGTTGCAGTCTGCCATTGAATATTTGGTTGCCAGATCAATGCCACCTCATCTGTCCTCTGCAGTTGGTATGTAACCACAGAAATAGTCTTGGACCATTATCCTAACACCGGCAGAATTTGCCACTGCAAGGGCCATTAGGACAACATGGGTGTGATTTTCAAAAGCAACTATTCAGCTATTTCTGTCCTATTTAAACATGTAGAAGCATTTCTGAAAATCATCTTCTACATGTTTATAAAGAACATAACTAGTCTAAGGAGGCCAAGGATCAGTGACTCAAATTTCTTCCCTGTGCACTATTCTTCCTGAGTTCATCCCACTCACAATTTGATGTTCCAACAGGTTGGGGAAAAAAGCATCAACTGGACCAAATCCTTACTAAACTCCAATCAGAAAATAAGAATAAGATTTTATTATATATATTAAAGATTAATTTCTCATTATTATTAGGTACATGCTACTGTGGTACATCAGACGTTCCTACTAATCTAGCTGTCTTGGAAAATAGTGCATAACCACCAAGCGTGCAATTTCACATCCCAGTTCCTTTCATACGTGCTCCCTGATCACTCCTTTCACTTTAATACTTAAAATAATAAACCTACTCTGAAAGCCTTTTAGAATTACTGATTTTCCTTTTAAGTCAGCAATTTTCCTCATAATCTAATTAAAATGCCCACTAAAATATAGTAGTTACTGCGCAAAATGTAGCTGCACAAAGCATGAATTCACAGTTTTAAAAAAGTCTTTCAATTTAAACAACCTTCAAACTGTTTAGGTCACAGTGGCAATATTCCTCAGAAAACTGAGAATTCTCTCAAACACCCAAATCACTCCACTAAAAGTACTAAGAGTAAATAAGAGAGAAGCTGAGTAAAAGTGGACGTAGTTAGACCCATGAAAGTGAAAGTAATCTTTAGTGTCATTTTAAAAAGACTCAGAAGGTTTCATGTATTTTTTCTTCAGCTCCTTCTAATTCTTTTTCTGCTTTACTACTGGATGAATTTGTGCAGGATTTTGAAAAAATGAACCTTTTCTTTTCCTCAGTAAAACCCTGTGTAGATACCTCTTATTATGCCATTGATTTTTTTAAGCAGGTCCCAAATGATTTAATTTGGTAGTTCTGCAATTTAAAATTGGTGACACAATATGACCCAAAATGTTTAAAGAAGTCCTGCATCAAGTGTTGTATAATTCTTAATTTCTCTCTCTGGTATTATCAGAACTGGCGTTTCAAATTGAAATGCAAGAGTTATCAAATTAATCCATCTGTCAAGGTTGTCTTCTGAAATGTATTTATTTTTATTTAACAATGACATTAAAGTCAAATCTAAGAGCCCAAATCTGCAAATCAATGTCCTCACAAGCATAGTAAATACAGCACAGTCTCACCGACAGTATCAACCGTAATTGTAAACACAGTTGTAATGGTTTCCAGAAATGGCCCTTAGCTTATAGCTAATAGCTGTTTTATTAAGTAGGTATCGATTTATCTGTCTCAAATGCACCCAAATTGCCTGTAATACAAACAAGTACCATCTTTAGTGCCTTTGTCAAATGCAGTGTGGTAAACAAATTCATTTAAAGCACCAGAATCAACCAGAACAGCTGTTATTTATAAAGATCTATGCATTGTTCCCCCCCCCCAACCATTTAGCTAATAGAATACATAATAAAATGTGAGAAACCCTGAATATACACAGGAAGATAACATATAAAAATTCTGTTGTATTCTATCCCAATGATCCAAAAGAAACTAGTAACACCATTATAATCTATTTTAGAGTTCTACTGTTGCCCATCAGCTTTGTACCTGAGCACCTTCCACATAAAAGTAGGAAAGCAAGAATGGAATCCTCAGTAGTTTTCTTGGAGCATCTAGGTGAAGTCCTAGCCCCACTGAAGTCAACAGGAGTTTTGTCATTGATTTCAGTGGAGCCAAGGTTTCCTCCTTTGGCTTTTCCCCTTTGTCAGCTTATGTACAATGGTGTGAATGTCATTCTGGTTCCAGTGGAAAAGCTTTCATAAAAAATGTTTTGCAGCATTTTCTAAAGGTGGAAATCCTCAGGATTAATCTAATCTCCTCTGGAAGTTTATTATTAGTTCTAATATTTTGGACATTACTGCAGAATAATACAGGACCTTTTTTCCTTAATGAGGGGGTGTTATGTGGAGATGTCATAATTTCTGCACCACTACTTCATGAGGCACTATGGGTCAGCAATAAATATTAGGCAGGCACAACCGTTAAAAAAAACAGTGGTGCTACAATGGCAATTTGTCTTCCTTAAAACAGAGGAGATCCATTTTAACTTCAATATCAAAGGATAATATCTCAAGATAACAAAACATCCCAGGGGTTGATTGCATGTACACTACAAATGCAAACAGTGGCTGATCAATACATTGCATTACTATAAACTCTACTTCAAAAAGATATCCAATTTCTTTTTAATATGTTCAAAAGCATCCTTCCCCATGTAGTCCATACGGCCTTCCTCCCACTTCTTCCGTTCTTCTTCTGCATTTGGCTCCTCTGGTTTGAGCTGAATGGACGGCTCAGAAACAGGATGGGTAGGCTCATCCTGGGGAATGAAGCAGTCACTTACATTAGCCTCATTTTAGTAATTGATTTAAAATCAGTTTCTAAATTTTAATCACTCAAACCAAAATTGCCATCTTAAAGACATTGTTCATTATGATTTCCATGATGTGGTTGCGTTTTCCCAGCTGTATCACTTAGCAAAGTATCTTTGAAACAGTCAAACATATGTCCATATCTTAACTCACAATCTGGCAAATTCAGAAATGCTAACAAAAAATGAGTTTTTAATGAGAATACATATGAATAAGCCTCTTCATCATATAAAGTTGTGATCCTAACAGAACTCCACATGGACAGAGGCATTGGCACTAGCAGATCCCAGTGCCAGGCTGGGATCATAGTTTTGTATGATCTCCAAAGAGTTAGCAGACAAGGCAGTAAGAATTCAGGCCAGAAACAGCAACATTCATCAGATATCTGTCTCACTAACCATCCTGTAACTCTTGTACATTATAATTAAAACTACCATTCAGTGGAAAGATAGTTTGCTCCTCTGAGGGATATTACAAATTTGCCAGTTTTGGTTTGGAGACTCAATTAGCAAAGGTTATTATGTGAATGAAAGATAATGAACAAGTACTGATGATAATTACATCAATTAAAAGGGAAATTAATATACTGTAAATGGAATTTCCTTTCTGTAATACCTATGATAGACCCATCCTTGTGAAACAGGGGCTCTAATATACAATTGGAAGTAAAGCAGAAGTCATCACACCTGTTCCATACGCATAAAGATTTAAACAAAAACAATATGCCAGTTTAACCTGGGACCTAATCCTGTTCTCCATTACTCATTCAAATAGTCCTTACTCATGAAAGTAAAAAGATCCAAAATGCAATAATTAATTTTCATATATTTTATCTTTGATATATGCTATCTGTAGCAAACTGTTCTGTTTGACTCCAGATCAAGATTTAACAGATCTTCCTTTCTGGTCACACCAGCTAAGGATCATTTCATTTCTGTAAAGACATGTACAACCTAGGGGAAGAACAATTAATAATTGATATGACAAAGATGTCAGTAATTAAATCAAGGATCAAATGACTATATAGCAAAGGGTAGAATGTAAAAATTCCCAACATCTGTTGCTTAAATAAAATCTATATGTATAGATGATGTACAATGCACAGGTTAATGGAGAGAGGGATTTTACTTTACTCTAGAGTACACCATAAATCAAGTTCATTCAAAGGCTCAAATGAGAATTAAAGTAAGAAAATATAGACAGACTTACAAGCAGAAAAGGAGGGAACAGTTGTTCATTCAGTATGAGAGTACCTCGTACTAAATGACTTCAATCTTAATTTTCTTTACAGCATGATATAACCCTCACGTAATAATTATAAGAAAAAGCATGAAGCTATTTAATGTAGTACCTCTCCAAACCATGTGGGGCAGACAGCCGCAATATTACTACTGGATTAATAGTGTATGCCTCAAATTTAAAAGTCCTACTATTGATGGAAATTGAAGAACCACAGGGCAATTTCAGCAGAGGTCCAAGTGTTAATAGTTTCTAAATCAACTTTAAAATAAATCAAATCACAGGAAACTTATCTGCCATTTATTTTGTCTTACTTGTATGACTATTATACTATCAGTCATATTTGTACGTATGTTACAAATAGAAATATTTCATTAGATATTTTGCAATCCTAAAAGTTAGTCTCATATTTTAAGCCTTTTCATATAGCACACTCCAAATCTAAAATTTAAAATATTGTGCATTTAACTTCAGCAATCTAAATACAGTCTCAACCGCTAAAGTTGTAGTTGAAAGTTTGCTCCATCTGAATATACTGCTCAGGGAGGTACACCGAGAAGCAACTAAGAAGAATTGATTGTTAACTTATTCAGAAGGGTTCACACAAACTTACAAGAAATTCATGATAAGGCACCTTCAAAAATGAAACTCATCTTTCTCCTCAGCTCCCATTTCATATGCTTAAGGCCCAACAACCAAGGAACAAAATTCTACAGAGTATACGTACTCCCAGGAGATATGCCCTTTAACAAAATCTGACACTTATTTCTTAAATGAATATGTAATCCCTACTAATACATGCTAACCCATTTATTTACCTTTTATTACATGAACTAAAGCTAATTTTTTGATATTATTAATGACAGAAGGTAAAACATTATGAGTGAAATCCCAGCTCTGTCCAAGTCAGTGGCAAAACTCCCACTGACTTCAACTGAACCAAGATATAACCTGTTACATTTTTTATCTTAAATTATTTCAGCAGATAGTACATTTGAGCATTTAACACCAATTATAATTGAAACAACTATTTATTACAAGATACCCAAGACTAAGTTCACAAATTTACTACTTTTGGGGGAGAAATGTACACTCAGATAGAAAATGTACAAATATTTAAAAAGTGAGCTTCATAAACAAGGACTGGCAATGGCTAAGAAATTAACCAGAGAAATCATTTCTATATCTGACTGATTAGCTAAGACATATATATTTGTTAAATTAAATCATAATTAGTTGATCTTTCCCAAAATTGGACTGGCAAGGAATGACAAATGCACAAATGCTTGCAACAAGGGTGCAACACAAAGAGCTGCACATACTAGTTTCAAGGTGTGCTGAGAGGCAGGATGAAAAGCAAACTGGTCTAATGGTTCGTTTGGTTCAGGGAGACTGACTTCAGAACTGGGCTGTTCAGGTTGATGTACAGGTGGCTGAAATACAAATTTAAAGTTTTATTAATTGTTGCTTTCCTTTACACAGCTTTTACACAAACAGAATTTGTACAGTAAAAAATTTCAACTGGGATTAGAGTGGCTTGAAATTCAGCTTGCTCTAATGCTGGATGATTAATTTCTACCTACAAAATGAGAGCAGATCAAGGTGATCCATAACAGAGATGGAAGTATAGAAACTGTATTCAGGCCTACATAGGTGATCAGAAAGGCACATTCACCTCTGCTGGCAATCAAAGCATAGAGCCCTTAAGCCTGACTGTCTTCTCACACCAGAGTAAAACAGAAATAACTCCATGAGATCAATGGAATTAGGCCATTTGAAGTGGGAGGCCCCTTAGTTTTAAATTTACATGATCTTTTGTTAAAAGCATTCATATATTATTTTAATGAAAAATTAAACTAGCAGTTTGTATATCAATTTAAAAATATTAAAAAAACTCAAAGAACAACCTTGTTAAGCATTGTGTTTTAGTATTACCACCCAGTAAAGAATATAATAGTCTGAGTCTAACAGCATTCCGACATCATCAGAAAGGTCCAGCAAAAATTGAAATCCTTTAAATAAATCAGTTTTTAAAAAGGAATTCTTGCAAACCACTCGTTTGCAGTTTTTCTATAAAAACTTACACACAAAAATATATACCATAAATTTCTACAGTAATGGTAAAAAACACTAATAGTGATAGGTTTATAACACACAAACACTAACATTCTGAATCATTGACGCAGATTTTTCTATTAAAATGAGGAAAATTATATCTGCAGTTAAAACCATTTGGTTATTTAGTTTGGTCACTGTATTGGGAGAGTAATCGGTAAGAACAAACAGCAGGTGACACTGCAGCTACAATTTGATTTAATGTCTCCAAATTTACCGTAATATAGCACCTACACAAAACAAACTTTTATGGCCTATATCTCTGCATGGTATGAAAGTGCTATTATGGACAAGGGTTTAAGGTGCCATGATGAACAGAATATTGTTCACCCAAGTCAGATCTCACTCAAGTGAGCATATAAGCAATTCCCAATTAAGTAAATTGATATATGTAAGCGTAAAACAAGTTTATGTGAAAGGAGAATCAGACCCTGAGTACTCGTCAAAGGGAAACAAACGGCCTTGCAGAAGTGACGGGTACTTATCTAAATGAGAAGAATTCAGACCAGGAAACAGTCTGAGGAATACAAACAGCAATCTCTGTGCAGGTTAATGATTAAAAGATTCCAGTTTTAAATTATACAATTAAAAGAATACTTTAATTCAATAATGTTACTTGGGCAATAGAATCTCCCTATGATTTATTTAGCACCGACTAGCTTTTCAATACATATTCTCTTGGCAAGGTTCAATGCAAATTTTTTAGCCTCCAGATACATTAGAAACATTCTTCACTGAAGATTAAAGACAATAAATTTTCATTATGAGACTTTAATTTATTTCTGAATCAAGTATGAGAATTCAAGTACTACTGCTAAATTGAAAAGGATGTTATCATCAAGATCAAATGCTTAATGAAATTCTTTGTTTAGAGGCTTATATGCATATCATTATAAACATGTCCATCACTGTTAGTGCCTAGATACCTGTATATTTTCAAAAGAAATATATAGATTGTACGTACAGTTTTAGTATCTAACTCTTCAGATGGGCAGGCAGTGATGTCCATTTCAGATGTCTGTTCTGGAAGCACAGGGATTTGCAGAGAATTGATAACAATGGTATTCACATTTTTCGGTCTAATTTCATCTCCACTGGAAATGTGCTAGCAAAAACAAATCACATCACATCACTATGAGAAGAATGTGCAACAAATTGTTTTATGGTATGTGTGATTTAACATATTATAAAAAACATTTTCACTTTCTTCATGACAAGATTCCACTGTGGTATTTTCTTGTTGATTGCCATGTGGCCTTTAGAAGTTAAGGAATAAAGAGCTACAGAATCTGAAGGGGTTTCTTTTCTCCCCAAATTGGGAAATAGGTTTCAGTGCAAATCTTCTACCCTAATTTTGTAGCCAATCCAACACCCATTAAAGTCAATGGAAAGACTCCCATTGACTTCAATGGAATGAATCAAGCCCTTAATGCAAACCTGTAAAAGCCACCTCCATCCATCGATAAGAAATTATTCAATTTCTGTGATAGCTTAATTCTGTTGTGGTTTTATTGTATCAAGTATTGAGGGACAAAAGTTAGACAAAAAAAATTGCAAATATCCATACCAGCAGTTCCCCTTCCTCTCTCTCTCTCTCTTCTTTCTCTCAGTTTACTGAGTATAAAAAAAGTTTTATAAGATTCTCTTCATATCACTGGCAACACTCCAACTGATTTTATGGGCTGTTGGAAGTTTTTATCATTATCATCATCCAATTCTAAACACAGTTGTGAAAATCCATTTACATGTACCAAGGAGATGCAATTTATAATATTTGCATCAATCAAAATCAAAGTATTCCCTGCCCCCACCTCTTCTAGTTGCTGCTTTATCTCTTTTGAAACCACAATCTAATCCACTTATCAGCAACTATTCTACTATAGCCATTTTAAATATGCAAATTAAAGTATATTCCTTGATGAGACAACTATTTTTTTGTGTGTGCAAGTTTTACTTTAAACTTAAATTAACGTGCCAAAACTGCATGCTTTACAGCATGCTTACAGTTGTAAAGCTATAGCTTCCTACACATAAATAGTCAGTCCTTGTTCAGGTGAACTTTATGCAGTAAATTGAGATGCTATGACCCTTCTAAGAACAGTTACTATGCAGTTCTGAAAAGGTAAAGTGACTGTATTCTAAGGCCAGGTTCTCAGCTTAGTTTAATCAAAGATAAGGAACCAATGCTGATTTACACCAGCTGAAAATCTGGCTCCAAGGTTTGTGGAGAGAGGTTTTGAGGGGAGTTTTAAGTCTCAATTTGTAAACATTATTCATTAGTTGTCTTTACTTTTGATACAAAAGGAAAATATTTTGGAGCACTAATAATCATAAGCTAATATTTTGCACATAGGTATTGTTATCACATCCATCTCTAGACAACATCCGCATTTAAAAATAGCCATTGCAGATTTATTGCCAATCTAAAAGCCATCATGCTTTCCCATTGCACTTGTCGCCACACCCCAAAAAAGTCAAGATAGTAATTTATTTTTATTTATGGAATTTTTATTGGTGTTTCAATTTTAGCATATTCCCATTAATGTCTTTTTTCCCCAAGACTCCACCTTACCTTTTGTCTCTGGGATTCTGAGTCTTCCATCTGTTGAAGTTTTTGTAACAAAGGCAATATGTTAGCATAATATATCTTCCACCAAAGTACAAGGAATGAGAATTGATGCTTAGATCCTGAGGTGGAGCCATCCTGCACAACTGTTCTTGTTTGAGGGTTGTACTTGTAGTTCCAGGGCTTTGTTGGCCCCAGAAAGTGAACCACCTTTGCATCTCCGCCAAAACTGTGGAGGTGAGAAATACAACGCTGTGATATAGGAATGAATACATTCTGAGTAGCATTTCATAAGAAATGTGTGGTCTTGGTGTTGTGGCAGTTGACATGTCTTGCAGCAGCTACTAGTGACAATACATTAATAAGATGTCAAAGAAATATGACCAGATGTCATTTCGGTTATGCAGAATAATTGAAAATTGTATTGAATTAAATTATCTTATCTTATTGATCTGAGCTGCTTGGAAGAAAGGAAATGAAAGACTGCATTGCCACTTGTTTCCTACTGCTGATTCCAATGGAAAGTGTTCATGAAGGAAACAAAGACTAAATCCAATATCATCTCTTCTTGAACATTCCAGTCACAAACTAATGACAATCACTTTATTAAATATCAAAGCAGCAAAATTAGCGATTTTTGTGGTTCCATTATTTAAATAAGAAGTTCAAACTGCACAAGAAGTTCATCTTAGTTCACACATCAAATTTATGACACACTTTTGGAAAACTTTTTCTCATAGTCATGCTTCTAACAATGTACCACAAAAGCTTTAAAGAAAGAAGAAGAGCTTTTGAAATCATATAATAATTGCTAGCACCAGCTTCACTTCACGGAAGAGTTTTATGGACATATTTCAATACCATTACACTGTGAGAAACTCTAATGAAAATGAATGGGGCTACTTTTGCAGTATGAATACAAGAACCTATCCATTAGATAATCTATGGTTTGTAGAATATAAAAGTGTCACCAAAGTGACATATCATCCGAGATCTATCAATTCAAGTAATCTTTCAACTTTTACTTTTGTTCTATATTGTAAGAGCTATTTAACAATATTAAATATTAAGAAATTTTGGTATTTTGTATCAGACCAGACGCTAACAGGTCTGCATTACTGTATTTCAACTTGTCGCATGATTTCATATTGTGGATGGTTATGTCAATCTAATAACTTCAACTTAACAAATTTCAGAATGGGTCACAGAATAGGTCCTCTTCGGTTATAAATGGAAAAAATATATTAAAGGGCTGTAGAGGATTGCAATCATCTACCAGTAATACTACTTACTGTTTGAAAGCAGGAACATACGTGTAGATCGCACTACTGCTTAAGTTATAGATAAATGGTAAATGTTTGCCAATATCTGTTGTTGCCCAGTTACTGAAGAAACTGTTTAATAAACCTTGATCTCCACCTACAGAATAAATACAATTATAAAACAGCATCGACAAAATGTTCACGTACACTACAATTTGCTTGAAAATTTAATTACCAAGAGAAAAATTCAGAGGTGAACAAAAAAAGAAAGAAAAAAAAAAAAAGAGTGCAACTGAGACTCTCTGGACTAAAACTTGAGTGAGTCAGATTACATACTCACACAGGTTTATAATCCCGCATAAGAATGGCCATGCTGGATCAGACAAGCGGTCCATCTAGCCCAGTATCCTGTCTTTCAACAGTGGCCAATGCCAGGTGCTTCAGAGGGAATGAACAGAACAGGTAATCATCAAGTGATCCATCCCGCTGGCCATTCCCAGCCTCTGGCAAACGACACTCCCTGCCTACTCTGGCTAATAGCCATTGATGGACCTATTCTCCATGAACTTATCTAGTTCTTTTTTGATGCCATTATTATGGTTTGGCCTTCACAACATCCTCTGACAAGGAGTTCCACAGATTGACTATGTGTGGTGTGAAGAAACACTTCCTTTTGTTCAATTTAAACCTGCAGCTTATTAATTGCATTTGGTGACCCCTGGTTCTTGTGTTATGAGAAGAGTAAATAACACTTCCTTATTTACTTTCTCCACACTAGTCATGTGGAGTCAAGAGGAAAGTGATCAGGAACACTCGGTATGGATTCACCAAGGGCAAGTCATGCCTCACCAACCAGACTGCCTTCTAGGATGAGATGACTGGCTTTGTGGATGTGGGAAAAGCAGTGGACATGATAAACATTAGATCAAGCTTTGCTAAAGTCAATCTCCCAGAGTGTTCTTGCCAGCAAGCTAAAAAAAGTACGGGTTGAATGAATAGACTATAAGGTGGATAGAAAGCTGGCTGGATCATCAGGCTCAACAGGTAGTGGGTCAACAGCTTGATATGTAGTTAGCAGCTGGTAACAAGCGGAGTGCCCTAGAATCAGTCTTGGGGACAATTTTATTCAACATCTTCATTAATGATCTGGATGATGGGGTGGATTTCTCCCTCAGCAAATTTGCAGATGACACTAAGATGGGGGGAATGGTAGACATAGGACATAGAGTAACCTAGACAAATTGGAGGATTGGACCAAAGAAACCTGATGAGGTTCAACAAGGAGAAGGACAGAGTCCTGCACTTCAGATGAAAGAATCCCATGCACTGCTACAGACTAGGGACTGACTGGCTAAGCAGAAGTTCTGCAAAAAGGGACCTGGGGGATTACAGTGAACAAAAAGCTGGATATGAGTAAACTGTGTGCCCTTGTTGCCATGAAGGCTAACAGCATACTGGGCTGCACTGGTAGGAGCATTGCCAGCAGATCCAGGAAAGTGATTATTCCCCTCTATTCGGCATTGGTGAGGCCACATTTGGAGTATTATGTCCAGTTTAGGGCCCGCCCACTACAGGAAGGATGTGGACAAATTGGAGAGAGTTCAGCGGAGGGCAACGAAAATTATTAGGGGGCTAGAGCACAAGGCTTACGAGGAGAGGAGAAGGGAACTGGGCTTATTTAATCTACAGAAGAGAAAAGTGAGGAGGGATTTGATAGCAGCCTTCAACTATCTGAAGGGGGCCTCAACAGAGGATGGAGTTAGGCTGTTCTCAATGACAGCAGATGACAGAACAAGGAACAGTGATCTCAAGTTGCCGGAGGGGAAGTCTAGGTTGGATATTAGGAAAATCTTTTTCACTTGGAGGGTGGTGAAGCACTGGAATGGGTTACCCAGGGAGGGAATGGAATCTCCATCCTTAGAGATTTTAAAGGCCTGGCATGACAAAGCCATGGATGGGACAATTTAGTTGGGGTTGCTCCTGCTTTGAGCAGGGGGTTGGACTAGGTGTCCTGAAATCCCTTCCAACCCTCATCTTCTATGATGCCATACCCCTCCTTAGTCATCTCTTTTTCAAGCTGAAAACTCCCAGCCTTAATAATCTCCCCTCAGATGTAAGCTTTTCTATACCCCCAATCTTTTTGTTGCCCTTTTCTGTACCTTTTCTAATTCCAATATTTGAGATGGGGAGACCAGGTCTGCACGCAGTATTCAAGATGCAGGCACACCATGGATTTATAAAGAGGCAATATGATATTTTTTCTTGTTATCTATCCCTTTCCTAATGATTCCCAACATTCTGTTAGGTTTTTTGACTGCTGCTGCTCGTTAAGTGGATGTTTTCAGAGAAGTATGCACAATGACTAAGATCTCTTTCTTGAGCGGGAACAGCTAATTTAGACCCCATCATTTTATATGTATAATTGGGACTACGTTTTCCAATGTGCATTACTTTGCCTTCATTAATTGTCACCCAGTTTTGTGAGATCCATTTGTAATTCTTCACAATCTGCTTTGGACCTAAGTGTCTTGAGTAGCTTTGTATCATCTGCAAACTCTGCCACCTCACTGTTTAAATCTTTTTCCAGATCATTTACGAATATGTTGAATAGTACTGGTCCCAGTACAGACTCCTGGGGACAGCACTATTTGCTTCACTCCATTCTGAAACCTGACCATTTATTCCTACCCTTTGTGTACTACCTTTTAACCAGTTACCAATCCAGAAGAAGGTCTTACCTCTTATCCTATGACCGCTTACTTTGCTTAAGAGCCCTTGGTGAGAGAACTTGTCAAAGGCGTTCTGAAAATCTAATGCAACTATATCCACTGGATCACCCTTTCTACACACTCATTGATCCCCACAAAAAATTCTAGAAGATTGCTTGAAACTTCAGTAAAGAACAGAATTACCAAACACATAAATGAATGCGATTTGTTGGGGAGGAGTCAACGTGTTTTTTTAAAAAGGGAAATCATGCCTCACCAATTTGCCTGGTACTGAAGTTAGGGTTATCAACCTTTAAGTGCAGGGATTGGCCCTGGAGCCTCTTTTAAAAATTAGCATCACATTAGCTGCCCTCCAGTCATCTGATACAGAAGCTGATTTAAATGATAAGTTACTTACCACAGTTAGTAATTCTGCAATTTCACATTTGAGCTCCTTCAGAACTCTTTGGTGGATCTGGTCCTGGCAAAATTATCAATTTGTTCCCAAACCATGTCTAATGCCACCTCAACCTAAAAGAGTTGCTCAAATTTGTCACCTAAAAAGAATGCCAAACCTAAGCCAAACTCCCTCATATCCTCAGCTATGAAGACCAATTAAAAGAATTCATTTATATTTCTCCACAATAACCTTATCTTCCATGAGTGCTCCTTTAACATCTCGATCCTGTGCAGTCTCCCTGGACCGTGGGCCTGAGGTGTACTCATTTCTTGATCCCCCTGAGCAGGTGGGTGGAGTCTGGGCTCCACCTCCCCTACAAACCAGGCAATGGAGTTGATCTATGCAAGAACCAATGTCCCTTCCCTATACTATTCATGCAGCTTCACAACCACACAGCAAAGGAGACACTTGGTAAAAGCACAATCTAGCCCTGACAGTGATGTCATGAGGTAAATCTGTGTCCTTCCCCACTGTTTTAGCTTAACCCTTTAGAATCCAAAAAAGAAGTTATATTAATATTCAGTGCAGTCGTCTTTCAAAAGATTTGAAGACTAATCAGTTTGTGTATGAGAAATAACTGCAACATCTTCCAGTTGAGTTAAAATTGCCCATAAGCAGCTGCAAGAAACAGACAAAAGAGACAACCAAAGTGATGGTGGATGGGAAGATGAAGTAACAAAAACAATAATGTGATGCCAGCGTGCAACTGTTTGCAGAATTAGAGCCCCAGTGGCTAAAATATTGAAGGTTAATATAAATACAAAATTATGTATACAGTTTGAATTTGATTAGATGAGAACTAAATACATTTATCAAATAATAAAGAATGGAAGGAAACAAAAATTAAGAGCTCACAGAATCACAGAAATGCTGTGGCGGAAAGGACCGGGAGAGGTTACCTAGTCCAGACCCCTGCACTTAGGCAGGACCAATTAAACCTAGACCATCTCTGACAGGTGTTTGCCCAGGCTGTTCTTAAAAACCGAAGTTGATAAGGATTCCACAACCTCCATTGGAAGCTTATTCCAATGCTTATCTATCCTAAGAGTTCGAAAGCTTTTCCTAATATCTAACCAAAATCCCCCAGATGCAGATTAAGCCAATTGCTGCTGCTCCTACCGTAAGAGGACATGGAGAACAATTGATCACCATACTCTTTGTAACAGCCCTCTGCATATTTGAAAACTAATCAGATCCTCCCCTTGGTCTTCTTTTCTCAAGACTAAATATGCCCATTTTTTCCCTAACCTTTCCTTATTGGCCAGGTTTTCCAGACATTTTATCACTTTTGTCATTCTCCTCTGGACTCTCTCCAAATTGTCCACATCTTTTTTCAAGTATGGTGTCCAGAACTGGACACAGTACTTCAGTTGAGGCCTCGCCAGTGCAGAGTAGAATGGGACAATTACCTCCCGTGTTTTACATATGACATTCCTGTTAATACACCCCACAAAGATATTAACCTTTTTTGCTTTTGCATCAAATTGCTGGCTCATATTCACTTTGCGATCCACTGCTATCTCCAGATGCTTTATTGTAGTATACTGCCTAGCCAGTTATTCCCCATTTTATAGCTCTGCATTTGATTATTCCTTTCTAAGGATATAGTATTGGTCTTTCTTGAATTTCATCTTGTTGTTTTCACATCTATGCTCTAATTTCTCCAAGTCTGTTTGAATTCTAATCTTGTCCTCCAGGTTTGCAACCCTTCACAGTTTTGTGTCATCTGCAAATTTTGTAAGCAAACTCTCTATTCCATAATCCACATCATTAATGAAAATATTGACTATTACCACTATGGGACCCTATTAGATATGCACTCCAAGTTTGACAGTGAACCATAGGTAACTATTCTGAGTACAGCCTTTCAATCAGTTTTGCAACCACCTTTTAGACCACATTATTTAGACCACATTTTCTTAGTTTGCTTATGCAAATGACACGTGAGAAAGCCTCAAAAGCCTTACAAAAATTAAGATACATCACATCTACAGCTTTCCCCCTATTCACGACGTCAATAACCATGCCAAAAAAGGAAATAGGTTGGTTTGGCATAATTAGTTCATGACAAATCCACGCTATTCCTTATACCCCTATTAATCTCTAGGTTCTTACAACTGATTGTATAATAATTTGTTCCTATATCTTTTCAGGTATCCAAGTTAGGCTGAGTGGTCTGTAAGTCCCTGAGTTTTTTTTGTTTCCCTTTTTAAAGATAGGCAATACGTTTGCCCTTCTCCAGTCCTCTGAGACTTAGCCCATCCTCTATGAGTTCTCAAAGATTATCACCAATAGTTCTAAGATTGCTTCAGCTACTTCTTCAAGCACTCTTAGGGTGAATTTCATCAGGCCCTGCTGACTTGAATTTATCTAATCTATCTAAATATTCTTTAGTCTGTTCTTTCCCTATTTTGGCTTGTATTCCTTCCCCCTTGTTGTTAATATTAACTGTGTAAACTATCTCAGTGGTTCCCACGCTCGTTAACACTAGGTTCTCCTGAGTAAAAAGCAAAGCCTTCCCTGGTGCAGCTGCCACTGCATGCCCCATGTGGCCCCGCCTTTTCCCATCCCTCATGGACAGAAGGTAATGAAGATGATGGGCACTTGCGGGCTGGCCAGGGCTGCTCCAGGCCCCCACCAGCATGGAGCTGCTCTGCTCCGGCTAGGCTCCCAGCTGGCTTGAGGCTGCGGGGGCTGCTCCTCCACTTCAGCCAGCAGAGCTTGGGGCTGCTGCTCTGGGGGCTGCTTTCCTCACCCAGCACAGGACTCGGAAGGGGGGGTGGGCAGCAGCTGAGCCAGCGCAGGACTTGGAAGGGGGGCTGCTCTTCCACTCCGGCTGACACTGGGGGGGAAGGGGAGGAGAGGGTGGCTAAATATTACCTCAATATTACTGAAGCCTCATGGACCCCCTGTAATCTTTGGTGCCCCTCCCCCACAAAGGGGTCCCACATCCCAGGTTGGGAACTGTTGAACTATCTGGTAACAAATTTACCTATTTAGAGAAGACTGAAGTAAAACAGGCATTAAATACTTCACTCTTCTTGATGTCATGTGTTATTAGCTCCCCATCCTCAATAAGCAGAGGGTCTACACTTTCTTTCGTCTTTCTCTTGATCTTAATGTATTTATAGTCTCTCTTCTTATTGCCTTTTATGTGCCTTGCTAGTTATTACTCATTCTGCTCCTTAACCTTTCTGATTTTGTCTCTATATGGCTGTGCTATTCTTTTGTATCCACACTTAGCAATTTTTCTATGTTTCCACCTATAGGTATAGACAAAGAAAAGGATATTTGTTTTAAGGTAAGCTTTAAATGAAATAATGTGTAGTGAGGCAGAGCTACACAGATAATTCTTGTCCATCTTATCTGATCAAGAGATCTAGTGTTAGATCCTCAACTAGTGTAAACTGGAGCTTTGACAACTTACGTCAGCTGAGGATCTGCCCGTTAGGTTTTTTTGAGGATTTAAACCTTGAGTACTGTCCTTTTCTCCTTCTGGGTAAGGATGTCGTCTTGGGTTATGTTCGCCATGCCAGCAGAAACTTACCATCAAAGCTGCCATGTTCAGAAGCAAACTGCAGCAGAAGGTTATATGTTTGTAAGGAAGGTCGAAAGACAAACACGCCACTATTAAAGCAGTCTGGCCAACCAGAATCAGGAGCGGCTGAAAGCTCTTCCCGTTCAAACAGTTCATCGATGTTACATAACACCTTGAGGAAAAAGTAAGACTCGCATTTAAAATTTTAAAGTAACAGTTTGCAAACGCTGTGTTGCCTTTAACGTCTTTAACATCAGCTAAATCAGTACTCAAGAATTAAATTACCATCTTGGTCATGGAAGCTTCAAGTATTTTGAGCACATTAAACAGTGACAGTACAAAGGAAGTTGGGATCAAACTAACTTTGTTAGTTGAGAAGATAACAATATTTATCATTTTTCTTAATTTCTAAGGCAAAACAGTGACCACAATGAATTTACAACATGATCACCAGGTTTAAACTACAAGGCTCTCAAAATAGCATAGTGCAAGAAGAAGAACACCACTTTTACACCCCAGAGTATAGCAGGCCTTGATGATACATTTTTATCTTGGGGGGGGGGGGAGGAGGAGGAGAGAAGAGAGATGAGTAGAGAAGGGGTCCTCTGGGCATGCTGCAGAGTCCATCTGTTTGAACAAATGTAATAAGGGTTGGTGAAAGCTGTCTGTCTGAAAGATCTGGGTTGGCATGGACTCTGGGGATGGCTGAGTGGATCACCAGTTCATTTTATTAATATTGTTTGGGTTTATTTTTGCAACCATTTGGCTGGTATTTTTGTTTGCCTGTTTCCTTTTTTAGAGCTTTGAAGGAAGCAGGAAAGACTGCTCAGTTTATACTATAATACTGAGGCCAAGATCCTCTGCTGTTGAAATTCTGCATAGCTCCTTCAAAGTCAATGGAGAGATGCTATATTGCATTAGCTGAGAATTTCTTAGGGTTACGGGAAGCCTATTGCATGGGATAGGTACTCTTCTATATAAAATTATAAATCAGATAAATAGTGAATAAATACCTTTACTACAAAAGAAAAAGATTAAATAAAAATCCCACTTCCCCTGAATATCTCCCCTTTTTGGTAAATACAACACACAGTATAGTATCACAGCTCATAAAAATGTTTTTCAGACACAGAGAGACAAATATTCAATTATTTAGTTTTATTTCTAATATAAATAATAAACTGGCCCAACTGAAATAGGCCCTGCTTCTGAAAAATTAACTGCTTACGTGTAGGGGATGGCCCATGGGATTCTCTTTGTGGGATAATGACCATAATATGTACTGGACAGCCAGTTAAACATGTGACTGTATTTCAGCACAAACTCTTTTGATCTTTGGGCCACCTTATGCTGATGTGATTTGTGTAACAGAACCCAGCCAGCTATCTATCTTTATCGTCATTCAGGATCCTAGCAACATGATTACCATTCTCTACTCACCAAAGTGTCTGCATCCATAAAGACACATTTGCTGTACTGAGTGAGAGTCCAGCAGTGAAGTTTGGTGAAGGTTACACCCAGCTCTGGCCTCTCCAGCAGAGCCAAGTGCATTGAATCAGCACTATCAATTGCATTCACTTCAATCACCTGATCAAACACGCTGCAGAGGATAGCCCTGATAATGCAAGAAACAAACAGGAACAACAGAATTGAGAAACATTTATTCAGTTAAACATAAGGCAAAAATTCTGACATGAAGATAACTGGACCCAGAATGACATTCAGTACCTGTTTAAAAACAAAAACCAAACAAAAACAAAGCAACACGCAAACTAGAGTATAAACCAAGATGCATGGTCCCTGTAAACAAAAAGTCTGCCCTGGAAGTTACCTCCCTTCTACTACGGGCCAATGCATCACAAGAAGTGGTTTGTTCTGGATGGGGAGGTGGTATGACTAAGACTCACATTTTCATTGTACACCTATTACAGCATTTGCCAAATGGACAGCAAAGCTGCCCTCTCACTGCACAGCCACGCAGAAGAAACACCACTTGCCACTTCTGTAGTGCATGGTCCCTCCCCAGGGTGTAGTAGATCTTTCTGGTACAGCTATTTGCACCTCCCTGTACCTGTTGGAATAAATTTGTCCTCAGTTATACCTGTTTAAAATATGGGATATATATTTTACTATTGCTTCAAGCCTTCTCAAAATGAGGCGTGTTTTCCTATCACTCACAGAACCTTTCCAGACAATACTGAAGCTTATTATAATCATCAATCAACATTTATAACTTTCATTGAGATTTAGGTTCCCAAGTCATTTAAGTGCTTTTGAAAATATTATTCTGGTCGATAAGTGGAAAATAAATTGAAAAATTTTCAACAAAAAACTTAATTAGATGAAAAAAATTCCATCCAGCTCTAAAATGCATGTGATCAATATCTTAGAGTCTTATTGCAGGATAACATATTGACCTGCACTTAAAAAATTCTGGAAGCATAGACTTACCAGGACATCTAATCTGCAGCAAAATGGGAAAACTTGCCCCCTGCTTTACAATCACCAGCACACAGCATTCAGAACCAGCAACGTGCACTGTTCCCAAACTGCATACAAAGCCAAGCTCAGACCCAGTCTAAGTAGGTGTGATAACTGAAGTTTGTGATATTCTATTTTACATCCCATTCAATAGATGGCACCTTAGCAGTGTGCTGTGGCACTGGTTCAATACTAAGAAAGAAGATTACCAACTGCTGATTGACCTGCACCATGTCCTGCAGCAACTGGGTCTCCCACTGTACTGCTGTCCAGGCCTGACCCACCTCATTTATTAGATGTGAAGAAATCCAATGAGAGAGTTCTGCACATAGAATGGCTGTGAAATCAGACCAAAAGTGGTAACGTGTTTTTAAAAAACCCTCCTTACATGTTCCACCACCAGAGACTTAGGCCAATATTTTGAAGTGATTAGTAATTGTAGGTGCCCGACCTGTGACATCTTAAAGAAGCCTCATTTTTAGGAGGATATGCTGCTGGGGTTTTTTGGGACACCAAAAATTAGGATACCCAAAAATCACTAATCATTGTTTAAAACTTTGGTTTTAGTTTCTCTGAACAGCAAGAAGCTAAGGTATGAGTTAAATCTACTGTGTTTTTAATGTTCTTTGTAATTATGTTATGGCAAGAAATTCAACAGAAGTCCTGTTTGCAATTGATAATGTGAAAAATAAACTACAGCTGACAATTTCTGAATTCTTACCTCATCACACTGGAGACCTGTGGTGTAATTAGTATGACCAGCTTTCTAGATGTCATATGATTCCTCAAGGACTGCCCAAGAACCAGAGCTCCTTGGCAATAAACATCATCAGTTCCAAGGGTCACGAATGCTTGATCTGCTACTGTGAATAAATATTTAGAATGGTTATTTTACCTATGTAATGGCAGCATCTCACCATCCGTCTTCTCCTCTAGCTAACAAACAGGCTATAGCTTACAAGAGCCTGTGCTCTCTAAGATAAGCTCTTTTCCTTCCCGAACCCTGGCAAAAGACAGAAAACTGAATAGAGAATTCCAGGCACACATTTGCAGAATGTGTGGATTTGTTTTTTGTTAATCCCCTAGTTTAGGCTAGTATCTGATAGGAGTTTGTGGAATAACCTTAAACTGATTTACAAAACACACTGCTGCATGTTGTTAAGGCAGAAGGAAAAGAAATTGCTAAATCCATCTATTTTTTGTGACCTTCTTGAATCAAACTAATATGCAAAAAGGATAAAGAAAAGAATAATGTAACAGAGTTATTGGGCAGTCAGGTAAGTAGGTGTACCCTGGCATACCTACATATAGCCCCAACAGGAGTAGCTCCTTTGGGACGGAAATAACTCTGATCAGATGTTGAGGGAAATGAAACTGCTACAACACCAACTGGAGAAGGCAAGCTGTCTCTCCACCTTCTTGCAGTAACAGACAGCGTTGGTTATTTTATTTACTGAACTCACATCTGCATCATTACTCCAGGAACTCTGCCTGCTGGTGAAAACCTATTAATAAACAAGGTTGCATAACAATATGTTTTTGCTTGCTAACAGGAATGCTGTTGTTGAGGCTGCCTAGGGGAAAACTAGACTCTCACAGCTGGTAGGTGATTGACGTCTCTCTGAGCTTGAGCCACTCACCAGCCAGCATGGCTGGGCTCGCTCGGTCACACAATGGACCAGAAAATGGTTGTTGGGTCAGTCAGAAATGGAGGATTCCACTGAGCCCTACAAGATTTTGGATATCTTCAGTCACTATTTGGTTTGGAATCATTCTTAAATCAACCCCACCACTTGAAAGTGCAGGCAATTATGCACAAGCAAATTATACATGCAATAGCACATTTTCTCAAGGAGATTATCTCTAGTGCAATTTCTCTGAAGCACGGTACTATATTAATAGCTCTGGGCCAAACCAGCACCACTGGGTGAAGCAAGCTGTTCTACAGGAATATAGTACTAATTAAATGGTAAAAAGATTTTTATACCAACGTGTTTAATTTTTAATTAAATATATTTATGGATTATTTCTGCCCAATATCAGCAAAATACTCTAAAGATGTAAATGCTTTAAAACTAAAACGGATTGGTGTACTGAAAACTGCTAAACAAACAGAAGCTGACAGAGGACTCTATTTGCTCTTTATAGATAAAGCAGCTAAAAATGTATTTTGAAGCTAACAGCTTTACAGGCTAGGAAAAAATACTAAAACCACCATCAGAAAACAAAAACAAACAAACAAAAAAGAAGAGTAGGTATTATATGTGGCAAAGTTCAGGGGCAGGTTTATATGGCACAGATGTACCACAGCAGAGAACTGCAGCAATCCCAAATAGAAAAGATAAAAACCTGCATGTAAAACTCATTATGATGGCCTGAGAAAGTATCAGTCTCTGTCTAACTTGAGTATTGTAGAGTATCAGCATCTACCCCACTTCAGTGTGACCGGAATAAGTTGCTCCTAGACAACCAAATTACAAATTTAAAATAAACATTAAAAGTCAGAACATATAGGTCTGTTCACTGCAGAAGAGACATGGGTTCACAAGACCCCAATCTCCCCTCGTGCCTTTGCACGAGCAGCAGCCATGATCACATTCGTTAGACTCTGAATCCAATCCTACTAAGCATTCTCATCTCTCCCTTGGATATCCACACCTGAGTTGCCAGAAGTATTCTGGTTGTTTCAGTCAGAACTCCTCAAGAGAGTAGAATGCACTCTCTCACCCAGTGTCAGCTGAGCTCCACTGGCTGATTTGTAGGGGTAGTACACCAAGGAACTTGCCCAAACTTTGCTGAGCCACCTCTAAGCAACATTAGAATGATACTGTCGTTATGCTCAAGAGGTCTGATTCTGCAAAGCACTGATCATTTGACTTCTATTAAAGTTAAGTCTTGATATCAATGGGAATTGAGGGCGCTTAATATATTGCATTATGGGTTAGTACAAGAAATAGGATCATAACTCACTCAACTGTAAGATAGCAAAGTGGAGGGGGTATAACCCTGCACCAGACTTACTCCCAGACGCTTACCTTCATAGCATAAGCATTTTATTTATAAATGTTTGAACATCTTCTAATGAGCAGGAAATTGTTTTAGGTATTTCACAATTGTCCAAGAGAGGATGCTCTAACCCTCCTTATTTCTTTCTCTTTCCCACAGCCTTCCTGCTTTTATTTGACAAAATACAGGCTGTAACACCACATATACTAGAAAGTTTGTTGACTGATTTTCTTTAATCTAGTTCCCTGTAGCTCAAGAGAATTATCAGACCAGAAGCAACCCAAAAAATCTCTGCTTTATCTAGTCTGAATTAATTTGAAGCTACGCAGCCTCCAATATCAGATTATTAGTAGGCCAGCACAAAAATAAATGATGGTGTAACATAAATGAATCACTACTACAGATGATTAAAATCATTTAGCAAGGACATCTCTGACAGTGCTTTCTAAGAGGAAGCAAGCAAAGAACAAGAGACTGTTAAATGGGAATTCCTATGTACCTGCTGACATTAAGATACAATCTTCCAAATAAGTTTTGTGTGTGGCAAATGGCAGTAAGACTGCAAATAATGAAAGCTCACATTCTGTAGTCTCTTTAGGAGTATCCACAGTTTATTTTTTTTTTAAAAATCTCCAAATCAAACAAGCATTTTCATTTAACCAATATTCAATTAAAGATACTTTTGAACTTAAATAAAGCTGTGCCCAATGTTAGATCCAGAGTGGAACTGTTCAGATAGACTGCGGTGTCAGTGTAAGCATTGCTGTAAACATTTTTGGAAAAATCACTTTAAGTAAAGATGACTTACATATAGGTCAGGCATTTATACAAAACAAAAAATCAGCAATGGATGAGAAGGCTGCTTTAGCAATGAGTAAGTAACAGATGAAGCTTTCAAAAGGAAAAGATAGAGACTTAAGAAAGAGACATTTGTTATATTATATATTCTTAAATATATGCCAAGAGCACTTTTGATCAAAAATATAATAAAACAAATACTGGGAGGAACTAAAACCAATGTACCTTTCTTAACACAGATGCTAACCATGAAATGAGTGGGAGTTTAAATCTCAAAATACTATTTAAAATAAGAACCACAAAGCTAAAAACATATAATTTTCTTATTGCTTTTTAAATGCCAGACCTGAATATTTACACAATACATCTAAAAACAGATAAGTTACTCATCAAATAACTCAGCCAGTTGGGGTGGCAAGTTATTATCCCCCAGACATATTTAAATGTTTTTTATATTCAAAACCAGAATTGTAGTAAAAGCTATAATTGAATCAACTACATTATAAACAGTAATAGCTTTAACATTTTTTTACTACTTTCAAATAAGAGGCCCATATTCTCTTTTGATAATTCTATTTTGGGATACATCTGTTATGTCTGTTTCAATATGGCAAATAACTACAGAAGCAATCAAACAAACTACTGATTAAAATCATAATACTTTAAAATATTGTTGATGCAAACAAGAAACATATGCTTGCTACTTTAAAAATCACACAGGAGCACCACTAATCCATGAATGGCCCATATGTGGTAGCAGGTTTAAAAATAAAAAAACATATAGGAAGCACAGTTGGATAGCCTCGTAATTTAGAATTTGTATGAATAACATGACTATTTTTATGATAACCCTGAAGAACTTTCAAACCGTATTCAATTATGTTTAAAATTAAGAGCCAGTTTCTCAATATTTATCCATGCAAGTAGCCCTATTAGGTAAAACTCCTGGCCTCAATGAAGTCAATTTTGCCATTAAATACAATGGCATCAGTTTGCATCCATTGACTTCTATGGACTTGTAGGGTACTAAAGCAAGCAGAGGTTGGCCCTCAGTTCTGGAATCCAGGGCTGACAGCATCCAAGATTAATTTACATTGCATATTTTGAAGTGTCCTAACATTATGAATTGTAATATTAAAATAGTTTTACAAAACTGTGCGCTCATCTAAACATTGTGCCTTATTTTATAGAAAAAGCTATCACAAAGCATGTTCATGCTAAATAAGGGTTTTCAAGCTGTGGAATTCTAAAGATAATATATCTGGAGTTGGGTCAAATGAGATGACAGGATTTAGTAAACTTTAGATTTAATGTAATAACTTCATGTCATCAGATAAATATACAGATGTACATATTGTAAGAAAGTTTGCTTTTCTACATAAAACAACTGTATGTACAAGACCGAAGTCAAGAGAAGAGGCAAAAAACATTCTACGGATATGAAATAACTAACTATGGCCACTTGGCAAATAACTATGGTGCATTGGTTTTAATCTAAAACTTACCTCGTTACCTGAAGCAGCAAAGCATGCTGAAACAAACCAGCGCGTTTCCTGAGCGCTTAAACAACTTTAGTAAATGAATTGAAAATGCTGTGCCTGGATAGATGGTAATTTAAAAAGGACAGTAAAAATAAACTGAAGTACTGGAAAGGTCATGGCAATATAGTGTGGGACCTGGTAACAACATAGTTCTGTGAGATCAGCAAGTTGTTGTGCTACTTACCCATGGCTTTTACTTCCCACAAAACCAATTCAAGCAAAAATCTCTCAGTAAGTTAGTGCAGTGCCCAGAATATGGAGCAACAGGGCGATCAAGGTGGTGCTCTTTTCTATGGTCGAAAATTAGCAGTCATGAAACTGAAGGACATATCTTACTAGGCAGAGAATAATTGCCATGCGGTGCTCAGAATTTAATGAATCTTGCTATTTGTTTAGCCAGCCAAGGTACATGTTTAAGCTTTTGGCATTTTTGCCTAACATATTTCTGTGCTGTCTGTGGTGGGCAGAGAAGAAAAGACAAAGGAGTTCCAGCAGAAGCACCACCAAAACTGGGGAAGCCCCACTTGCATTCAGACCCATATGTTTAGGGCCCTTTCAAATTCATGGTCATGATAAACAGGTCATGGAGCATGAAATCAGACCTCCCCTGTGAAATCTAGCTATTGGAGGAGAGGGGGAGGGACAGGGCAGGAAGCCTACTGGGAGCTCCTACTATGCACAGGACTACAGCTGTTAAGTCACCTAGCACCGTCACTCTCAGGGGGAGATCAGACCCACCTCCAGGTACCTTCCCTGCAGGAAGCTCTGCAGCTGCTGCCTTCAGAGCCTAGCTCTGAATGCAGCACAGGTGTAAGCAGCTCCATAGCTTCTCCCCATGAGATACTCCAGGTTAGGGGCAGTCAGAGCTTAAAGTCAGCCGGAGCCATCCAGAGCAGAGCTCTGGTAAATATTTTCAAACCTGTGGGAGCCCCGGTGCCTCCTGCAAAGCAGAAGACCAAGCCCCAAAACCCCGAATGGAGGAGGGGGGACCCTCCATGAAATAATCTATGAGAATTTAAGCCCTGGGGGCAGCCATGCACATCTCTAGAGGGCCCCCATCTGTCTGTGGGGAACTGGGAGGCATGCCTGGCTCTGGCTTTGCCCTGTTCTCCCCTCCCCCCGATAAAGTTTAATTTGGGACAGATCAGATGGGTTTGGGGGTATGAAAGCCTGGTTTTTAGAGACTGTTAAATCAAGACCTCACCTGGAATGTCACAATTGCCTATAGTTTTGCACCAAATGGAAGAATTTCTTCCCCCTCCAGTAACTGACGGCAAAGTTTGTAAAGACACAAAGGAGAACAAAGCCACAGTGAATCTGATCATCCCACAGCAGGGAGGGAGGGAGCTGGTTGGTCCCAGCTGACATTAGCCATCCACCTCTCTCAAACTCAGGGCCCCCGAGTACCAGAGTGGGTGATGTAACCATGGATCAACCCTCTCCATACACACAAACAGGCTGCCCAGATCACTCTCCCCCTCCAAGCTGCCTGGATCAGGCCCTTCAGCTGTCTGGCTCATCACACTGCCAGCTGGCTCTGAAGACAGCAGCCACAGTGCTTCCTCCAGCCATTGGAGGCACCTGGGGGTGTGTCTGATCTCTCTCCACAAGATCAGCTGTGCAGGGGAAGAGGCAATCCCATCTGCCCCACCCTGGCCAGAACTCGTAGCCCCCAGCTGGGGCACTCCCAGCAGCATGGGGCAGATCAGACTCACCTCCACATCCAGGAATCTCCTCCCACTGCAGGAAAATCTGTGGCTGCTCAGAAAGCAGTGTGGCCTGATTTTGGGTGTTTTAGTAATTTCAGTGGAGTTATAGGCTCGCCAATTGATTTGATCAGAAAATAATGAGGTTCTTGTCCCAGAACCAGGCTCCAGAAGAGTTTTATAGGGACGCTGGGGTGCACAACAGGAAGGTTCACAGTGAGAGCCAAATTTGTATATTTTTTATAAGCTTTTATTAAGGTAACGTAAAAAGATAGGCAAATGACTGATACAAAGAAAATGAATAATTAAATGGATAATGGATAATACAATTTTAATTTAGAGACTCGTATGATATATATTTTTACAATATGCTTTTGATTAATATACTTACGCTCTTCCCTGATGACCAGGTTGAGAGAGATGTCTGGTTCCTCAACTCTTGAGTAGAAAGGGAGGAGTAGGCAATGCTCAAAGGCTAAGAACTATAAGACTAAGACTGATACTACAAATAATATGAAGTATAAACGAAGAACAAAATTTTAACACAAACTAAAAGAAGCTTTAAGGAGTAGCTGACAATCGATCGCCTCAAGTAACACGATTTGCCCCTTCTTACATCCTGAGCCATACGGGTCCTCCTTTTAAGTCCAAACTTGGATTTGTCACCCCCAAATTATTAGGGTACACCTATTCTATAGGCTGGCAGGTTCATGAATATTAATGGCATATCCACATCCTTTCCAGATGGTTCCAGACAGTTCGTTTATCTTACCTTTGTTATTTCTGGCCCTTTGTGGGTGCTGTGGTATACCTGTGAAGTTTACTTGGGACATAACCTGTGACAGCTCCCCCCTGTTTTGATGCCTTCTGACTTATCTAGGGTAAAGGTTATAACCATATATGTCTTGTCCTTTTACTTATCATTACTTTTCTGGACCAAAAGTCCAGATATGTATGCTAACTGCTTAGCTTTCATACAGGATGTGGCCTGTAGGGTACCTTGCATTACAGCTACAATACTTTAATATAAATCTATGACTCTATTATAATCAAACAACCACACTTACATCTATAAGGAAAGAAACACAACAGACACGTGCGCAAGCAAGCAGGCTAGTCCTATAGGCTACAGCAGTGCAGAAGTTATAGTGGCAACCCTGCGACACCCCATGACCGCCTTTTGGGTCGGTACTCCCACCATTACCACACAATGAAATTTCAGATGTAAACACCTGAAAATGTGATATTGATTCATTTTAAAACCCTATGGCCACGAAATTAACCAAAATGGACCATGAATTTGGTTACACATGTTACTTCTTGGACATTTTAAGGGTAAACAAACACACGCCTCTGCAAGTCTTCATTTATTCTTATACACACACCTCTCAAACAACAAGTCAAATTATCAACTAGCCCACACCAAACATGTGCTAGTAAACTGTACCTGTATACTACAGCTCGCACCCAAGTGTACTGTCACAGTAGTGCAGGTCTAAATTCTGCATAGAGATAATAGCAATGTCCCACCCCATTCAGAACTTGTTAGCTCCTCATGGTCTTCCAAGGCTGGTGCTTCTGTTGCACCACATCAGATGACTTGGACAGAGGATTACAGCGGAGTATAAAAATACAGTTCGAGCATGAAGGAGTGAAATCAGGAAGGACAAAGCACAATTAAAGCTGCAGCTAGCAAGGGACATGAAGGGTAACAAGAAGGTTTTCTACGGGTATGTTAGCAACAAGAAGGAGGTCAGGGAAAGCGTGAGCTCCTTACTGAATGGGGGAGGCAACATAGTGACAGATGACGTGGAAAGAGCTCAACTATTCAACATTATTTTTGCCTCAGTCTTCACAGACCAGGTCAGCTCCGAGACTGGATACTGGGCAGCACAGTATGGAAAGGAGGTGGGCAGCCCCCAGTGATGAAAGAGCAGGTTCAGGACTATTTAGAAATGCTGGACATGCACAAGTCCATATGGCTGGATTCAATGCATCTGAAGCCCGGTCTACACTTACCTTGGCGATTCGGCGGCAATCGACAGGAGATACGCAAGTAACGTAAATCACTTGCGTATCTCCCGACTTTGCAGCGTCTCCTCCGCACGGCATCCACACTGCGCTGCGTCGAAGGGAACAGTGCTCCCTTTGACGCAGCGCTACTCCACTTACTGGGGTGGTTTTCCTGCGTTGCTTCCTGGATCAACTGAGCGCGTCTGTACAGACTGCTCAGTCGATCCAGAGCAATCGATATGACAGCGGCAAATTTGCAGCCATCAGTGTAGACCCCACCTGAGGGTGCTGAGGGAGTTCGATGATGTGATTGCAGAGCCATTGGCCAGTATCTTTGAAAACCTGTGGTGCTCAGGAAAGATCCTGGATGATTGGAAAAAGGCAAATATAGTGCCCATCTTTAAAAAAGGGAAGGAGAAGCCAGGAAACTACAGATCAGTCAGCCTCACCTCAGTCCCTAGAAAAATCATAGAGCACGCCCTCAAGGAATCCATTTTGAAGCACTTGGAGGAGAGGAAGGTGATCAGGAACAGTCAGCATGAATTCACTAAGGGCAAGTCATGCCTGACCAACTGATTGCCTTCTATGATGAGATGACTAGCTTTGTGGATGTGGGGAGAGTGGTGGACGTGATATACCTTGACTTTAGCTTTGATACAATCTCACACAGTATTCTGGCAAGTAAATTACACAAGTACATGCTGGATGAATGGACTATAAAATAGATTGTTCTGACTTGGCATGGCCATTTTCATATTATGTTCTTAAGGATAACCACTAAGTCCTGGCACCTGCAAACCATAGGTGCGTGCAGCACATTTCACTAGGGTGTGCACCCAGGGAATTTTTTTTTTTAATTTTTTTTTTAAAGGGCGAGTGGGACTCGCGGCAGAGCGTAACAGGCCTTTTACTCTCCATCGTGAAATCCCATGGCAAAGTGAAATTCGGAAGCAGAGTAGGAGAGTGGGACTCGCGGCGGAGAGTAATGCCATGAGATCTTGCGTTCAGAATGTGAGATCTCGTGGAATTTTACTCTCCGCTGTGAATCCTACTCTCTGGCGACAGCGCACAGTGCCGCAAGGTCTCGCAGCGGCGTGTTCTGCCAGCCACGGGCTGGACCAAAAAGGTTTGCGGGCCCCATCCACCCCACAGGCTGCATGTTTGACGCCCCTGTATTATGGTGTGCCTGGGCACACCCGGCACACCTCCTGCTCAAACCTATGCTGCAAATACTTATCTAACTGCTCAACTTTAAGCAGATGATTCATCCCTTTTCATTGAACCAACTTCTGCTGGTGAAAGAGACAAGCTTCTGAGCTGAGGCAGAACTCTTCTTCAGCTACAACACAGCAAGCAATCCTCTGCTTAATGTTATGCAGTTAGGTAAGTGTTTGCAGGATCGGGGTCTAACATTGTCCAACAACTGAACAGACTCTCACCTGAACTCTAACTTTATTCAGCGTTTCTGAAATAATTAAATATTGTTTTGTTTCGCATAATTCCCTAAAGGTAACAGTAGTAATTGTGTCTCAAGCCATGTGACTTCTATTGAATAGTCGCTTCTTGGCTTGTATAGGCCCAGATCAAGCGCAGTACCTTTACTTTCAACTGCAAAGTGAGGTATGGTCTAATCACAGAACTGTTAGCCAAGAACTCATGATTTTAATATGATCAATGGTCACGGTGAAAGCCCAATAAATAATACAAGATAACTGCTTTGACACTCATTTAACCGTAATTCTACAGTACTCTGCATTAGTCACAGGATTTTAATATATCCATTAATTACTAAACTTGACCATGGAGCTGCTGGAAATTCTGTCTTTGGAGGGACAAGTGAGAGGAGCCCATGCAGTGCATCACTAGATTTCCACAAACTACAGTTCAACATGCTGCCAAAACCAAAGTCAACTCAATAAGACATCTGCATAATTCTTTATCCTGACAAATAAGGATGCGTAAAATGGTTTCTTTTCTAATTTATGTCTTCCTTCCTCACAATTCCTTCCACACACTCAGGATTTCACACCACTCCCACTATATTTGTGGTCCAGAACGGAGTGGAAGTCCCTTCCAAGCCCACAGTAATGCTCCTTAATTGGTCAGAGGAATCCGTTTTGAGCAGCCTTGAGGAACCTTTTCCCCACCACTTCTGTTCCACGGGAATCCTGGGAATAAGCAGGCAGGAAAAGAAAACCCAGGCACGTCCTGTATTACAATAACCTACCACAAGGCTGCTTCTTCATGGGAGGGCTATTCCTAACACCACGAGTGTCACCGCGAGCAGCGTAAAACGAGAAACTTTTCTTCACCCGCACGAGATCGCGACGCTCTGTGCGTGCACTCTTACCCCGAGCAGAGCCCTGCGAACGCTTGAAACACCCACTGGTGAGGCCGGCAGGGGCTTGCTACTCCCCCATGCCACAGATAAATGAGTCCAGCTCCCAGCAGCCAGGTGGTTTAAATCCTAATCCGGCCCTACCGATTACAGCGCAGCGCTGCTCCGTCCTGCCCGAATACCGCGCCCGCTGAATTCCACCGCCCTTCCCACGGGGCTGCTGAGAAACACGCCCGCCCCTAACCCCGAAGGGGGGATAACCACCCCGCCCACGCGGGCCCACCGCCCACGGGAGGGGGCCACAAAAGCCAGGGCAGCCCCGCTAACTAACAAGCCCGCCGGAGCCGGGCGAGAGACACCCACTCACCGGCCATCCTTTCCGGCGCGGGCAGACCCCGCCGGGGCTGGGAATCAGCCTCCTCCCCGCAGCTGGCCGGAGCGCGCCCGCCGCACGCGCCCGGGCGGCGAGTGACACAGTCACGCTCCCTGCGGCCCCCGCAGCAGCGGTGTCATTGGCCGGGGACAGAGCCCGCCGGCGCCTGTAGGGCGCGCGCCCGACACCTCCCCCCTCCCCAGACGCGCGCGCGCGCCTGGCGCCCCCCCCCGGCCGATCGCCCGCGCGCCTCCCCCTCCAGCTGCCCTTTGCGCAGCCACTCACCGGGCCGGCCCCGCCCCCGGCTCAGGTGGCCGCTCACGCGCCGCCACTAGAGCCAGCCCCGGGGGGCAGCAGCTGGAGCGGGGCTGAGCCGCCCCCGCCCTCTGCTAGGGACCCGCCCCCCACAGACCGCCCCCGCCCTGCTGTAACGCGGGGCGGGGGGAACCATTGCTGAGCCCCCGTAACCTGGCTCCCGAACACTTGGGGCGCGCGTTTCACTGAGACCTTTCAACTCCCCCGCCCCCCATTGCTTTGGGCAGAAGGGTTAGGGGAGAAGGCAGGAAATGCCCGCCCCCATCGCTGCAGGGTTGTTGGGGGGAGGGCTGGGGTAGAGTTGTTGTTATTTGCGGAGAGCAAAGCAAGAAGACAAACTGACTGTTCCAAACCTGGGTGCCTTAACTTAGGCCCCCTGAAGCCATGACCAGGGACCTGAATGAAACTGCATTGAGGCAGCGGGAGGTCTCTCTCTTGCGTCTTTGTACAGCACCTAGCACAATAGGGTCCTGGTCCGCGACAGGCTGCTAGGTGCTGTCAGGACACAAATAATAATGTCTCCGCTTGTCAAGCTCCTACAGCTCCCTTGGAGGGGTGATGCCCTTGTTCAGCACCTTTCAATAAGCAAAGCAAAACTGGTGATGAGTGAAAACTCAGGGTGGGCAGCCAGTGTGGCCAAAGAACTTTGTAGTGGCTGTTCTGGACTGTGGGGTGGCTTGGGAAGGGTTGTAGGCAGCAGCCCTGAGGCTTATTTGGGGCCACACTGCATGAGAATTCAGGAGGCACAAAAGTGGAAAAAAGCCACCTGTGTTTCCTACCCTTCTCAGCTTATTCTTCCTGGAAGGCACTTCACAGCATCTGCCCCAGAGTCCTTACACGTGGGCTGACACACGCATATGCACACTCAAAAAAGAAAATCTGGCAAAGGCTACATAACGTGCAGCCCTCAGAAGAGTCTTTTTTTACATCTTAAGATCAGGTGAGAGTTTTAGTAAGAAAACCACCACTTTAAAGAGCAAGCACATGACTCACATGGAATCTGATCCAGCCTGCAGAAAACAGAGATTCACCACTGCAGTATTTGTGTTTTACTCCTGTGTAATTCCATTCATGTTCTCTGAGCTATTATACCCGACAGCCAAATGAAAGCTAATATTTGAACACAACAACAATTTCCTTCTAGATGTGACTAGTTACATTCCATTTGGATGTTCACCTGTTGCACCTTCTGATTTAGAAATCTCTTAGCACTTGAACACATCAAAGCTATGTCCTTGCCCTAACATAGCATGTATCAAGCAGCTTTAATCATCAACATGATGATCTGACCCCTTTCAAAGAATATTTTGAATATCCAAGTTAAAGAAAATTTACCTCACCTGTGATCTAAAGGTGAAACAGTTATAAAGAGGTTATTTGCTTTGTGTGTTGTCAAGCCATCTTTATATTTGAAGTTAATTAAGAGAATACAAAAAATTACAGGCTCAAAACACATACTGACATTACTAAAATGTCCCTTCCCTAATAATCTGAGATCCCAATACTGAGACACAAACTTTTAACCTTAGAAAAATATTATAGCTGCATAATCAAGGAATTACCACAAAGCTTTCGTTTGAACCAAAATATATAATGTGCATCAGATTGTACTATATTATCCATCTACATATTACTTTAATACATATTAACAAGTAGTCCAAAGTGGTGTATGGAAAATATTCTATAGATTAGAATGATGACATTAGGTGGAAGTAAAAAATAAATGTGGCATCTTTGCAAAATGCTCATTAAATGAAGACTGGCATTTTCTGTTTCCAGGATGACCAAAGCATCTAATAGAGATTGAAAAAATGGTGAAAGTTTAGCAGGTCTTTGGGTTGAATTGCTTTCTTTTTCTTGCCCAAGGAAAAAGTCATATTCCACAATGGTGAGTCAGAAGACCAACAATTACGATACATATCTTCGGTTGATCATGTCATTATCACTGGGCAGTTCCTCTCGTCAGCTTACACAGTTGTCCCATCTAAAATGGAAGATTGTAAAGAAAATTTAAAAATTCTGTTATGGATGGTTATTCAGATCTTTATATCAGTATCCTTTACTACAACGCCTCCCTACCCCTAGGGAAGGACAGATACCCTTTGTCCTCTCTCAGTGGTCCTGGTGTGGGCTCTATAGGGTCTCCAATGGCAGAGGCTGTTCAAGGGATGCACTGAGGCTATAATCATGCCCCTTTCTGGGGTCTGCCACGCTCTCCTATGTAGGACTTCCACTCCCACCCATCATCAATTTTTCTGATACTGGGGATCTTGAAGCAATTTCATCATTTTCATGGTTTACTTCAAATCTCTGAAATGAGTTTGCATGCTAAGTGTTAACAAATATCCTTTGCAAACCTAGATAACAATGCTAAGATTGGGATTTTCAAAAGCAAAATCTGCTCTCACGGAAGCCAACAGTAAAACTTCCATTGACTTCAATGGAAGCCAAGTTAGGCCAGCTTTGAGCACTTTTGAAAATCCCACCTAAATATTTAATTCACTATTACATCTGCAGTTCTTATCAGAGAGCAAAATACTGATGATCACATCCATGAATTTTCAACTTTAGTTTCAATTTAATTAAGTTTTTATCTGGGAATAAAAATATTTTAAATATAACATATTCAAGACTCTACACTCTTCAGGGCAGAGACAGTGTCTTCCACACCAGGAAGTACATAGCATATTGGTTGTGCAACTACAATACAAAAAGGAAAGATGAACAATGAAGTTACAATTACTATTTGAAAATTATAGGTCTTGCAAATATTTCAGTGGAGTAAAATAAATTCTTTAAACCAGGTGCACTATATTTTATTACCCAAACTCAAAGACTGAAACATATACCGTATTTTTCGCTCCATAAGACGCACTTTTTTTCCCCCAAAAGTGGGGGGAAAATGCCCGTGCGTCTTATGGAGCGAGTGTTCATTTTTTTTAGCTGCTGCGGGGCGCGAGTAGGGGGGGGCGGCACCGGTAAACATGTGCAGAGTAAGCGCCAGCGGAAGCGTAATCATACCTGCCACGGCGGCGTGCGGAACCGCTGTGTTTCAAGTTCCCTCTGCAGCTGCTGATCCGGTCCCTGCCGGATTGGCGCTGCAACTTGCCGACACCTCCCCAGCCGCTGACCCAAACCCCTCACCTAATCCCCCTCCCTAGCTTCTGACATTAACCCCCTCACCTAACCCCCAGCCACTGACCCGAACCCCTCATCTAACCCCCCCTCCCCAGTCGCTGAACCAAACTCCTCACATATCCCCCCTCCCCAGCTGTTGACATTGTTGAAATATTATTGTGGTACATTTTATTAAATATTTTAGCACACCATTTGGTTCACAATATTTTTTTCTTATTTTCCTCCTTAAAACCCTAGGTGTGTCTTATGGTCAGGTGCATCTTATGGAGCGAAAAATACGGTATATATCTATATATCTATATATATCAGTCACCTATTCCATGCCCATCCACCTATGAGCGGTCCACACATTTTCAGGTACTGGTTTTCTATGGTACAAAAGCAATAGCACCCAAGTATATAAACATGCAAAAAGAATGTATAAGATGGTTTTAATTTATATTACCAGAGATGACAAAGTGCTGTTTCAGTCAAGATCTGCCACAGTTCCAAAAAGAACAAAAAATCTAGTGTAAATCTCACCATTAGCTTTAAAACAGAGTGTCTTCTTCTTGTAAGCTGTGTAACCAGCTGCTGTTCCAACAACTAACAGCACGAGCAGAGAAATCACAGGTGATGTAACTCCAGCTACAACTCCAGAATCTATTGAAAGAAATTTTCTTTAGAAGCAACAAAAGAGCATTTTAGAGCATATAAAGTGGACACAAACTAGTCCATAATGTCAAACCGTGTTTGCAATAATTTGCTATAAGAAAGGGTCGACACAACTTTTGAATTTCATTTTCAGCATGAAACAAAACATTTTTTGAAAACTGTAAGGCCCCAAAACCATAATGTTATTACAAATAAGAAAATAGTGCCTTATATACACATTTTATATAATTTAAAACTCTTTTGGTTTTAAATATACTGTCTTAATATACTATAAGATAATATGTATATAGTTATTTACTGACCAGTATTTCCACCGTGATTTAAATTAGTCTCCTTTTCTCCTGGAAGAAAGGAAATAACTTCACTGTTGGAAAAAAACCTTTTGGAGAAAAGCCACAGCTATTAGACAGCAAAACAGGAACAACAAATCCCATGCAAAGGCAGCCTGCAAAATGGTATTTGGTTAGAGCTCGGGAGTGGGAGGAAGGAGACTTGGGTTCTAATCCCGACTCGAACATTCAATTTTCAGGGGCACATTGCATCACTCCTCTGACTTAATTTCCTCAGAATTATACTATTAATCACGCCGCCCCCAATAAAATAGGGTTGATGAAATATAATAGTGAAAAGTGCAAGGTCATGCACTTAGGGATT
>ML675610.1:67426938-67437806 GCA_007922155.1 Mesoclemmys tuberculata
GATCATATTGGTCCCTTCTGACCTATGAGTCTATGAGTCTATGATGCTGATATTTACTTGTAAAAAATGTTGTGAATTTCAAATAAAAGACAGCCCCCAGCACAGGGTATGTGGCAGGGGAGTGGCCAGAGCACTGCAACACTCTGGCTATTCCCCACTGGCAGACAATCACCTGGGGGAGCCATTGGCTAAAGCATTATAGGTCTAAGACTTCCACTCGTACTCCCTCTGAATAGCCCTTTAATCTATAGTCCCACTGAATTCAACTGGACGATGGGCCTATTCCTGCAAGGTGCAGAGGATCCTGGTCCAAGCCAACAAAGCACTTAAGCATATGCTTAAAGTAATTTCTCGCTTCAAGACAGACTGCTCAACACCTGTTAGCACTATTTGTAGAGTAAGAGACTGCACAATATGAGTAGGAATAGGAGAATTTGGCCTTATACCAGGTAGATGCAAAGGCTACAGCAAAACCAAGCAGCTGTGGGATATGAGTATATGAGAGAGGCTGTGACATATTTAACAGAATTGGCATACTGTACCTGCTGGCCTGGGAGGTAGAGGTTTCCCATCATTGAGATCTAAGTCATTGAAGCTGTCTGTAAGATTAAAGTATTATTTATTTTTTCAAAATTCTCTGAAATTTGATCTTTCCTCCCTCCTTTCCATGAACTGTTTGTTCATGGTGTCCTAGGACAGGATCATTGCCCAAGGATCCTTAATTAGAGACAGACCTTCTGGGCATAGAGTTTACTTTCTGTCTTTCACCTCAAGGTCAACCATTAGAATCTATTTGAAGGCTCGAATTCTAGTCATGTCAATAGCAAAATTTTGGCTAGCCTCCATTTCCAGGATAGGAACAGCTAAATTTGTTAACAAGAGTGGAAAGGAAAACAAGATGATTATCAACATGATTTTAGGGTCCAATATCTTATACATTGTTCAGTCTAGATATACTTTATTGGACAAATCCAGTAATCTTATTAAAAAAATGAACCTGGAATGTTGATCAAAAAGGAAAACAAACAAACAAACAAAAAAGCACATAGCAAACCAAAAAATCCCTACAATGGTTAATAAATAAGTGTACAATCAAAGTGTATCAACCAGAAAATAAATAAAAATCTGACTTAAATAGTTTTTAGTCCTAATATTTTTAGGAGAAAATATTCTTACCAGAATTGCTATGCCATCCTGGTTGTGGGTGAGGAGGTGGATATGGCTTAGGTTTTGGGTGGTCATCTATTGATAATAAATATCGTTAGAAGGAAAGAAGGCCAAAGCTTCAAATGTGCATACAACAGTAAAACTTCGGGATTCTTATGTCCATTGTTAATTTTTCTTCTAATAGATTCAGAAAAGGTCCTCCTAATTAGTTAAAACAGTTCAAGCAGAGTCAAACATCCTGAGCCTGTTTTTCTTGGCAGGAGAGAATCCCTACTGATTACAAAATTTTAGTCAGAAAATGTCAATTTTCAATGAAAATAAGAAAAAAAAATCTTCTACAATTTTTGAGAAAAATAGTTCACATTTTTTAACTCACTCCACCATCAATGAATGTGTCAGATATTGGCATTAGGAAAGGATTGTGTGATATTACAGATATCATTCAGGAACTACAGATTGAATGTAGATGGAAAATTGGCTGACAGAACCAAAAATAAAGGGAAAAAATAAACTGTAATTAAGTGAATTGGGCATTTTATTTATCTAAAAGAGATATTAAGGCAACACATTAATAAAATTAACCAACAATAATAATAATTTGGAGGAGCTGCAAACACCAGTACAGGGAGAAAAATAAAAAAGGGCCCTAAAGAGATTATAAACATGAGAAAAAACACAAAATGAGATTCAGCTTTGAAAAATATAAACGAACACATCTGAAGAAACAGACACCAAATGGAAGAGAGAAATGTTGCAGGTGCATGGATGAGAAAGGATAATATATTAGACCTGGTTTTGAAAGATATGGGATAGGACAGTAAAACAAGCCATTGCAGTTTTGTCCTGCAAATAAAAAGGCATTCTGTAACAGAATAGGGCAGTAATAATCTCTCTCTATGGCCCTGACTCAACAAGGTATTTAAGCATGTGTGTAATTATAAGCATGTGACTAGTCCCCATTGATGTGGGACTGCTCTTATGCTTGAATTACAAATATAATCAGGATAATGAGGATAATCAATGGGATACAGTAATACCAGAGTACAAAATATATGGGAAGGACAGAATAGATCGTACTGATGGGAGAATGGCACTATATGTGAAAAAAATCATAGAGTAAAATGAAATGAAATCTTAAATGAAGCAAACTGTCATAGAATCTCTATGGATAGTGATTCCATGCTTGAATAATAAGAATATAGCAGTAGAGAGATACTACCAACCACCTGCCTAGGATGGGGATAGTGACTGTGAAATGCTCTGGGAGATTAGAGAAGCTGTACAATTTTTTTAAATCAATAATAATGGGGGATTTCAACTATCTACAATTTTTTTTAAATCAATAATAATGGGGGATTTCAACTATCCCCATATTGACTGAGTGCATGTCATCTCAGGACAGACTGCAGAGATAAAGTTTCTTGGCACCTTAAATGACTGCTTCTTGGACCACCTAGTCCTGGAACCCACAAGAGGAGAGGCAATTCTTGATTTAGTCCTAAGTGGAACACAGGATCTGGGCAAAGAGGTGAATGTAGCTGAACCACTTGGTAATAGTGACCATAATATAATAAAATTTAACTTCCTGGGCAGGGGGCGGGGAAGAACACCAAAGCAGCCCACCACAGTAGCATTTAATTTCAGAAAGGGGAACTACACAAAAATCAGAAAGCTAGTTAAACAGAAATTAAAAGGTACAGTCCCAAAAGTGAAATCCCTGCAAACTGTATGGATATTTTTTAAAGATACCATAATAGAAGATCAATTTAAATGAACATCCCAAATTAAAAAGCATAGAAAGAGGACCAAAAAAGTGCCATTCTGGAAAAACATGAAGTAAAAGAAGCAGATAGAGGAAAAAAGGCATCCTTTAAAAAGTGGAAGTTAAATCCTATTGAGGAAACTAAAAAGGAGCATAAACTCTGGCAAGTGAAGTGTAAAAATATAATTAGGAAGATCAGAAAAAAAAAATTGAAGAACAGCTAGCCAAAGACTCAAAAAGTAATAAAAAAATGTTTTTAAAGTACATCAGAAGCAGAAAGCCTGCTAAACAACTAGTGGGGCCACTGGATAATTGAGATGCTAAAGGATTTCTCAAGGAAGGTAAGAGTATTGCAGAGAAACTAAATTAATTCTTTCCATCAGTTTTCAAAGCTGAGAATGTGAGGGAGATTGCCAAACCTGAGCCATTCTTTTTAGGTGACAAATCTCAGGAACTGTCCCAGATTGACGTGGCATTGGAGGAGGTTTTGGAACACAATGATAAATTAAACAGTAAAAGGTCACCAGAACCAGATGGTATCCACCCAAAAGTTCTGAAATAACTCAGATATGAAATTTCAGAACTACTAACTGAGGTATATAACCAATTGTTTAAATCAGCTTTTGTATTAAATGACTGCAGGATAGCTAAAGTGAAGCCAATTTTTTAAAGAGTCTCCAGAGTCAATCTCAGCAATGCAGGCTGGTAAGTCTAATTTCAATACCAGGCAGTTTGGTTGAAACTGTAGTAAAGAACAGAATTATCAGACACATAAATGAATACAATTTCTTGAGAAAGAGTCAACATCGTTTTTGTAAAGGGAAATCATGCCTCACCAATCTACTAGAATTCTTTGAGGGGGTCAACAAGCATGTAGATAAGCGTGATCCAGTGGATATAGTGTACTTAGATTTTCAGAAAGCCTTTGACAAGATCCCTCACCAAAGGTTCTTAAATAAAGTAAGCTGTCATGGGATAAGAGGGAAAGTCCCCTCCTGGATCAGTAACTGGTTAAAAGATAGTACACAAAGGGTAGGAATAAATGGTCAGTTTTCAGAATGGAGTGAAGCAAATAGTGCTGTCCCCAGGAGTCTGTACTGGGACCAGTACTATTCAACATATTCATAAGTGATCTGAAAAAAAGGGGTAAAAAGTGAGATGGTGAAATTTGATACAAAACTACTCAAGATAGTTAAGTCCAAAGCAGACTGCAAAGAGTTACAAAGAGATCTCACAAAACTGGGTGACTGGGCAACAAAATGGCAGATGAAATTCAATGTTGATAAATGCAAAGTAATGCACATTGGAAAACATAATCCCAACTATACATTTAAAATGATGGGTTCTAAATTACCTGTTCCCCCTCAAGAAAGAGATCTTGAAGTCATTATAAATAATTATCTGAAAACGTCTGCTCAATGGGCAGTGGCAGTCAAAAAACAGAATGTTGGGAATAATTAAAAAAGGGATAGATAATAAAACAGAAAATATCACATTGCCCCTTTATAAAACCATGGTACACCCACATTTTGAATGCTTTGTGCAGATCTGATCACCACATCTCAAAAAAGATATATTGGAATTGGAAAAGGTAAATAAGAAAATAAGGAAAGTAAAAATAGGAAAGTAAATAAGGAAGTGTTATTTACTCCTAATAATACAAAGACTAGGGGTCACCACATGAAATTAATAGGCAGCAGGTTAAAATGAACAAAAGGAAGAATTTCTTTACACAATGCACAGTCCACCTGTGGAACTCCTTGCCAGAGAATGTTGTGAAGGCCAAATCAATAAAGGGGTTCAAAAAAGAGTTAGATAAATTCATGGAGGATAGGTCCATCAATGACTATTAGCCAGGATAGGCAGGGATTGCTGTTTGCCAGAGACTGGGAACAGCCAATGGGATGGATCACTTGATGATTACCTGGTCTATTCATTTCCTGTCAAGTACCTGACATTGGCCACTCTCGGAGGACAGGATACTGGCCTAGATGAACCATCGTCCTGAACCGGTATGGCTGTTCTTATGTACCTTGCTGAACTGAGGCCTATGAGATACAGCTGGATTAACTTCACCTGGCTCCAGATTCCTCATTGCTAGAAAGATATAAACAAACTGAATGTTTGTTCAGATATGTTCAGTTTGTTCAGGTATGTTTGTACAGAAATGTTCAGATAATAGTTATAGATATAATGGGAGAAATAAAGGGATTGATTTGTGAGAAATGAATAGGAGAAACTACTGTATAGCTTGGCTAAAATAAATGACTAAATGGGTACATTTATAAATATTTAAAGATATGGGCTAATATTTTAAAATGTGCCTGTGATATACAACCCTAATTCCTGTTTTCAAAAGCAACTAGGTGCTTAGGAGTCTAAACATGTGTATCACTTTAGAAAAGAGGACTTTAAGTACTTTTGAACATTTTACCCAGGGTCTAATACCCATGGTTTGCAATCCCTAATTTTATGAGTCTAACCATCTTAAATATGAGACTGAGGGAATTATTTTCTGAAATGATAAAAAATATCAAAATTTTAGAGCGTACCACCACCAAGAGTATCTCTTAAATAAAGGTCATTATCTAAAAGAAGAAAAAGAAGAGAGTAAACAGAAGGCATTTTGGAGGAAGGAGTGAAATATTAGTTTTAAACAGGAAATGTAAAGCAATTGTTTAAGAAGAATGAAAAATATGTTGGGCTAGGTTATGTGCAAGTGCTTTAGCATCTCACAGATATCTCAATATATTGAGAATTTTTACCTCTACAGCATTACAGGGAAAGAAGGATTATTGCACACATCATTCTCCAATGTCTTGCTTACAAAATTTCAAGACAGCTCTAATTGTGTGCTATGGATATAGGGATGAGTTGCATTCAGTTTACAGTTCCAAAGTTTTCTTCACAACCATGAAGACTCAAACTATTTTATATTTAAAATAAAAGTTAAGATTCCAGACCAGCCATTTAATGTCCAAAATATTTCTCATCAAGAATAATGATGGAGAAAGTAACAGTGATGATGAATGAGGGGAAAGAACATTTTTTAAAAGCTGTGGTGTTCTAGAGCACTGAGACTTACTGGGCAAATGTTTTAAATTGCCATTTTAAAATTAATTTTAACCTAAAGTAATTAACAAATTTATGTGAAGATTCTTATAAAATTTTGTCTTTACCCACAATTTATGAGATGTAAATTTGGGGAGTTACACCAAATTCTTTATAAAAAACACAAAGAGGTTGAATCCCTGCTGTAAATAAAAAACGCAGTGCAATGTGGGGTCAAGACCAGTGTCTCTGAATATATAATACACAAGCTACATTTTATATGTTGAAAAATAAATTAAAAAATCAGAAATGAATACTGATCCCATAAGCATCTAATAAAAATAAATACTTACATTATCATAGCACAATGCCAAAAAAAAAAAATGGAAACCAAAACTAACCAGTTGCAGCATCATTTATTTTTAATTCATAAAAAATATTCTTACCACCATCATTACCATAATTTCCTGGCTGTGGCTTATGAGGAGGACGTGGCTGAGGTTTTGGACGATCATCTATTAACAAGAAAGATGTTCGATATTTTAATAACGTTTTCAACCTTTTGGGCAAAAATTGGACACATTTTTCTCAGCCCAGGAACATGATTTTAGAATGTTGGAGCAAAAACTGTTTAGCTAGTTTGAGTAGGAATATAGTGAGGTGAGGAGAAGATTTTATCATAGGACAATAGCTCATGTGTCTTTTTGGGGCCTGGTGAAAATCAGTTTTGCTTTGGCCAAGTTATAAAGATTTTAAAATATTTTTCATGCATGTGTATTGTTTTTTGTTATACAATAAACTAACAAGCTGCCAACATTCCACTGGCACTGCCCATGTGTGAGAGTTGAAAGGCATCTTTCATTCAGTAGACAAACTCAACTTCTATTGCAGTTACACATGCATAAAAATGTTGAGTGGAATTTCATTTATGGTGTGCAGATCTGTGCAAAATATGGGCAAAAGTGTGGAATGTGGCAGAGCTCTAAAAAGAGGACACTGACGCCTTCTGAATAATATGTAAAGGTGCATAAGGAGGGACTCCTTAATCTTGAAGAAGCCTCAGCTTATTCACTATAGACATGAAACAATGTAATGAAGCAGGGAAGATGGGAAAGTACATCTCTCTAGATTTTTATGAGGTTGCCTATCACCAAGGTAGATGAGGCAGAGGTTCTGCTCCATTCATTATATTGTTTGTTCAGTGTATGTTGTGAGAAACAGCTGAGAAAGGACTTTTGGCCTAATGCAATATGGGGGATGGGACACTGTGCAATGTATGAAACATGAGGCTGCGTACAGAATAGTGATGATATAAATAATTAACAGCTGCCACATACATATAACAATGTCCAACTTGTGCACTGGATGAAGCAGGATTCCCGTAGAGGAAAAACTGTGACTGTGTAGTTAAAGACTACACTATAAGGCATACGCACAAGGGAGATAAATTAAGAATGCATGGCAACTATCTTATCCATGACATTTCCTGATTCCTGAATGCTTCATTTTAGAACTTCAGTTTTTTTCAGTGTAGAGTGTGGAATTTTATGGGCTATCGTAATAAAATAAAAAGCATTTTTAGACAGAGAGAATGAGGAAAAGAGTTTAAAATTAGTTTGTCACATCAGTCTCTTCCTGTAATCAAAAGTTTATGGCTTTAAAACCTACTCCTCCTTTACCATTCACAGTTCATTTCTCTTAATTGGCATAGCCTGTTGTAGCACTATTAAAATCCACACTAACAAGTGATTGCCAGAAGAGGGGTGTCCATCAAGTTTTAAAAAGACCCACACATATAAGACTTTAGTCTCCAACTCTTACTACATTTCTTAAAAGTAATTTGTTGTGGGCTTGTCTTTTCCACTACACAAATGTTTAGTAAGGCAAACGCAAAAGCTACAGTTGTCTATTTGTATGTTCCTTGGCAATTTCAAGGCAGGTCTGAGATTACCAAGAATCATCAGCCAATTAAATTTGAATGTTGTCCATTCACTGTCTAAAGCCATATTATAGCCATTAAGGAGCTCTTATTATTTGGTAAATGTCCAATATTTAATTTCCTTTAATATTTTTTTAACCTATACTTGATACTTAGACCATTATCACACAACCCTGACCTCAGATACTGCACATGGCACATATCACCATGAATCTTGTAAAAACTACAAATCAGAGATCATTGTCATGAACCGTTAGCCAATTTAAATTTATTACTCACCAAACACTGGCCTTTTGGGAGTCAGTGGAGGCTTCTTAGTAATTGTTTCCTCTATGAGACACAGTGAGATGATTAAATCAATACAAACGGAAACACTTTTCAATTCATCAGAGGAAGGCATCTGTAAATCTTGATAAATATTCTAGATAAGGAAAACTTAAGCATCATTGAGACCACAGATGTGTTGAGATCTTAGGGCCAAGATTTTTTTAAAATAGAACTTGAATTTAAGCGTTTTTTTTTAAAATAGCCTGTTAATCAAAAGTGCTATAAAAACATTTCCAATTGACTTTTATGCCTTCCCTTTCAATTGGATTAGTTTTAACACTAGCCATGTTGAGGCCCAGTTCTCATGAAATGGAAAATGTATTTAAGATGTAAAAATAAGCATAAACACAACAGGGCAAACCAAATATGGTTATTTTGCAGTGTTACTTACCTGGATGATCAAGAGCATCAGCTAAATCAAAATCACCTTGACCTAACAAAAGAAACCAACATTAATGTCAGCGTGTAGGAACATTTCATACCTATTTCAGTTATTGCTGTGTTCATTTTTATGTATGTGATTTACAACCAGACTTCTGCTGGCGAGGCATGGGATTCAGGAACCTGGTGGTGGCAAGTCCATTAGACAAAGCTGTTCATGGGCCCCACTCTGCTGGCGGGGCCTTTGTGTGATCATGCAAACTATCCCATTGAATTAAAGGGGATACTCACTCGAATACAGCAGGAAGGATTTGGCCAATAATACCTCTCTAGATTCAATCAATATGTAAAAAATGCCTTTGAAGAGCATGCTTTGCTCTTTATGGAAGGCAACGACAGCAGCCAGAAGACCACAGTATGTCCAAAGAAAAAGGAACAAGATTTTGCACGGTACCTACAAACGCTTGCTTGCTTAGAGTGACACACTGTCCCTTGTAGTGGTGGCTGGGCCAGCCAGAGATTGACGAGCCTGTTACAGGCTTGGCTAAGTAAGGTGTATCTATCAGTTCAGGCAAGAGGCTCCTAACTGAGGTCCCAAGTTTGAACTGCTGCTGACACCCCTGTGTGGATCAGTGGCACGTTACACTACAACCAGGAGAAGTGATTTTAATACATTCATTAGCATTTTAACAGCTCAACTTTAGATATCTGGTTGAAAGTTTTACTGACACGCCTGCATTGAAATCACTTGTAAATTAAATCTGCACATTCTAACTTCTTCCCCTGACATATGGCAGCATTTACAACTGTCAAAACATGTTTGTCATCTACACCCATATGCTCTCCACTGCACCCTGAAACATCTGAAAGAAAAACAACATCTTCCTGCTTTAGGTGTCAATGATATCATTAACAGTTACAAGAGAAAAAAAACACCATTCTGATGTGAGAATTTGGCAGGAAAATAAAGACGGGAAGGATTTAAAATATTGTATCCTAACAGCCTGTAATTGAGTCTACAGATCTGTTACTGATTTGGGATTTTTTTTGTTGTTGTTATTGTTGGCGTTTTTTGCTTTAACTGAAACCCTTTTATAAATCACCTCTTTATGAAATAAGCAGCCATTGACTTTCATGCAGAATACAGCACTATTTGTCTTAATCCACTCCATAGTATCTGTGTAGTTCAAACACAAGAGCAGCTGGCACAAACTGAAAAAAAGAGTTTCTGGGAGTCAAGAGTCATGGCTTTTATTCCCAGCTCCGCCATTGACTTTCTGTGTGACCTCAGGCAAGTCACTTGATCTGTGTCTGTTTATCAATCTGTACAAAGGGGATAATAATACCTAGTTCTTAAATAGCGCTTTTGGTCAATAGGTCTCAAAATGCTTTACAAAGGGGGTCTGTATAATTATCCCCATTTTATAGATGGAGAAACTGAAGCACAGGGAGGGAAATAATTTGCCCAAGGTTAAACCGGCGGCAAAGCCAGGAATGGAACCCAGGTCTCCTGAGTTCCAGGCAGTTATGCGCGCTATCCACTAGGCAACACTGCCTCCCACAATAGGATCGTGGCACTTCTGTAACTCAGAAAGACATAGAAGACTTAATTAATGTTTGTAAAATACTGAGATCCTCAAATGAGAGGGATCACAGTGCATAAATTTAAAACATTTTTTTCTTATATTACACTTTAACTGAAGTGCATGTTTCAAGGACTTAATTATATAGCCACACACTCTGACAGGAATGATACTGTATGGTTGGAAGAAAGAGCTATACAGCAAGACTACCCTTGTCAACATTATGTTGTTTTTGAAAATTTATACTTATGAAGCGGAAAGTAGGTCACAAAACCAGACCATCCAGTTAGCATAGCTTGAGTAATATTTTCTCTTAGTTAATTGAGCAGATATTTTAGAACATTACAAACCATCCAACTATTACCTCCCCTGCCTTAGGGACTGATCCAACCCTGACTGAAATCAGTGAGTTCTTAGATTTCTAGTCATCAGCAATAAGACCTACGGTTTTCAGTGATGGGCTCCCAATATTTTAACATAGGGCTAACACAAAAATGTTCCCCTTAGTCTGCAGTTACCAGGAAGGTTTATGATGGCAAGGAGGAGATGTGTGAGCATGGGGAATCTGTTTGTTTTACCATCCATAATAAAAGAAGGGTGTACTCCCCCTCCACACACACACACACACACACACACACACACACACACACACACACAC
>ML675610.1:67437816-67502044 GCA_007922155.1 Mesoclemmys tuberculata
ACACACACACACACACACACACACACACACACACACACACACACACAGAGAGAGAGAGAGAGAGAGAGAGAAAACTGGTGGCATTCTTCTCTTCTTCCTCCTAACACAATATATAGAAACTGGATTTGGTCTCAACAACCCATTTCTGGGGGGTTTTCTTTATTGTAAATTTTAACAGCAGCAAAACATAAACCTAAGCGGAATTGTTTGTAGGGTTTTTGCCTCTATAAACCTTCTGTTTTGATCCCTAGTTCTTATTGTCTAAGAGATGCTCAAAGGCCTCAATCCACAAAGGTATTTAGGTGCCTAAATCCTAATTTTAGGCTATGCTGCAGTCCACACAACTTCTGCCAAGCCCTTTAGGTGCCTAAACTCATTCTGTGCCTAAGTTTTCAGGGTAAAAGGTGCTTAGATGCCTATGTTTCGCTCTCTAAGCATGTGTACTGCAACCACACTCTAGGCATCCGGATGTCTAAGTCCATGATTGAGCCAGAGATGGGGGAACATAGGTGGATGAACATCTAACTTGTGTGCAAGGCCCAATCTGGTAGGTGTGCTCAGAGAACACCTATTGGATCGGGCACCATTCAAAATATGGCCAGAGAAGGAGGTAGGTCCATACCTTATAAACTTTCATCCCGCTGGTTAGAGCACGTACATGGGAAACTGGACTCAATTCCCCCCTCTACCAGGGGGGAAGAACAGATTTGAACAGGCGTCTCCTACCTATCAGGAGAATGCACTAACCACCGAGTTATGGGGTATTCTCATATGTTGTTCCCTCAATATCTCTTTAAGATATACAGAACACTGATGTTAAGACTTTGAAATACACTTCTATATTACATTGAAGTTTATTTTGACTTTGGGGGGAAAAGTGGAGAATTTTAAATCACAATTTAAAATCACTATTTTAAACTAAAGATGCCAGACAAGATCACCCGAGTGCTTCCAGTTGCACCAGAAATCTTAGCCAAAAAAAGACCACCACACTGGAGAGACACAGCAAGCTGAAACAGCAGCTGAGATCTATCTACCTACTTGTATCTGTCTAGATTGTTATACTCTACCACCATCACTGTCGTATCTGAGTGAGGTGGAAAATGATGAAAGACAGAAATGTGACATCAGGGAAGACTTAAGACTGTAGAGGTAGCCAGAACAGGAGGAAGAGACCAAAAACTATCTGCGGGAGGTGCGCAAACTAAACTTTTGATCATGACCCAAGTACTGAAGAGGAACCACAAGTAATAAAGAAAGAGGACAGAGTTTTCTGATCAGTGACTTTACAGTGAGGAAGGAACCTAGGTTGAGACATGTATGGCCCAGAAAGACATACAAATGGATGAATGGACATGCAGCCATCTGGGTGTCAGGATGAATTATATCACAATAAGAACACTGGATATCCTAAAGACTGCTTAGAATTCCTTCCTGACTATACTCCAAATAATACTAAATGACATCAGTAAAAGGGGGATTCAGTGGAATAGGATATTAAACTCTGTCTTCCATTTTTATGCTTGTACTCAAACATTTAAGAACTTCATTTGTAAGATAAAAGGTGCTTAGTTCTGCAGGCAATCTAAGTTGCATCTGAAAGCCTTAAAAATTGTGGGTCTAAAAACAGAAGCCCACTAAAAGCCAAGCTGAAAATTTGACCCACTCTGCTATGGAATAATAACAGGGATATCAGATCATGCATGAAGGCTGGAAAAAATCTGGTGGTCTTCTGAGTAAAAGTAGACTGAAAAAAATATATTTTCCCCATTATAAAAACAGAATTATGTCCTTGTATTTAACAACTTTACAGCTGAGACTGCTGATTGTAAAAAGTTGAAACTGGGAAAGGAACTGAGGAGAAGTATACAGTCTTATTCTAGGGGGGGAGTGGTTTTAATTTGATTAAGTTACGAATGTTTTAAAATCTCATGGGACTGGAGGATTTCCCTGTACAGGAAGAATCACCTCAGAACTATTTAAATCTAGGTTGTGGCTGTTTTGTGCTATCAGAGGAAATGGGGGAATGTCTACACTGCACACTAAGCCCTGGCTCTGACTCAGGTTTGAGCCCAAGCCCCAGTTCTGTCCAATTAGTCTGACTGGGGTTAGCAGTCAGGACCCTGGGTCTTTGGACCCTATGTATGACACTTCTCGGCAATACTCAGGGTTGTGAGGCACCTCACTACCTATCTGCCGTTAGCATGAGGAAGCCTGGCCTGTGCCTGCTGTGGGTCTGTTCCCCAATTCCACCAGCCTCTGACAACTGAAACACTGCCTTCCAGGTCTCCATACACCCTGCTGTCTCTGCACAGATTAATAAGATAAGTGCACTCCAACCTCCGAGTCCTTTGAGCACCCCTTTGGAGTGCCTGCCTCTGATTCACTGTACACTCACAGAATTTACACAACCACCACTCCCAAAGGAACAGTACACACCAGCTTACCAGTTTCACCTCAGGATCACCACTCCACTCAACACATAGCACTTAGATACGCATTTAGTACAAGCAAAACGTTTATTTAACAAAGAATAGAGATTCAAGTAATAGCAAGCAGGTGGAAGTATTGAAAATAAATGGTTACGTATAAAATCAGACCATGCACTCTGCAACCTACTACTGCTCAGGTCAGTTGTGACCCCTTTTTCATTAAACAAGCCACGCTCTCAGCTTATCCCCTCAGTAAAGGATGCAGAGTGTAGCTCTGTACCTACAGTTATATCCAAAAATCCATTGTCTTTACTTGTAAACAGGACTCCCTTCTGCTGGTTTATTTCTTTTTGAAAAGACCCTCTCTGGAAGATTTGATAATCCCTTTATTAGCATTCAGCTCAGACTATAAATGGATGCCTATTGTGAACCATACAATACTTAGTTTGCACAGAACAAGGCAGAAAAACACCTCTTGCCAAGACGACAACTGTTCCTCACCTTTTGGTTACCAGCTCCAAGTCACAGACCTTCGGAACCTAGTTTTCATTGTATAAACACCTTACATAGTATTGGTACTTACATTATGCAATGGTTCTGTGGATGAGCGTGACACAGGCTTTCAGTGGAGACCTTACATGGCACATTTTGGCAAACTAGTATGTAGCTATCAGACCCAGGGGATCCCTGTAACCCTTACTCACTCCTGTGCCCTCTGCCAGCAGGCACCAAGAGGTCTCTGAGTCACAGGATGGGTCAGAGCAAGAGTTCCGCTGTAACTCAGGTCTGAGCCCTGTCATTGTGCAGCATGGACGCAGGTTCAGCTTCAGACTGGAGTCAGAAGGTCTGCATAGTGCAGTATGGATGTGTTAGCACGACTGTGAGGCTTGTGCCCAGCAATTATAAACCCAAATTTACAATGCAGTATGGACACTCAAGCACAGGCTTGGAAACACTGAGTCCCACAGACATGGGCTTAGTATGCAATGTAGACATACCCTGAGAACAGTCTGAGGACACCAGAGAACCAGGCCTTATGATTTTATTATCCTACTTCACTGTACTACTCTAGAATGGTTTTGGCAGAGTCTCCGTGTTTTAAACAGATTAAATTGACTGTGATAGTGACTTACTGTGGGTGGAGGAGACAGTATGTGACTTCATTACTCATCTTTTTCTAGACAGAATTATGTAGGCTGCATTCCTTGTGATTGGGGAAGAACTCTGACAGGATATTTATGCCTGACTGCATACAAAAAGGTCTTGTCTACACTACAAAAGGTTTCCAGTAAAAAAGAATTCTTTCGCAGGTATAGTTTATACCAGTTCCCTGAACAAAATAAACTATACAGCAGAAGGAATTCTTTGTTGGTATAGCGGCATTCACGCTAAGGCTTTATCAGCTATGTTGGTCAGGCATGCAATTTTTTACACACTCTTAATTGATATAGCTTTGCTGGCAAAACTTTAAAATGTAGACTGGGCCTAAATTACTAGCTCTAGTCTGTCCCTGTAGCTTTACCTAATAAAACTCATCTTTTCTGGTAAGATGACTAGGCATGCCCTCAAAAGAAAAATATGATTTACTTTTATAAAGAAAATTAACAACATACTGGGTAATTTTAGTTCAAGTTTCATAAAAATTACATTTTATATTTGCAGCTATGGATCATTTAGGTAGGAAATTGGGGGATTGAGGTCAAATTCTACCTTCACTAATATCCAGACAGCTCCACTAATACCACTGACTTCAGTTATGGTAGCCTAATGTTATAGATTTGTACTTAGTATGCTTCCTTTGTGGTAGAAATTGCTGAGATGTTTCTTTAAAGCTTCTGTACATATTTTTATTGTGAAAATCTCTTCTGATTTTTTCCTCTTGCTTTGACATTGCACCTAATTTAACTATATTCTCACAGTGATCCTTGTTCAGACCTGCAGACTGAACTGTCCCAAAAGCTCACACTGACTCAACAAACTGACAAACTCAACCACTGACTAACGGATATGAAAAGTCATGTAATGAAAATAAATGAGACCAAAATTTTCAAATGGTACCCACTTTAAATATGCAAGTCCACCAATTATATGCTGTAGTTGCAGTGGGTCACACACAGAGAACCAAGCACAAAAGGAGTTTGTGTACCTATGTTAGGTTACCACAAAATGCATACAAACTTTTGCTCATAGCCATTATTTGCAAATTTGGCCCTGGATAGAAAACAATATTTTTAACATACATTTAATTTCATTGCCCAGTTTAGTTTACCTTCTGTCCAAAAAAATCCACCAACTTTAACTGTACAGTTAGCTGCTTGGACAAAGATCAGAGTCATCATAATTTTAGAGAAATCATAGAAATGTAGGTCTGTAAGGGATCTTGAGAAGTCAAGTTGAGCCCTCCATGCTGAGGCAGAACCGTGTAAACCTAGACCATCCCTGACAGATATTTGCACAACCTATTCTTCAAAACATCCAGTCATGGGGATTCCACAACCTCCCTCGGTAGCCTATTTCAGAGTTTAACTGCCCTTACAGTTAGAAGCTTTTCCTAATATCGAACCTAAATCTGCCTAGCTGCAGGCTGAGCCCATTACTTCTTGTCCTACCTTCACTGGACATTGGGAATAACTGACCACTGTCCTCTTTATAACAGCCCTTACTTAACATGTTTGAAAATTGTTATCAGGCTGTTCCTTCTTCCCTCCTTCCCCCATCTTCTTTTCTGAAGACTAAACATGGCTAGTTTTTTTTAATTTTTCTAAACCTTTTATAATTTTTTATGCTTTCTTCTGGACACTCTGCAGTTTGTCCACATCTTTCCTAAAGTGGGACACCCCAAGTTAGACACAGTACTCCTGGTGAGGCCTCAGCAGTGCCAAGTAGAGCAGGACAATTACCTCCCATGTCTTACATATAACACTCCTGCTAATATACCCCAGAATGGTATTCGCCTTTTTCACAACTGCATCATATTGTTAACTCGTGTTCAATATGTGATCCACTAGAACCCCCTGATCCTTTTCAGCAGTATTACAGCCTAGCCAGTTATTCCCCATTTTGCAGTTGTGTATTAGACTTTTCCTTCCTAAGTGAAGTACTTTCAACATGTCTTTTCTGAATTTTAGCCTGTTGAATTGAGACCAATTCTTTAATTTGTCAAAGATCTTGAATTCTAATCCGGTCCTCCAAAGTACCACCCACCCACCTTGGTGCCATCTGCAAGTTTTATAAGCATACTCTCCACTTCATTACCCAAGTCACTAATGAAAATATTGAATAGTACCAAACCCAGGACTAACCCCTGAGGGAACCCACAGGATACCCCTCCCAGTTTAGCAATGAACCATGGATAACTACTTTTTTAGCATAATCTTTTAACCAGTTTTGCAACCACTTCATAAAGTAAATTCTTCTAAACCACATTTCCCTAGTTTACTTATGAGAATGTCATGTGGGACTTTGTCAAAAACCTTACAAAAATCAAAACCTTAAAAAATCTCTAGGCCAGTAACCCTGTCAAAGGTAGAAATTAGATTGGTTTGGCAGGATTTGTTCTTGACAAATCCATGCAGGCTATTACTTATAACTGTATGATCCTCTAGGTGCTTACATATTGATTGTTCAATAATTTGTAATGCTGGCTAACACAGAGGCATTGGCAGCAAGGATCTTCTAGGTGGCCTAGCCTCCACTAGAGGAGGACAGAATGCCATGCCGAGCAAGCAAGGGTTACAAATTTGCCCAAGTATCTTTCCAGCTATCAAAGTTAAGCTGACTGGTCTATAATTCCCTGGATCCTCTTTGTTCCCCTATGTAAAGATAGGTGCTATGTTTGCCCTTCTCCAGTTCTCTGCGACCTCACCCATCCTCCATGAGTTCTCAAAGATAATTGCTAACAGCTCCAGGATTGAGTCAGCAAGTTCCTTATGTACCCTAGGATGAATTTTTGTCAGGCCCTCTGACTTAAATACATCTAAACTATCTAAATATTCTTTAACCTGTTCTTTCCCTATTTTGACATGTATTCCTTCCTCCCTTGTTGTTAATTTAATTGTGTTAAATATCTGGTCACAATTTACTTTTTTAGTGAAGACTGAAGGAAAATAGGCATTAAATACTCCAGCCTTCTTGATGTTGTCCATTCTTAACTCTATTTCCCTGCTAAATATTGTACCTTACATTTTCCTTTGTCCTTCTTTTCCTCCTAATTTATTTATAGAACCTCTTCTTATTGCCTTTGATGCCCCTTGCTAGGTGTAACTCATTCTGAGTCTTAGCCTTTTTATGTTGTCCCTACATGCTTGTGCTATTCTTTTGTACTCCTCGGACATTTGTCCATTTCCACTTTTTGTAGGATTCCTTTTTGATTTTAAGCAGAGACATGATTAGTTTCTGCAGATAGCAGACACACTACATGATATATACACACAATTACTGGTGAAAGCTTCAATGAAGAGCAGGGTTTGTGACTGTAACATTCTGGAATCATTCACATTAGCTACTAATAAAACAAGTACCATTAGCACCACCAGAAACAACCATAACCCTCTCCATACTAAGCTGACCAGCAGGCCCATTTCAGATCACCATGTAGGAAAGGCAAGAGAACCACTTCTCGTACAAACAGAAGGAGTTTGTAATTCTCTGTGTACTGTGTGAAAGTCATAGCCCAAGAAGCTTAACTACTCAGGGGCATAACCAGAAGTGATTTTTTGGCAGGGCCTGTGGTTGACACTGGTGGGCCAACCAAAAAACAAGTGCTTCCTGAACTTCTGGCTTCTGGCCACATGATGGGAGGCAGGAAGTTTGGGAAGTGACTGGCCAAGAAACTAAGCTGCCTAATGATCCAAGATAGCTTAAGCAGAGCATTGGCAGCAGAACTTCCACAACCAATTGGGTGAGCTTGCTTTCAAAGTGGATGGGCCATGGCCCACACAGGCCCACCCAGAGCTATGACACTGTAACCAATACTAGCCAGTAGATGACTGATTAGTTTAGAGGGTAGTAGTCTTCATTTTAAGCTAACATGCTAAAAAACAAGAACTTTCTAGAGCTGATGGGCCTACATAACCTTTCCACATACGCTATTTATTGAATCATTCTGGGCACAGATCTACTTTACTCAGCTGGGTTGTTTAGCTGCTTAGAAATGGAAATGGCAAGCACTCTGAAAATGTTTCTTTCCAAGTGCCTCTGTGTTCTCTGATGAAAAGCTGTTTTAGATCATTTCACAGCAACACTCCCGTCGTCAGCAAATCATAGCAGTCACTAGGAGTCTTTTGAGTAACATAGATGTCTAAGAGAAAGCAAAATAGCTTCCATTTTTGCTTTTTGAGTACTAATTTGATATGAAGTGGGCAGATTGTAAAGGCAGCTCAGAATTACTTTAACTGTAGTAATTCTGATCACATTTCTTTGGTACGTGACTTTAAAAAAAACAAACATGAAACAGTACCCACTTTTTACTTTTGTGCTCCACTCATTTTCAGTGGGCATTACCTGGCAGGATGACCCAGCAGAAAAAAAGCAACATAACCAGCAGGATCCTATCTTTGTCAGCGTAAATCAAAATAAGTTACCTTAAGAAAATCAAACATAAAATATTCCCTAACTTTGGGGGCACCCGAGCTTGGAGCCCTATCTTCTCACAAACATTCTCCTCTTCCTGTGTCTCCTTAAGCAGCAGCCCTGGGCATAGGCACAAGGTGAAGGAGAAGTGAAACTGGAGTTAACCCTTTGTATACTGGAAACCAAACCTGCCCACTGTCATAGGAAGTTGCAATAATTTACACTGTAATCATTGTGAACTTTATGGCGTTGTCTTGGTCACAGGTCCAATTACTAGTTATTCCTTTTCATCTCTAAATGTAGGTCTTGATCCTCCATTTGGATCCATATTGGCAGATCCATCCCCACATGCAAACCCCCAGTGATCACACTTTCCAATGGGACTCCATGCAGGCATAAAGGTCTGCCTGAGTGGCTCAGGTTACGGGACTGATATCTAAAAGAAACAAGCTTCTCAGTTATTTAAAGGGTGTGTGTTTGTTTTAAAAATTAAATATAAATGAGATATGAAAGCAAAATGATATACTTTAAGCTATGGTACATATCTCTAGTCACTCTCAGATAATACTGGAAAAGATTTGTATTGGGATTTAAAAATAAATAAATAAATGCTAACGTGAGCCCACTTACTCATGCCCAGACTGGGTTAAGATTCCACAGATAAGCCGAAAAAGGCAATTAACAGCCTGTAAGAGGGAGATAAAATCTTGTTATTCCTCCCAAGTAAAAAGCAGTGGAACTAGTAAATATTTTTAAAATGATTTCCTTAATATATCATGTGGTTGGAATATTTTTTTCTGCCTGTGGTAAAATAGCACTAAAATGCTATAAAACTGGCAAAGATCCAGGAAGAAAAACTACTGAAAGTCTTGTGACAAGGATGGAGACAGACTAACATGTGGAGCAAAATATTAGTTAAGCTGCATCTTTCAAAGGACAATTAAGGATTGTTTTTAATGCTTTACCTCTGAAATTAACTTATAGGAGTAGTTATACACTGAGAAAAATGTGTATTTAGGTTCTGATCAAGCAAACACTTAAATACTGCATAATTTATGTATGTGAGTTATTCCATTAATCTAAGTAAAGTTATGCATATGCATAAATGATTGCTGGGTTATAGTCTTGGAGTGGACAGCTTTGTGAAGAATGTCAATGGCTGTGTGTGATTTTGATGTAATGCTACTATCGTTTATATTACCTGGTGAGGCTTTTGTAACAAAGTTGGATTATGCTTCCCCCCAATAATGGAGATTATTATTAAAATTAATTCATGTAGCACTGTAAAATTAATGTGCCTTGGAAACATAAATTAAGATTTGTTCTTTGCCATCAAGATCAGAGCACTAATATACGGATAAAAATGCATCAGTTTGAACTATTGTACTTTCACTAGTGTTTTGAAAGAAAAAAATTATTAAAAAAAAACCAAACCACTGAAAATTCCAAATAAGAGAGCCTAATAGGACCGGAGAGAAGACAGCATTATCCTGTATCTATGTGGTATGTTTTGTATCAAGCCTTAAAATAAGAAACTGTCATCAACAAGTATTTTTATGGCATGTTTTAATGATGGGTGTGAAGAAGTAGTAGTTGCTAGTAGGGATTACCACCCCAATTCTCTACTATGTAGTCACTGCATTACGTATGTCACTTTGCCTTGAAAGAATGGCTAAACAACTCGGTATGCCAGATAACCATATTGGTAAATTACTACTGAAGCAGCGCTGGTCTTTCAGCAAATATTATCTTATCCTATCTGTGTCTTAATGAAACAAAAGAGTGAGACAAGAACTAACATTTTTTAATATAGCCTACGCACCAAAGAAATCAGCAGTAAAATATATATATTACTTTTGGCTCTGGGATAGGTAGGATGGATTTCAGTAATTTTGCTCTTCAACTAACACCAAGTCAAACTTACACCTCAACTTCAATTAAGTTCAACACGGTTTCAAAGAGATATTTTGATCCAGGGGTAAGTAAACACAATTTCAGTGATAGGTCTTTAACAGTGTACAAAATGATAGCTTTTCTTTATATTCTTTGGATAAAGTTCTATAGTACAACTTCAGTTTTGGTCTTCTGATGTCATAAAAGTAAGGAATAGTCTATCCGTGTGTAGTCATTTATATCTGTCCAAAGTGGGCATAAAATGTTACCAAATCAGAAGCGCGATGGTGGCATTTTACACTCAGGCTACAGCTACATTTCAAATGCTACAGTGGCACAGGTGACTACAGCAGGAGGGGTTCTCTCATAGCTGTAGGTAATCCACCTTCCTTATAGGTGGTAGCTAGGTCAACAACTGAATGTCTACACCAGTGGTTAGATCAATATACCTACGTCTCTCAGGTGTGTGGATTTTTCATAACCCAGAGACACATAGCTATGCTGATGTAAGTTTTTAGTGTAGTCTAGTCCTTACTCTCTGCTGGAATAAATTACTAGACATGGAGAACAGCAGCAGAGAACCAAGGCTTATGTCTTCTCTATTTCATGCTACTGAGTCTATAGCTATCGCTGTGGCGCTGTCGCGTAGACACTTACTATAGCAATGAATGGTTCTTCTTTCCATTGCAATAGTAAATCCATCCCCTTGAGAGGCAACAGCTGAGGCCTTGTCTGAAAGATGGCTAACATACCCAACAGATTTAGTAAGGTCTGTAATTGCCCATTGATCAAAGACACACTTGTTGGCAGCTACCTATACTCTCCAGTACAACAGTAGCATTGTTTTATAGAACCCATATTCTTAGGCCTGGTCTACACCTAAAAGTTATGTCGACCTAGCTACACTGGTCAAGGGTATGACATACTCACACCCGAGAGACATAGTTAAGTTGACTTAAAGCCCGATATAGGCTCTGCTTGGTTGACAGAAGAATGCTTCCGTCAACTTAGGCCTTGTCTACATTAGCATTTATGCTGGGAAAACTTTTGTTGCTCAGGGGTGTGAAAACACCCCCTGTGTGAGGTGAGTTTTGCCAGAATAAGCCCTCGTGTAGCTTTGTTATGTCGACAGAAGAGCTCTCCTGCCAACATAATAAAACCACTTAAACACGCAGCGGTAGCTATGTTGGAGGGAGTGCTTATGTGGCAAAAATTATTTTGCTCATGGGGGTGTTTTTTTCACAGTGTAATCTAGCGCAACGCAGGAGCTGCTTTAAATTATGCTGGGCACGTGTATGGCACCAACTTGGACTGAGGACCAATGAAGTGGGAAAGGGTGTATGATATATATAGGATAACATATATAATCAAATTTTACCCTCACAATGTGTAGCAAAATTACCTACATTGCAGCTGTGCAGTGATTTGCACCACAGAACACAGATGAGATCTAGGCCTTTAGAACTTTATGGATAAAATAATATCATCCACACTCAGCTACATTTCTTCAGAGAAACTGCTCCCTAGGACAGAATGTTTTGCTTTAAATATAGGGGTCTTGCACCAGAAATAAACAGGAAAAGGGTCCCAGCCCTCTTGCCCCCCGACATGCTGCTTGTTTAAAGCTCACAGAAGGCCGCAGCTAGCTAGTCACCCACACTGAGATTCCCAGTCCAGTCTGCTGATGAGAGGGGAGAGGGGAACAGAAGACATTATGAGTTTATAACTGTATTTTTGACAGATTATGTTACCATCTCTGTTCTTGTTTTATTTGCTGGCCTTGCTAAGATAATTATAAAAGGCACTGCTAGGCTTTGGGCCACTCCTGAATTCCTTCACATCTAGGAAGTGATGATGTCTGGAGGCAATGTGCTGATTCCCTCTCCCTACTGCTATTAGCAGTTGGTGAGTTGCAGTTTTGATTCAATGTGGCTTATGATCTGGGATGTTAAATTCAACAACAAATGCTAACCGTCATTAACTCATGCCCTGCCCCACCCCTTGCTGATAGTATGGGAATGAGGCCTGTAGTCATTAGGGACTATCCACCATCCTTCACTTTTGACTTTTCTATTCTTTGCAAGCATTTTACTTTTTTCCGTCTTTGGCATTATGCCTCCACTGACACATAAATTGTTTGAAAAGTCAAGACAGCCATGACAGTTGGGTCAGTGTATGCAGTCTAACATCAGAGGAGATGGGGGGATGTGTTACGCTGAGGAAACTTTTCTCTCTGGAGCTTCATAGCTCCCAACCCACTGGTATTGTTTTTTTCATCCCTGGAGAGAAAGATATTACATTCAATGCCTGGAAAAAGCCCACAAAGCTGAGCTAGCCAGCCAGCCAGGGATTCCCACTACAAAGAGGAATCCCCAGGCAATTTACAGCTTATATGGGAATGTACAGAGAGCACAGCCAATGGGCTACTGTGGTCCAACAATCTTTGGGAGCCCTAGCAGCCAAGTGCAACTCAGACCAGCACTGAAGTTGCACCAAGAGTAAACTGTCCTGCAGTCACCCACAGCTTCAAAGATAAGGGCATAGAACCACGTTTGCCATCCTTCCTTGGTTCTTCACCAAACTTGGTTGGATGTGAGGACCGGTCCCCTTGAGCTTTCACCACAGCAGGATAAATATGTGGGTAATAAAATTCAGTAGATGATGCCTTGCTTAAAATAGCTAGCCTTGCTTTTCTACAATGCAAGCTAAGTTGTCCTAGAACTCCTTGATAGAGTGAGAATCCCAAAAGCCATTTAAGGAAAGCACCCTGATCATTAGGCATAAGCTACCAAAAGCACAGCGAAGTACAGCTACTAATTTGGTGCACAGTTGAAGCGAGTGGGTGTTTCTGTACTGTCCAAATGAGGTTAATGTTAGATCCTGAGTTCTTAAATATGGCTAGCAGAAGTGTGGTTTTTCTCTCCAGACTCTTTGTCTTTCCCAAAACAGACCTCCTAGATAGAACGTGATAGCTGGGGATAGACAGGCAGCCAGCCACAGAACTACAGGCCTTCCTTTTTTATTTATAAAACACTCTATACACCCCAGTTCAACGCTCTGTGTGCCTATCCCATAAATGGAAATACATCATGCAATACACAGGGCGGCTCAGGCAAATGGAAGTTAGCTTGCACATGCTAGTATTACATAAACAGACAACTCCCAGCGTAAGATAATACTTCAGAGCAAGAAAGTCTACATGCCAATCTCAGACTGTGGCTCATCACCATTCATAATATACGACTGTTCCTAACTTTGTAACGCCACTCCATCGTTACTTCCTCTCCCCCAGCTGTGATGCTATCCACCCCCCCATCCCTTCACTTTCATATAGAGCATCATTCCAGTCCTTAAAGATAAGGCTGTGTCGCCATCTATCATTGCAGTCTTCTAGCGATTACAGCTAGGCTTGGAAAGATTTGATATTTTTTGGAAATGGCTGGTTAATCATTGATTTCTCCCTTCAAACACATGCATTAACACTTATTGTTAATCAAAATGTAACAAGAAACAAAGTTTGCCTGGGTGCTGTGCTTCGGTAGGTGGGGGTTACTCTATATTGCTCTTAGTTTCGTTATAATTTATTTGCTATTTCTTCAATATTTCATATAATCAGAATCCTCCCTATCCATAGGCAAACGGTTTTCAGCTGTGTATTAATGTTAGGAATAAAAAATATGTAATACAAATCCTATACATTAGAAATAGAGAGTTCTTGAGGTCAATAAAACAACAACAGTAAGGCGCAGCCATCTTTAAAACACAGCAACATCAGTTTTCACAATATTAAAAATAAGCCTCAATATCAGTGAGCAAATATGCTATTAAAAATGTCCATGTGTCCAAATGTATTTATCTGACAAATGTTCTTTTTGTAAATTATATGTTTCCCTGGAAGTTTTCATTTTAAACCTACTGTTTAAAAGCAACTTTCTTAGTCAAGCCCAGTTTTAAATAAGTTGGGGGAAGAAAAGCAAACAAACAAACAAAAACAACCCCTCCAGTTAAAGCAGTCAGCACTAACTTTATCTCATGCATCCTTATCTTTCAACTCTTCCATTTTTTTTCCTTCTGGCTGTTACAAGTGTGTGTCCAAAAGGAGTTATATATTTCTTTAGATATATAAAACTACAAGAGGTGCCTACCTAAACACTCTGGGTCCATCTGACAAATACTTAAAAGTGCAATAAAAAAAACCCAGCAACTCTTTGTATTGTTACTAAATAACCATGCAGCAGTAACATTACACAAGTTTTATTGCTTTCCTAACACTGTCTCACCCCACAAACTAAGTGCCAGATCCAAGATCACTTACCTCTAACATGGACCAGAAGAAAACCCAGGCCCAAAAACAAGGTTGTTCTCAGCCTCACCATGACCTTATTTGCAGTTCACCTGCTGCGTCTCCAAACACTAACAGCAACAAGTGTTGTAGCTACAATGCCACAGATTTTCCTTTGGAGAGTTTTTAAGAAGTTGGCCAGATCAGAGAAGTCTACTCACACAATCACTCTCAAAATGGATGGCTTAGTGGAAAGAGAAGTCCTTAACAACCCATCCACTTCCAAAGCCTCCAGCCCCAGTAGCAGAGCTGTGAATAATATTATACACTAAACATATAGGTCATATACATACACGACGCCTCCTTCCCACCAAGAAACCTGTCAACTCAGGCAGGCAGTTAATGAGAAGGGAAGGCAACTAACCAATGAGAAGATAGGAACATGAGAACCAACTTACTCTCGACCCACTTCCCTCTCCAGGGCCAAGACACCCTGTTTTCAAAGCCTGCTTTCATGAGACACCAGCAGAGTGGGATGTGGTGCCGTTGCAGCTGGACTAACTCACAGAAGAAGAGAAACTTCTCATACAGCCTCCCCAGCAAAGTATACTATTCTTTTCATGGGCATAAGAGCTATTTCCATGCCTACTTTATGGATGCTAAGCAGTAACTAGTCACATCTTGTCAGATTTCTAACCCATGATTCAACAGTTAGAGGAAAGAAAATGCAAAACAAGCACCCAAATTGCACAGACTGTGTGTGATAGCTGTCACAACTTGCCTTTGCTTCAGCAGTTTGCTTTGCTTCAGGAACTTCAGCAGTTACAAGATAAGACACCCCTCTGTTTCAAACGTTTTAATTCAGTTCAGAAGAGCCATGCAACCTTGGTAATTCACAGTGATGCCTGACAGAACCTTTCCAAAATGACTGAATTTTATGAATTACTGAGTGCTGCTGGTTAAAAATAAAAAAGAGCAAACATTTATTCTGAAAAAATCTGATTGACTCTGCTGGCAAGTAAACAAAAGAACATTTCTTACCTTGTAACTGTTCTTCAAAATGTTCCGCTCATGTCCATTCCCAGTTTAGGGGTGTGTGTGTGTGTGCATGCCACATGCACTGGTGCCGGAAAACTTTTTCCCAGTGGTACCTGTACAAGTCAGCTCTAACTCTCGCTGCAGCGGCATGCACACACCCACATATAGCTGCCGTCGGCTGCCCCTCCCTCTCAGTTCCTTCTTGCTGGAACTCCAACTGAAGGGAAGGAGGGCGGGTGTGGAATGGACATGAGCAACACATCTCAAGGAACAACAGTTTCAAGATAAGTAATTGTTCTTTCTTCTTTGAGTGCTTGCTCATGTCCATTCCCAATTTAGGTGACTCACCAGCAGCATCTCCAGTGGCGGACAGGAGTTCATGGACATGACACTTGAAGCACCGCTCTACTGAAGTAAGCATCATCCTGAGCTTGCTGCGTCAAGGCATAGTGGGACGTGAAGGTATGTACCAATGACCAGGTAGCTGCCTGCAGATGTCCTGGATGGGGACATGCACTTGGAAGGTGGCAGATGAAGCCTGTACTCTCGTTGAGTGGGCTGTCAAGGACACCGGAGGTGCGACTCCACCCTGCTCATAACAGGCTTGGATGCAGGCTGTGATCCACTTTGAGATGCGCGGTGAGGAAACCGGCAGCCCCTTCATCCGGTCTGCAACCACCACAAAGAGTTACGTTGAATGACTAAAAGGTTTGGTTCTGTCAATGTAAAATGCCAGGGCCCATCTCACATTGAGAGAATGGAGGCACCTCTCTTCACTGGACCTGTGAGGTTTGGGACAAAAGACAGGAAGGAAAATATCCTGGTTAAGGTGAAAATGCGAGACTACCTTAGGCAAAAAGGCTGGTGTGGGAGTAGTTGGACTTTGTCCTTATAAAACACCATGTAGGGTGCTTCTGATGTTAATGCCCTGATCTCCGAATCTCGCCAGGTGGATGTAATAGCCACCAAGAAGGCAACCTTGCAGGACAGATACGTAAGAGAGCACGAAGCCATGGGTTCGAAGGGTGGCCTGGTAAGTCTGGAGAGGACCAAGTTCAAGTCCCACTGAGGAGAAAGCTTATTGGTGAGAAAAGCTTTTCTAATCCCTTAAGGAACGTGGCTGTCATTTCATGCAAAAAGACTGTTCTACCTTCCACCAAGGTGTGGAAAGCAGATATTGCTGCCATATGGACCCTGATGGATGAGAAGGCCAATCCCCTTTGTTTCAAAGGGAGCAGATACTCCAGAATGGTTGGGATCAATGCCTCCGTCGGGATCACACCATGTTCGGGTGTCCAGCAGGTGAAGCACTTCCACTTAGCCCTATAGGCTGATCTGGATGATGGCTTCCTGCTTTCCAAGAGCTTGGGTTGAGCAGGCTTGCTCTTCCCAACTCAGTCATGGAGCATCCATGCCATAGGGAGGTCAGTTCTGGGTGACCTGGATCTTGAGACAGGATGTCCAGTCGCAGTGGCAGGATCCACTGCCTGGGTCCTGCCAGCTCTAGAAGCATCCTGAGCCAATGTTGTCAGGGCCACGCTGGTGCTACAAGGATGACCCGTGACTTGTTGCTTTTCACTTGCAGGAGGACCTTGTGGATCAGAGGTATTGACGGGAAGGCATACAAGAAGCTCCCTGACCAGGAGAGGAGAAAAGCATTGGTGAAGGAGCCTGCACTGAGTCCCTGGAAGGAACAGAAATGATGGTGCTTCTTGTTGGCCCTGGTGGCAAAAAGGTCCACTTGGGGATTGCTCCACCTTTGGGAGATGCAAGTCACCACCTCCAGATGGAAGGACCACTCATGATGAGAGCAAACAGATCTGTTGAGACGGTCCACCAAAGAGTTGTAGACCCCCGGTAGATGAATTGCTATTGGGTGAATGTTGTGATTGATGCAAAAATCCCAAAAGCGCATGGCCTTTTTGCACAGGGCTGGGGACCAGCCCCACCCTGTCTGTTGATATAGTACATGGAGGCCATATTGTCCATGAGTATCTGCACCACCTTGTTGGCAAGATGTGGTAGAAAATCTGTACAGGTGAGACGAATTGCCCTGAGCTCCTTGATATTGATGTGCAATCACAGTTCCCCCAAGGCCCATGTGCCTTGGGTCTTCAGGCAACCCATGTGAGCTCCCCATTCTAGGTCTGAGGCATCAGAAATCAGTGTTACTGATGGGTGGGGTGCTTCATAGGTCATTCCAGAGAGGATGTGACCTGGACTTGGCCACCACACCATGGCAGTAAGTATTTTTGGAGGGACCGTAGGTATCCTGTCTAGGTGGTACCTGATCAGAGAATACACTGATGACAAGCATACCTGGAGGGGTCTGAGGTGCAGTCTGGCCTAGGGGACCACGTAAGTGCAGGCCGCCATGTGGCCCAGGAGTCTGAGGCATACCTTTGCTGTTGTGAGGGGGTGAGCTGAAATGCGGGCTATAATATCTGTCACTGCCAAGAACCTTTCCTTTGGAAAGGATGCTCTGGCCGTGGACGAGTCCACCATCGCTCTGATAAACTCTATCCTCTGTACAGGGACTAATGTTGATTTCTGTTATTTATTAGGAGGTCTAGTGCTTGACAAATGCTTCAGGTAATTGTGATGCTGACCTGAACCTGAGACCTTGACCTGCCCCTGATGAGCCAATCGTCCAGGTAGGGGAACACCTGCATGTCTCTCTTCCAAAGGTAAGCCACCACCACTGACATGCAGTTGGTGAAGATCCTTGGTGCTGTCACGAGACCAAAAGGGAGCACCGCGAACTGGTAATGGTGGTCTCCTATCATAAACCTCAGGAACCTCCTGTGACCAGGGAAGATTGCAATGTGAAAGTAGGTGTCCTTTAAATCAAGAGCGGTGTACCAGTTGCCGGGATCCAAAGAGGGAATGATGGTGGCTATGGAGACCATACGAAATTTCAGCTTTCTGAGGTACTTGTTGAGGCACCTTAAGTCCAGAATAGGCCTCAGCCCTCCCTTTGCTTTTGGAATCAAGAAGTAACGGGAGTAAAAACCTCAGCCCCATAAGTTTCTGGGAACCTCTTCTACTGCACCCACCTGCAAGAGTGCTCGCACCTCCTGCTTGAGGAGTCGCTCATGAGAGGGGTCCCCGAAGAGGAAAAGGGAGGGCGGGTGGGGGGGCAGGAATGAGGCAAACTGAAGGATATAATCTGTAGTCAACGTGCTGAGCACCCATCGGTCCAATGTTACGGTAGTCCAGGCTGGGAGAAAATGGGCTAAATGAGAAGAAAACAGAAGGAGGGCTGGATCCACTGGTAGAAAACATGGTTACTTACCAGTAACTGTTGTTCTTCGAGATGTGTTGCTCATATCCATTCCACTTAGGTGTGTGTGTGCCCTCATGCTCGGTTCCCGGACAATTTTTTCACTTAGCAGTCCCTGTAGGGGCCGGCTCTGGCGCCCCCTGGAGTGCTGCGCTCATGCCATGGTATATAGGGCACCGCCAGCCATGTGGACCCTCAGTCCCTTCTTTTTGCCAACTCCGACTGCAGGGACAGAGGGTGGGTGTGGAATGGATATGAGCAACACATCTCGAAGAACAACAGTTACTGGTAAGTAACCATGTTTTCTTCTTCGAGTGATTGCTCATATGCATTCCACTTAGGTGATTAACGAGCCATACCTGGAGGCAGGTAGGAGTCAACGGTGAGCTGCTCGCAGCACGGCTTTGCCGACTCGTGCATCCTCCCTCGATTGCTGTACGATAACATAGTGCAAGGCGAAGGTGTGGACCTACGACCAGGTGGCAGCCCTGCAGATGTTGTCCAGGGGGACCCGTCCCAGCAAGGCCACCAACGCGGCCTGGGCTTTTGCTGAGTGCGCCGTCACCACTCCAGGAAGCTGGACACCTGCACGCTTGTAGCAGAACTTGATGCAGGCGGTGACCCATCTGGAGATGCACTGCGTGGACACCGGGGATCCCTACATCCTGTCTGCCAGCGTGACGAAGAGTTGCATGGTCCTCCAGAAAGGCCTCGTCCTCTCTATGTAGAAGGCGAGGGCTCTCCTCACATCCAGGGTGTGTAGTCTCCTCTTGTCCTCCGACCCACGCGGTTTAGGAAAAAACACGGGGAGGAAAATGTCTTGGTTATAATGGAATTTGGAGACTACTTTAGATAGAAAAGCTGGATGCGGTCTCAGCTGCACCTTATCCCGGAAGAATACGGTATGGGGGGCTCCGAGGTCAAAGCTCTTAGCTCAGAGACCCTCCTAGCCAAAGTAATGGCCACGAGGAAGGCCACCTTCCAGGACAGGATCAGCAAGGGGCAGGTGACCCAAGGGCTCGAAGGGGGGCCCCGTCAGCCTAGCAAGGACCAGGTTGGGATTCCAGGGAGGCACTGGGTCACAGACCTGCGGGTAAAGCCTTTCCACCCCCTTCAGGAACCTCACCGACATAGGGTGGGAGAACAAGGACCGCCCCTCCATTGGCTGATGGAAAGCTGAGATGGCCACTAGGTGTATCCTGAGGGAGGCTAGCACTAACCCCTTGAGCCTAAGATGCAGCAGGTACTCAAGGATGGCCTGCACGGGGGATGTACCAGGGGTTATGCCCCACGACTCCGCCCAGCAGGTGAATCTCCTCCACTTGGCCTTGTACACGATCTGCGTGGAGGGCTTCCTGCTTCCCAGCAGAATGCGTTGGGCCTGTGCCAAGCAGGTTCTTTCTGCCTCTGTCAGCCAGAGAGTCTCCAGACCATCAGGTGCAGGGAGTCCAGGTTGGGGTGCAGCAGGCGACCGTGGTCCTGAGAGAGCAGGTCCAGCCTCCTCGGGAGCTTGATCGGCGTGGCGACAGAGAGGTCCTGCAGCATGTTGAACCAATGCTGTCTCGGCCACACTGGGCAATCAGGATCACGTCCGCTCTGTCCCCCTTGATTTGCAAGAGGACCCTGGGTAAGAGTGGGATGGGGGGGACGCGTACATAAAGGTCCCCATCCATTCGATGAGGAACACGTCAGAGAGGGAGCCCGGCTCGCGACCCCGGAGCGAGCAGAACCTCGGGCACTTCCTGTTCCAGGACGACGCGAACAGGTCCAGTTGGGGAACACCCCACTCGTGGAAAATCCTGGCAACAACCAGTTGTGTTGGGGTAGAAATGACCTGTTGAGGTGGTCCGCCTCGTCGTTCCTGGCCCCTGGGAGTTGAGAGGTGGTTAAACAAAAGTCATGCCTCACCGCGAAGTTCCAAAGTCGAAGCGTCTCCTGGCACAGAGCTGAGAAGCACCCCCCCCCGCTTGTTTATATAATACATCGCTGCGGTGTTGTCCATCAGCACCTGTACCATTTTGCCCAATAAACAATGCATGCCAGTCTGACTGCCCTCAGTTCTTTTACATTGATGTGGAGGGCAGTCTCCTCCTGCGACCAGCGGCCCTGAATACTCAGGCCACCACTGACGTGGGCCCCCCACCCAAGGTCCAACGCATCGGAAATCAGAGTGACCGAGGGGGTCAAGTCCCTGAACGGAACCCCTTCCAAGACCATTTCGGGGTGTCCAATAGCCAGGTTGGTGCTGTCTCCGAATATCTTGCAGTGCCGTGCGAAACACGTTGATGCACCAGTACCAGTGAGTGGCATGGAAAGCCCAAACGATGGGTGTGACAGGACCAGCTCTTGTCCTTGGGCTTCCTATCTGGACTTGGTGAGCAGTTGCAGTGCTGGGAAAATGCACTGTGAGTCCAGTGACTTGTGTTGCTCTATGGCTTCATAACAGTGCTCCACTTGGTGCCAGTTCTCTGGAGACCAGTGGTGGGAGCCTGATTTAGCAGTGTCCTGACCTGGAGAGTGTGGGCTCAACTCCAGGGACAGCCTGCGCACTGGTGAATAGTGCCTCGGTGACGGGGACAGTCGAGCAGATCTATCCCTCGATAAACTGCCCATTGGCACCGGTGCCAAATCTGGGTACGTGCCCTGCTGTCCCTTGGTGTCTGCAGCACTGGCAGTGCCAGCAGGTCCTTCATCACCCGGAAGGCCTCAGGAGTTGGTGGCACCACTAGGTGATGAAGGTCTCTACCACTACCCAGAGTTGGTGGAGGTCCTGGTGCCAGGGTTGACACTTACAGTGAGGGATCCTTTTGAGGCTGGGAGCCTGACACAGGTCTCGCCTGGTCCCCCTTAGCCTTCTCCACAGGGTAGTGTCCCCATTCTGTGCAAGTCTTCTTCGGCCTCTTCTTTGGAACCAGGGAAGGAGATCAGTGCCGAGGGGAGGAAGAGGGCGCTGGAGGAGCACTGTGCATCAAGGCTGTCATGATCGGTGCCGAGTCTGACCTACCGGGCTCCTACATCTGTCTAAGTTCTGACTCCATCAACATGGGCCTGAGGTGGATATCCCAGTCTCTCTTAGTCTGAAGGTGAAAGCTTTTACAGATTTTACACAGCTCGTGGATGTGAGTTTGCCCCAGACACTTTAGACAACTTTGATGAGGGTCGCTCCTCGGCACAGGCTTCTTACATGAAGCGTAGGGTTTAAAACCACTGGGATTCGAACAACTAATAAAGTAGGACTAACTGTAACCAAACAATTAACTATATACACTAGAATGATGAATAAACCACTAGGTTCAGTGAAGAAAACTTGTGAAGGCAAGAGGCATTCCAGCACTGTCACTGGTGGCAAGAAGGAACTGAGAGAGATGGGGAGCCAGCAGGGCCTACATGTGGGTGTGTATGCATGCCACTGCAGGGGGCGCTACAGCCAGCTTGTACAGGTACCACTAGGGAAAAAGTTGTCTGGCACCAGAGCATGTGGTGCGCGCACACCCCTAAATTGGGACTGGACATGAGCAAGCACTCGAAGAATAGCTAAAGTAACAGGAAAGCAGGAGCACAGGTACTAGCTTGGAGCCAGATGTAAGCAGACTGCCTGAGGCCTGAATCCTGATTGGATAACAAAAAGGGGTCTCTATCAACCCCTGAACTTGCTTACGTCCCCCATCTTCCATCCCCAAACTAGGCAGAGTTCAAGGTGCAAGTAGTGGCGTATCACAAGAAAATCCCTACATTTAAAGAGCTATTTCTATGAAGAAGATGGGAGCGTCCAGCATGAGCAGGCCTCTCTGTCTGCCAGTGAAGAAATGACTCCCAAAATAACTGCAAATTAAACCAAAATGAAAATGAAAAAAACAAAACAAAAAAAACAATTGGGTCCTGAGGTCACTACTAGGGAATGACTATGAAATCTAGGCACTAAGGACCCATCTATATATCAAAGCTCTGGCCGAGGAGCAGGAAATTGCTGATTTGAAAGACAGAGTCATTTGGAAGCTGGAGGAGAAGGAACCACAAGCAGAGGGAACAGAGTAGCAGTGCTGCAGGAGAGTGCTGGAGGAGAAAGAGAAAAATGGAAAATGAGAGAAAAGAAGCAACATCAAAACCCAGGAAAGTACTGAAAGAAGAGACCTACTTTGGTGAATGCAAATCTTGCTTGAGGATTTGTTGAGACTGAAGTCTGTGGAAGAGGGGAAAGCAGATAGGGCAAAACACAAGGCTCTATCAGGCTACTAACAAGTTCACAGGTGTTGAAGTCAACAGTAGTTTTGCCACTGATTTCAACAGGGCCAGATTTTCACTCCAGAGATTTAATTTTTAACCTTCAATCTACTGTCACCAAAAATACCTGATTATGGAGAGGGCTACAAATCAGTCAGATCTTGCACTCCAGTACCATAGATTTCATTTTTTTCAGACCTCTCTGCTTTAACTTTAAAAAAGAGGGAAAGAGAGGGTTGAGATTACATTTAGAAGGGCAGAAATTCACTAGACAAGGATTTCCATTAAAATTCACATTCAACTTTCAGATTCATCAAGAGTGAGCCACATGATCCATTTAGCCTCTGTTGTTCTTCAAACATGTTTCAAGTATTACTGTATATTTGTTTTTTTAATATTTGTAGCTAAATTTGGTGATTTTAATATTTAATATACTCAGAGGATCATCCAGAACTGCAGATATGTCTGGAAGGACCCATAGAGTAAGTTTCAAGGAGTCTGTCAATATCTTTTTTATTATTATTCCATTGCCATTTCAGTTACTCACAGGAGCATAGGGTTCCTGGAAAATAAGTCAGGGCAGCATTAGTGGTCATCAACACTCCCATGGCGTGTTTTGCAAAAGTACCAATAATTAATGCTTCCTGCAGCGGTTTCAATTAGATCTTTTCTTGATGTTGTGCACTGTGGCAAATGGCCGGCTTCCCCCTAGTGGGTTTCACGCTTTGCCTCTTGTAGTGGGCCAGGGCGTCACCGGTTACTCTGTCTCCCCAGGGAGGAGGGTAGGGACCGGGGCCCACCTGCTTCTCCGGGTCCCAGCCCAGGGGCCCTGTGAGTAGCAGCTATGGGCTGCTAGCACTGTACTTGCAACTTCAGTCTTTTTCCCCTGGGCTATTTTCCCCTCTGTCCTTCTGGCTTCTTGAGCCCAGTACCTTCCTCAGGACTCCACCTCTCTTCCACACACCACTGTACTCCGTTCTGCTCCTCTTCACAACTCCACACACCTCGGTACTCCGTTTGACTCCTCTCCACAACTCTACACACACTCCTCTGCTCAGTAGCACAGCACACCTACTCCTCCAGCTTGTGCACTGTCTCTCAGGAGCAGAGGGGTTTTATCAGGCATCTGGCTGGGCCTTAATTGGCCTGAGCTGCCCCTAATTGCCCTCTAATGACTCTGGCTACTCTACAGGGAATAAAGCCCGGAACATTCTAGCACTTACATACCGCCCTTCTACTACTCTCCTACTGTCCTGTGCCCTCGCTATACCACAGCACAAATGGCTCCATTTCGGAACTGTTGAGTACTCAACAACCCATTGAAATCAATGGGGGCTTCAGGTGCCTTCAGCTTTGAAAAATCCGGCTACAGCAGTTCCTATGATCACATTTCACTCATGAGAGGGTTAAATTCAAATAGTAAATGAAGTCTAGAATTAGAATTAAGAGGAAGCTGTTAAAAGTAAGATATTGAGTACATTGCTGTGATCTGAGAACGGGAAACAGAATTAAAGCTTTGGAAACTGAACTGCACAAATAACAAATAGCAAGTTGAATTCAGCATGAATTTACATTATTTAAAAACTTTTTGCTGTGGTGGAAGACAGGAAAATTGTTGTCATTACTTTGGTTGAGGCAGCTAAAATGATTGGGACTGACAAGAATGAATATAGAGGCTGAGAAAGTTACTGGCATTTAAGTGGCTGAAGAAATAATTTATTTCAACAAAAGGAGTAGGTTATATGACTCAACAGGGAATCATTGCAAGACTTTTGAATACCTCGCGTCACACTAATGTATGCATATATGCATGCGTGTTAAACCGGATTTCAGTGAAGAAACTGTTGACGCCCTGAAGGTAACAGAGAATTTGGTGCAGCTGAATAATAGAGAATCTTATGCAAGGGTTAGGGCAGCTCACTGAGGTTTAAAAGCTTTACTTTACAATAGCTCTTTTCTTGGTGGGTGGCTTTTCTATATGTGCTATAGTTTCCCTCACTTTATGTAGGGACAACATTTCTTTTGGCATGTGAGAAAACTATTATAGATTCACATATCTAATGAACACAAAACACTGACAAACATGACATTGAGTTTGGCAAAGCATTTAAAAAAATGTCGGCTGAACTGCAATTAGCAGTGTTGGGAATCTGAGTGTCCTGAGTACTAAGTCCACCTTTGCTACGAATGCGTTCAGCATGCTTGGGTAAGTGACTTTAGCCAAGATCCTCCTATGAATTTAGGCACCTACGACGCTCTGAAAGCAATGAAAGTTAGGCATCTAAATTCCTCTGAGACTCTGGGCCTTTGTCTTTTGGCTTCAGTTGCCCTTTTGTAAATTGGGGATAATAGTATGTGACTGTCTTGAAGGGGGATTAATCAGTTAACGTATAAAGGCATTATAAAAACGCTAAGTATTTTTATTTGAAATTTTTAAAAAAATAAATACAGGGAATCATTTTTCTTGTTCAAACCTTAGCCCAAGAGTAGATGCTTGATAAATGGGAGAATAAAAGTAGATTCCCTGTAAATCTTGTTTTCTAACTCAACCACCGATGTGCAAGTACATATGGTGTACATTGTGGCCCACCTCACTTTTGTACATACCCTCTTTTCTCAGTATAATTTTAAAATGGTTCCCACATTTTACTGAAATCTCACTTTGTGTTCTCCACCCCATACCTGCTCTTTTGTCAACAAGTGTCTCAGATCACTGCCTTCTGAGGATAGTTAGGCCTTAACCCCACTTCTAGAGACAGGTACCTGTTTTATTGCTCCATCTGTATGACTCAAATGGGCCTCTATCAGAATTCTAGGGAAGAGCCATTGGGCCATTCTGCTACTCGCTTTCTATGATATGTACAGTTTTCATCATCATAAAACATAGTTACTTACCAGTAACTGTTGTTCTTCGAGATGTGTTGCTCATATCCATTCCACTTAGGTGTGCGCGCCCTCGTGCACGGCCAATCGGAGAACTTTTACTAGCAGCCCCTGCAGGGGCCGGTCCAGCGACCCCGTAGTGTCGCCGCCCTGCGGCGGCTCAACGGTCGCTGCCGGCCCCTCCCTCTTCAGTCCCTTCTTTCTGCCGACTCCGACAGCGGGGACGGAGGGTGGGTGTGGAATGGATATGAGCAACACATCTCGAAGAACAACAGTTACTGGTAAGTAACTATGTTTTCTCCTTCGAGTGGTTGCTCATATGCATTCCACTTAGGTGAATAACAAGCCTTACCTGGAGGCGGGTAGGAGTCATCGACGGGTTGTCCCCAGCACTGCCCTGCCCACGCGGGCATCGTCCCTGGCCTGCTGGACGATAGCGTAGTGCGTGGCAAAGGTGTGTACGGATGACCAGGTGGCAGCCTTGCAGATGTCTTCCAGGGGAATCCTCTCCAGGAAGGCCGCCGATGCGGCCTGGGCCCTTGTCGAGTGCGCTGTCACCGGTCCGGGGAGCTGGACACCCGCACTCTCGTAGCACAGCCGGATACAGGCGGTGATCCACTTGGCGATGCCCTGTGATGACACTGGGGAGCCTCTCATCCTCTCTGCCACCGCGACGAAGAGTTGGGTGGTCTTGCGGAGCGGCTTGGTTCTATCGAGGTAGAACGCCAGAGCCCTCCTCACGTCGAGGGTGTGTAGCCTCCTTTCGTCCTCGGACCCGTGCGGTTTTGGAAAAAACACAGGGAGGAAAATATCTTGGTTACAATGAAACCTGGAGACTACTTTAGGTAGAAAAGCTGGGTGAGGCCTAAGCTGCACCTTATCCCGGAAGAACACCGTATAGGGGCGTTCCGAGGTCAGGGCCCTCAACTCGGACACCCTCCTGGCTGAGGTGATGGCCACAAGGAAGGCTACTTTCCAAGACAAGACCCGTAGGGGGCAAGTGGCCAAGGGCTCAAAGGGGGGCCCCGTCAGTCTGTCAAGGACTAGGTTCAGGTCCCAGGGAGGCACCGGGTCACGGACCTGCGGGTACAGCCTCTCGATTCCCCTGAGGAACCTCACCAACATGGGGTGAGAGAAAAGAGACCTCCCCTCCACCGGCTGGTGGAACGCCGAAATGGCTGCCAAGTGGACCCTTAGGGAAGCCAGCGCCAACCCTTGTTGTTTGAGCTGCAGCAGGTAGTCCAGGACCGCCTGCACGGAAGACGTACCGGGGGTTATGCCCCGCGATTCCGACCAGCAGGTGAACCTCCTCCACTTGGCCTTGTATGCACTCTGGGTGGAGGGCCTCCTGCTTCCCAGTAGCACACGCTGGACCTGCTCCGAGCAGGTTCTCTCCTCCTCCGTTAGCCAGAGAGCCTCCAGGCCGTCAAGTGTAGGGATTCCAGGTTGGGGTGCAGTAGCCGACCGTTGTCTTGAGAGAGAAGGTCCGGTCTCTTCGGTAGCTCGATCGGGGGAGCAACCGATAGGTCCTGGAGCAGGCAAAACCAATACTGTCTCGGCCACGATGGGGCGATCAGGATGATGTCCGCTCCGTCCCTCTTGATTTTCAAGAGGACCCTGGGCAGGAGCGGGAGGGGGGGAAACGCATACAGGAGGCCCCCCGTCCAGTCGATCAGGAACGCGTCGGAGACGGAGCCCGGCTCGCGACCCCTGAGCGAGCAGAACCTGGGGCACTTCGCGTTCCAGGCTGATGCGAACAGATCCAGGCGGGGAACACCCCACTCGTGGAAGATCATGTCGACCACCTCCGGGTGAAGAGACCAGTCGTGTTGGGGGAGAAACGACCTGCTGAGGCGATCTGCCTCGTCGTTCCTGACCCCCGGGAGGTGAGAGGCGGTTAAACAGAAGTTGCGTCTCACTGCTAGGTCCCAAAGTCGAAGCGCCTCTTGACACAGTAGTGAGGAGTGCGCGCCCCCCTGTTTGTTGATATAGTACATCGCAGTGGTATTGTCTGTCAACACCTGAACCATTTTCCCGAATAAAGCATGGCAAAACACCTTGCAAGCCAGTCTTACTGCCCTTAGTTCCTTTACATTGATATGTAGGGCAGTTTCCCTCCGGGATCAGAGGCCCTGAGTGGTCAGACCACCAGTGATATGGGCTCCCCATCCCCGGTCTGAAGCGTCCGTGATCAGGGTGACCGAGGGGGTGGGGGCCTTGAAGGGAATTCCCTTCAACACGACTCTGGGGTCCATCCACCAGTTCAACGAGCCCAGAACCGCAGGGGGGACTGTTACCACCCTGTTCAGGGCATGCCTGTTGGGCATGTAGACTTTCTTTAACCAGCTCTGGAGGGGCCTGAGCCTGAGGCGGGCCAGCTCCACTACATAGGTGCAGGAGGCCATGTGGCCTAGCAGCCGTAGGCACTGCCTGGCTGTTGTCGTGGGGCACCCTTGGAGCTGCGATATTATCGCTGACATGGCCTCGAACCTCGAGCGTGGGAGGGAGGCTTTTGCTCGTATCGAGTCCAGGCGGGCCCCTATGAACTCTATGACCTGTACCGGGTGTAGGGTTGACTTCTGCTCGTTTATGAGCAGTCCCAGGGTATGGCAGGTAGTTTGGGCGAGAGAGACCGCCTCGCGTACCTGCGACTTGGTCTTGCCCTTTATTAGCCAATCGTCCAGGTCTGGGAAGATCTGGACTCCCTTGCGCCTCAGGGAGGCTGCCACCACTGCCATGCACTTTGTGAACACCCTGGGGGATGAGGCCAGGCCAAAGGGAAGGACCGTGAACTGGTAGTGGCCACCAGCTACCGTAAACCTTAGGAATTTTCTGTGGGCTGGAAGGATGGAGACGTGGAAGTACGCATCCTTCAGATCTAGGGCGGCGAACCAATCCCCTGGGTTCAATATTGGGATGATGGATGCAAGGGAGACCATGCGGAATTTTCGCTTTTCTATGCACCTGTTGAATCTGCGCAGGTCTAGTATAGGTCTGAGGCCTCCTTTTGCCTTGGGGACAAGGAAATACCTGGAGTAGAATCCCCTCCCCACCTCGAGTGGTGGAACCACTTCTATCGCGCCTTTGAGAAGTAGGGTGAGAACCTCCTGACGGAGTACATGCTCGTGAGAGGGGTCCCTGAAAAGGGACGGGGGGGGGAGTGGGGGGGTAGTCTGTAGTTGGAGGGCATAGCCCCAGCGAATGGTGCTGAGGACCCATTGGTCCGATGTAATCTCCCGCCATAGGCTGAGGTACGGTCTTAGCCTGTCCCGGAAAGGCGGGGGGTGGCCCAAGGAACAGGGAAGGGAACCACCCTTGGACACAATGTCAAAATTGTCTTTTGCCCTTAGGTCCCCTGGAGGGGCCTTTGAAGGAGGACGAGGGGGTCGCGGTTTGGTCGCGCCGTCCTGCGCCCCTGTTTCTGTCCCTACCCCTGGAGGGGGGGTAGGGTCTAGGTTGCGGCCTAGCCTGCTGCTGTTGCCGCTGGGGGATTTGGTGTGGCTGCTGGCGCGTCTGCAGCCTTGCCGCCTGGGGTGTGTAAAGGCCCAAGGAGCGTAGCGTGGTCCTTGAGTCCTTTATGGCGTGCAGCTTCTCGTCCGTCTTTTCTGAGAAGAGGGCAGCTTTAGTGAACGGCAGGTCTTGTATGGAGTGCTGCACCTCTTGAGACAGTTCAGTCGACTGCAGCCAGGCTGCCCGCCGCATAGCGACAGCGGAGGCCATAGCCCTGCTGGCAGTGTCTGCAGCGTCAGAGGCAGTTTGTAAGGCGGCACTGGCCACTGTCACCCCTTCCTCTAAGACCATGGCAAAATCGGCAGCCTGGTCAGGCGGCAGGGACTCTGAGAACCTTTTCAGGGAGTCCCATAGATTCAGATTATACTTGCCCAGGAGAGCCTGATGGTTGGCTATCCTGAGCTGGAGCGCCCCTGTGGAGTAGACCTTCCTGCCGTAGAGGTCTAGTCTCCTACCTTCCTTGTTTTTTGGGGTGGCGCTCTGTGCACCCTGCCTGTCCTTTTGGTTGGCAGCCTCTACCACTAGGGTGCCAGCGGCAGGGTGCGCGTATAAGTATTCGTGCCCCTCGGCTGGCACATAATACTTCTTCTCGGCGCCCTTAGACGTGGGGGCGACCGAGGCAGGGGTCTGCCATACGGCATCGGCCAGGCGTAGGACCCTGTCGTGGAGAGGGAGGGCAACTCTAGAAGGGCCTTGGGTGCCCACCCGGCCGAAGAGGGGATCCACCTCCTCCTCCAGAACCTTGACCTGTAAGTCCAGGTTCGAGGCCACCCGTTTCAGGAGTTCCTGGTGGGCCTTAAAATCAATGAGTGGGGCCCCTTGGTCCCTTGTGACCGCCTCGTCTGGGGATGAGGAGTACGAGGGGTGGGGTGGTCCTGAGGAAGGGCCCTCCCCAGGGTCCTCCTCTTGTGAGGAGAGGGATTGGTCACCTTCATGCACAGAGGGTGCCTGTATGGAGTGGGTGACCGAGGCAGGGGCCGGCATAGTTCCCTGCCCCATCTGAGCTGCCCATTGGGCCCACATTGGCCACTGCCAGGGTCCTTGGGGCCAGGTCAGAGGCGGCGCCGGTGCCGAGGGCAATTCCGGCGCTGCTGTCGGCGGTGCCGGTACCATGGGGAGAGGTACCTGCGGCACCGGGGTCTGCGGTGCCAGGTGCGGCACCGAGGTCTGCGGTGCCGGGGGCGGCGGTGCCGGTTGTTGCGGTGCCGGTGAGGGTTCTCGCTCCTGGCGGCGGGTCCGGGATCCCGAGCCAGGGGTGCGGGGGAGGCAACGGCGGTGCCGAGAGGAGGTGCTCCGCGACTCGGAGCGATGACGCCTGCCTCGCCTGCGGGACGACGCCGAGGAAGAGGATGATCTGCGCCGGGAGGATCTCCGTCGTCTTTTCCTCGGTGCCGGAGAGTGGTGACGCGAGCCCCGGCTCGGTGCCGGGCTCGAACTGGAACTTGAGCTGAAGCGGCGGCGGGAGCGTTGATGTGGGCCTTCCGGCGATGAAGGGGAAGAGTCTCTGGGCTCAGGCCTTCGGTGCCGGGTGATGGCTAAGATGGGCGGCTGGACGCTCGGTGCCGATGCCGCCCATCCTTCGGGGACACCCGGTGCGGGTTTGCCCCGGGAAGCAGACTCTGGGGCCCTCATGCGAGAGGGCGCCGGAGGCGTGGGCAAGGTCATCAGGACTCGTGCTGCCTCGTAAGCCTCCGGTGTCGACGGAGTCTGCAAGGCAGGTCCCTCGCTCACGCGAGTCGGAGAGACCTCCTTGGCTGGAGCCGGGCCCGGTGCTGGGGTCGGGGCCCGGTCCAGGGAGCGCACCTCTGTGCTCGACCCCGGCCGCTCCTGCGGTGCGGGGGAGCTCTCCACAGGCGAGTGCCGCTTCTTCTTCTTTTTCTTTGGCACCGTGGCCCCTGGTGCCGGAGGTGCACTCCGCACCGAGGATACACTCGGTGCCGAGGTGGACCGCGTGGGCTCGGACGCCGGACTAAGCGCGGTCTCCATGAGGAATGCCTTCAGCCTCACCTCTCGGTCCTTTTGTGTCCGAGGCTTGAAGGACTTACAGATTTTACATCGGTCTTGCCGATGTTCTTCCCCCAGACACCGCAAGCAACTGTCGTGGGGGTCGCTAGCTGGGAAAGCCTTTCCGCAGCTGGCGCATGGCTTGAAGCCCGACGCGCCGGGCATGGCCGCGGGCGTCTGAGCCCGCAGGCTCCCTAACTAACTATAAAAACCCTTTCTAACTGTAAAACTAACTTAGTTCGAGGCGAACTACTAACTAAATACTCACTTTTTAAGGCGAAACAACAAACTGAGAAGAGCAGGGGTTAGTTCTCGACCGACCGTCACGGGCGGAAAGAAGAGACTGAAGAGGGAGGGGCCGGCAGCGACCGTTGAGCCGCCGCAGGGCGGCGACACTACGGGGTCGCTGGACCGGCCCCTGCAGGGGCTGCTAGTAAAAGTTCTCCGATTGGCCGTGCACGAGGGCGCGCACACCTAAGTGGAATGCATATGAGCAACCACTCGAAGGAGAACTGCAGTATTTTCATTGATACCTTGCTACATCTTGTTTTTCTTGCTCTCATTCTCGTGGCCACACAATGAGTAGATTAGGCCTCTTCAGAAATGATTCAGTGGTATAGTTCAATAAGAGATCAGAGACTAAGATCCAAATTACAAACTGAAAGGATTGAAAGATGTGACAGCATCTTGCAGTGATCTCTTAATTTGTCCCATTGGTGTATTCATGTGCCCACACACAGACTGTAATAAGAACTATTGTACCTTCACTGTACATTGTTCCATAGAGTTTAAGACCAATCTGATCTTTTGTATGTCGCTGGCCATTATCTTTCACCCAGTTGCCTTTATAATCGAGCCTGGCTTTGACTAAAGCATATCTTTCAGAAAAGCATCCAGTCTTGATTTGAAGATATCAACAGATGGAGAATCCATCACTTACTTTGATAGTTTGTTCCACTCTCCCTCTTAAAAATTTGTGCCTTACTTCTAATTTGAATTGCTATGTCTTCAACTTCCAGCCAACTTCTTAAGGCTTTATCCTCTGGATTAAACAGCTTTTTAGTACCTGATATTCTCTCCCTGTGAAATAGTTATCACCTCTCAATCTTCTTGGTAAACTAAACAGATTGAGCTCTTTAAATCTTTCATTGTAAACCATATTCTGCACTCTCTCCCATTTTTCAGTATCCTGCTTCCCAGTATACAGTGCCCCTTCTGTAAGCATAGCCTGCCTTCTATGTTTGTAGCTCTAGAAGTATTTAGCCGTACTAAATATATAATTGTTTGAATGGGCCCATTTTACCAAATCGTAGACATTCTGTCATCCAAATCATGACTGCGCTGTCATCATTTACTGCTCCACCAGCCTGTGTCATCCATAAATTATCATCAGCAGTGATTTTATATTTACTTCCAGATCACTGATGAAAATGTTGAATAGTATCAGGCCTAGTACCACTATCTGTGGAATCTCCCTATAAATATTCCCATCCAGTGATGTTTCCCCATTGATTACTTTTTGAGATCTAGCAGTTAGCTAGTTCTTAATCCATTTAACATGTGCTCTATTGATATATATAATTTTTTAAATCCAAATGTAATTTGGTACTAAGTCAAACACCTTACAAAGGTTTAAATGAATTACATCTACGCACTTACCTTTATTAACCAAACTTGTATTCTCAAAGAATGAAGTCAGGTTTGCATGACGACCTATTTTCCATAAAACCATGTGGACTGGCATTAATTATATTTTTATTCTTTACCAACTGAATCCTTCAGCTTTGGGAAATTAGCCCTTTTGAACCACCAAGTATATACATTACTGGCTGGACTGTGCTCTATTTGCCAGTATTGAATGTAATCGGGTCCGGATAATTGGTCCCTATGCAATCTACCAATTTCCTGTTCAGTCAGTAATCTTTATTCATCATAAAGAGTTGAAAATAGATGCCTCATGGTGAGTGCAATACCTTTTGTGTTAGACCATTATCTGTAGTTGCTTTCTTTTAATTTTACTACTGACTACCTGACACCTCCAATTTGGAGACAGGCTGAAGCCCCCCGCCATAACAATTTTTCTTTCTACTTTGTCTGTAATGCATAGATGAAATACCTCATCCTTCTTTAAGAAGTTGTGCCTAATAAGTAATGTTGCTGAACCTTATCAGCTTTTCCACAATAGTGCACCCATACAGAGTTCTTATAAGCCATTTTCCATCTGTAGATCTCCAAGTACTTTTTCAAATGCTAAGAGTTGAACTTGGCATGCATTTTCAAACTCAAGTCTACACCGTATTTAACTCTTTCCCTTCCTTTTCTCCTATTCCCATTTGTCTTTTCATCAGTTTTCTCCTGTAATATATTCACTTGCACTATTTTCTTCTTCCACAGCTGTCTTTCCTTCCCTCTCGATTTCATTCACTGTTACTTACCTCCTTCCTAGTGTTGTTCTCCTTTCCTTCATCTTGATGTCTCCCCCATGGCATACAGTTTAGTTAGCAACTAGGCAACTGCCTAAGAGATCTAACAGCAGGGATGTAAACTGCTGACTTTAAAAAAAATAAAACGTACTTCATTTCAGGGTGGTTGAACTGACCCATGTTACATCTAAAAGTTTTGCATTAAAATTTGATGTTCAGAAACATTTAAACTGGGCATAATTTTTAAAATAGCCATGAATAATGGCAGTCATAAAGTTAAAAAAAAAAAAAAAAGATACTATTCTCCAAAAGTTTTCTTGCCCTTCAGTTTAACATGCTCTTTAGCTCTTGTGGATGCTATTGACATAAAAGCACCATGCATCAATGTCAGTGTTTGAAAACAGCATGAAATTATTATTCTAAAGTGTTTCGACTGGATGGTCCACTTGGCCTTTCCTGTTTGATACTACAATAGTCTGGTGACTGATCACAAAACACACGCTAGTAAAGCAAGAGAATTTAGGGAAAATATCTTCATGTAACAGAAGGACTGGGCATATGAAGACAACATGGAAAATACAGCACAGTAAGATGGTGAAGAGTTGGAGGGCTGGAGATAGAGAGAATAATTATAGGGGTTATTGTTTTTCTCATGCCAAGGGGTTTTTCATCTGTGGGTAGTTCTAATTATAATTAAACTCCTTTTGTTGTAGTATTGAAGAGCTCTTGCAGGTTTGAACTGACAGTTTTGGCTAGGAGAGGAGATGCTAGAGGGAGCTGAAGACTGGTTCTCCAGCCTCAAGCACCAGACTGATTAAAACCCAATATAGAAATTAGGTAGGGATTTAAGTAGGAAATGAGATGAGCAATTTTAAGCAGGGGAACAAGGTCAAGTGGGAAGCATTCTGAAGGAGAGGCGGGTGGAGTTTTAAGTGCTGTGTGATCAGATTAAAGTGTCTGGCTAAACTGAAATGTTACAGGAAATGCTAGTTTTACCTTTTAGAAGTTAAAAGCTTTGCCTGCAAAAGTTGTTTTACAGTGGAAAACTTAAGCACTATGGCTAAAATCTGCAAAACCAAGTGGATTATATTTAGGTGCCTCCTTTCAGTCACTCAAGTTTGAAAATGTTTACCTAAGAGCATTCCAGGGGCCATGCATGAACACTTGTCTTCACAGCCGCCATGTGAAACCAGCTCCTTGCTCACACATTACAGAACTGTGTCAGTTTTCAAGACTTGAAGGGTTTCTTTTTGGCCTTTCCTCCCAGTGATAAAGACATTCCAGTGGTATAACAAAGAGACCACATTTCTTCTGTCTCATGTTTCCAGACCATAAAGCCACAAACTGAATAAGCACAGAGCAGTGTCTGGGATGGGAGCATGGGGCAGGAGGAAAAAAAAGAAAAAGAAATCAGCTTTAAGATGGTCACAGACATTCCACTCAAACAGTGGCATATAATGCAACTGAAATTGTTGTGTTTTCTGTGTTTGAATTTCACACATTAGTTTACATCCTCCAAGGCTGAGAGGTTCGGTAAGTTTACTATTGTTAAAACTGTATTCCTGGGAAATGGCTGTGTTGTTCTCACTTATTTCAGTTTCAACGGACTCCTCACTCAGAGGCTGATTACAAGTGGTATGGGTATCGCTACAGTGACTGCCGCGAAGAGAAGCTGCAATGGCAAATGATGGAGACTATCTTCAGCTTGTACGGGTGAAACCAATGTAATCCACTCGTCTTTGTTTGCCTAGCTGGAAACACAGAAACAATGTTACCCCATTGTGGATGTTTTAATAATTGCTCTATAATATAAAGAAACCTAGAGACATTTAAGTACATAAGAATCTATCATCTGTTGTGTCAAAAAAGGAAATCACCAATCAAATCCTGCAGTCTGTTCTGAGAACAGTTCCTTTTCCCCCCCCAAACACAAAAGTAGAGATAATACTGTTTTCAGGTCAAAGGAAATAAACAAGAGATCATTTTAAGATACGCAAACAAAGTAACTTTACATTTGTTTATTTTAAAAAAGTCATAATGTTAATAGTCTGAAGTTTTAATGACTAAATTTAAGAGGTTTGCAAAATATAAAGGATCCATAATCTTAATTAGTTGAAAGCTTGTTTAAAGAACCCCAAAACAGGTATTGGCATCTTTCTGTATGCTTGACACTTTACAGCGATACATATGAAATACATTTTTTGATAAAGGAAAGCAAGGCATTTAATCAGTTTAAAGATATGCAGACAATGAATCTCACCTACAATATAGTAACATTCCCATCATTAACACACTTGAATGCTTTAACATTTTCACCTAGGAAAAAATAAAGCAATGGGGCAAAGCTGGTTTACCAATTTTCATAATTAAAAAAGCAAACACTAAAACCCATTTAAAACTCTGTCACCAACTTCCTAAAACAAACATATACGAGTTCTTTCAAATGAGTTCTCATTAGACGCATTAATATTTGAATGCACAGAGATTTGCAGATTTTGGCAGGAAAAAGGTCTGAGCTAGCCAAATTATAATCTTACATAAAAACCTTCATTTGTTTACTGTATGAATTACTGTAATTCTCCAGATTCTCACCTATGCATTTACCAGTTACACTTTATTTTGTAAAACTGAAGGAGAACTGAAGTTACACTACAAACAGGGCACAGCTGGTCAAATTGTTCATTGTAACCAATATTGGTTACAAAGTTAAGCCTCAATCTTTCAACTGACAGCATGGAAGCAGAATGCTGTGCTTGTAGGGAGCACCACTGACATTACTGGACTCCATACAAATACAGCAGCCCCTGTGTGCTATCAACTTCAGAATTGAGGGCTAAGGCCTCTTTTTTGCTGGCAAGTCCTTCATGAACCCAACAGAGGTCCTCAAATGTATTTGTTATTCACAAGCATTTGCTGACTCATGTGGACAGTAATTTGTTTGGAACTCAGTTTAGATTGCTCTTGAATTGCCATTTAAGCTACTTGTATTGCTTCTGCTTTCTGACTGGATGGGGGGGGGGAACTCTTTTAAAACCAAAAGTATAAATAATGATCTTCTGTTAAAGCTTTAAGGTAAGCAGTCATGACAATGTCTGAGTCCCAAATGTTTCACAAATTAATTCTTAGCAGCTGTTTGAATACTCATGAACAACAGACAGACAGACCCAGCCAAATGAAAAGAAGCCAGTGTAGTGTTCTGATCTGTAAATCAGATTTTTCCTTTTTTTTTTTTGATCAGCTCTACTTTAGTTAACCAGTATGAAAAGCAACCTTGAGACACTGGGGACACTGACACACATCTGGGCCTTCTGGATCTGTACCAGACAGACAGAATGCAAAAAAGTAACACTTTTTTTGTCTTAGATGACAGATGTAAGAACCTCCTTCCTGCTAGCTGATCCATGCAGCTGCATAGACATCATCATCAAATACACACGCACTCATGCACCTGCACACACTTGGTCAAATATCTCAGATGACACAGCTACCTTTTTAATCTATGTAACAGTTGCATTCAGGTGCTCACAAAATGTAACATTTAGTAGAATTTTTTTTAAAAACCACCTTCCCTTTCAAATGATCTGTAAGGACGTCTTCACTGGTAAGACTGCTCTGTTTAGGGTATGTATGCTACACAGAACAGCAGCGAGCCTCCCAACCCAGGTTAACAGAATTGGGCTCCTGAGTCTTGCACCACTGTACTAAAGACAGCGGCGTGGACATTGCAGTTCAGGCACGAGCTCAGGCCTTGGAGCCCACCCATCTCTCTAGGCTTCAAAACCTAAACTCTAATCTGAGCTGAAAATTCAAAGTACTGCTTACACGGCTATTCTTAGAGCATAGCGCGAGCCCCACTAGCCCAAGTCCGTCAACCTAGGGTGGGAGGTGGTGTAGTGGGTGGTGTACATGTGCTCATACAATGCGAAAAAAATGGTGATGAGACATTAGAGCGGTTTCAAAGCAAGGGTACATTAGCAGATTTACTGATTTTCGAAGGGATAAGGAAAAAGGGCTAGACATAATTGTAATCAGTTCAGATACATACCAACGATGGTTCTTGCCACAAGAGCAGAGTTGAGAATTAAAAGGCACAATTTGTTTCTTACATGAACGTTACTATTTTAAGGCCAAATGTCAGTGGGCAACACTGTGCTTCACAGGGCTAACCACAAAAAATGCTCAGGTGTTTGAAAACATCCCTCCCATCCTTTCTGAGGCTATTTCAACAGGACTAAATTTATTTTCATGCAAGTTTGAAACTCAAGCCCCTGCTGTTTACATTGTGTTTTTTTCAGGGAGATCTGCAGGTTCTCTATTCAGTTTTGTTGATCTTTTCTTCACCTTGAGTTTCCTTGGACTATTTCTGTAGAAGAGTTCGCTGAACTGAGGGGGGAGAGGGGACAAAAAAAAAAGAAATCAAGCTTAGTATGATTCTCTATCAACATATGAGAATCCAACATGTAGAACAGCTATTCTTTTAAAAATGTGAACATTCTAATCTTAGTAACATAAATGGGCATTTGATATTTTGGGGTGGGCCAGAGCATGATCTGTCTTTAAGCAGAATCTTGCTTGCAAACAAGGGATGCCTGCATTTTTTTGCACCCACAAGAACCTTGAAGACATAAATCTTCTTGACATATCTGGCTACCTAATTTACATCTGCAGTCAAGTAGTCAGACATACAACTTCTAAGAACTGTTCCTGCAATTCACGGTGGTTGCAAAATAATAAGGGTTCTTTTTGCTGGCACAAATTGTGTCTACAACAATGATGTTCGGTCATGGGAAGTTTTCTTATATATGCAATATGAAGTTATGATAAACCAAGACTGGACTGTAACATACTTACATATGCACCTAGGGAAAATGATCAGATTTAAATGTGTACAAAGATTTGGGTTTTGTGCTGTTTTATGTAAACCCTTAAAAAAAATATCACTAATTTTATAAGAATTGTAGCAAATCATAACCAAGTCCAAGAATCCTAACCAAATGTTAAATTTTTAACCTACTCAGTCCATAACTCTCATACCAGAATCTGAATTTTGCAGAGGTTTTACCATGTTCTATTTATCTAGATTACAATAGTAACCTAATCCAGGACCTTAAAAAGGTATATTTCGCTATGGCCAAAGTAGGATACAGTGTTAAACTAAAATCTAATGAACATCTAAGATTTTAAATCTTCTCTTGAGCTAATATAAACAGATTAATTTAAAAGGACTAGAGTTAGTATCTGAATTTAAACAATTTGTCTGAATAACTCAGGTTTGAGATGGATATTCAGAACTGTCTGCACTCTCAACTTCAGCAAGTAGTTGGAGAGAAAGATACCTGCTTTATAGGTTTATAAAATAATTTATAATGTATTGCAGAAAAGTTTATACAAGAGATCTTGAACCAGCTAACAATCTGTGAGGACAAATTGACTGCATTGGAGCAATAAGGCAGGTAAATCTATGCCCAGTTTTTAAAAGGTAGAACAGGCCTAGATCTGCTCTGATGCTGGTTTAAAATTAAGCACACAGGTAAGCATGTAATTACTCCAAACCTACACTCTCTTGAACAGGTCAACTATTTAAACATATAGTATAGGGGTGACCAAACTGCAGCTCCTTTACAGTTAAAAAGTATGGCTCATGGAGCCACCCCCCATTCTCTGCCTACCGGATTAGGGGAGGGGAGGAGCTCGGGACTTCTGCCCAGTGGGCAGGTGCACCCTGTCAGGCAGGAGCCCCACCACCTTGCCATAGGACTGAAGCCTCGAGCTCTGGCAGGCATACCCTGGCTCTCAAACTTCTAAAGATTGTCCTATGTGGTTCAGACGGTCAATAAGTTTGGCCATCCCTGATACCGTACATGCAGAATCCTCTTCGAACTTCAATACCTTGCTGAGGCCTCTAATCCCTTCATTAACCAATCAGAAGGGGTGAAACTGACAGAAGTCAAATTTGTTTTCTAGCAGTCACCTATAGCACTTCAACAATTCTCTAATACAAATTTATCTAGGGCTTCCTGGAGCCAGGTTTCCTTCTCTGGCAATGCCTCATCCATTTCCCTACGCAACCATTTTAAGCAGACATGTCTGCATTGCACTATGAAGCCAGAGCAATTTGAAAAAAAACTCTCTCCTTACAGTCATAATCAGACAAAAAAAGTAAGTTTGCTGTTTTATGCTGCTCTTTTATAAAAGATTCTTTATAGTGCACAATAGTATGCTATTCAGTTCAATTTTCCCTGCCTCCAGCTTGCTTTTATGCAACTGCATCAAATACTATTAACCTTTCACTAATGCCAATTCTTGCGCAGCTTTATAGGTCTAGTGTCAGACTCCCAACACATTCCACTAAACACACCAGCCAGCTACTATTCTGTATCATTTTTCAATTAATCACTTTTAAGTAGCAAGTTGGTGTCCTTTAGGGTCACAATTCTGATTAGAATACTCATTTATATTCCCACTGCTTCCTTACACAGTTTAATATTTCAGGTATTTCATCCTACCAACATAAAGAAAAAATGCAAAGAAGTCCTATTAAATTGCTTTAGTTCTACTTTTTACCACCTAACATAAATGTAACTCAGTTACTGAATTTGAAACTTTTTCAGTCCAGTGTTAGTTTCTCTCGCAGTTATAAACACTTGGCTACAGGGAGGCATGGTGCAAGTGATAAGTCTTAATCTCTGTGATGCAAGTCCACATAATTTTCCTGCCAAAAATTCTGCTTTTTCCTTCAGATCCTTTTCTTACCAGGTGGCTCTGCATGTACGCCTTGCTGACCTTCCATATTAACATTCTCTTGATCTCCTGAGGCACAAAGACAAACATTTTAAGTCATCAGGCATTTGTATTACCTGAATTTCCCTAAGACTGGTTATGGCAAATACAAGAGCTAATGTGAGAGGCTGGGGATGCTCTGTAGCAAAGCAACTTTAAAAAGTAAGACCTGCAAAACCACTGATAGATGGGTATGGCCACCTTACAATGACTTGGTAGCAAAGTGATCATCCTCCGGAGAGGCGTCTCTATAGGATGGCCACTGAAATCTTAAAGTGTGTATTTCAGAGCTGCTACAATACTCTGGACAACTAAAAGAAAGAAGAGTGCCACTAAGACCAAATGAAGCATTGAGTTGCACCCATATAAACTGTGTTATTGTCTCTGGAAGTTGTTTAGAGGAAAGTTTTGTTCTATGTGACTTTTCATGTAGTGTCCTGGTCTTCATATCCTTGGTTTAGGAAGACAGTGGGGGAGGGGAGGAGATAGAAACCAATGGTAGGAAGATGAACACCTCAAAAAGGAATGAACTCTCCTGTGTTGTTATTAGAAGCCTAATGTGTGGGAAGCAGATACGTGCTTGGTTTTCATAATTCCCAAAGTGTGGGTTAGCCTGGGCCCACAAGTGACATTACAGAGCCATCATAGTGACTCTACTGTTAAAAGTTGCCAGGCAGTTTCCACTGTAAACATTCTGATCTCCTCCCCCCCCCCCCCCCAAAAAAAAGCATTGCTTGAAACTCCCTCATGCTCCCTTTTTAGCAAGGAGAGAATTTTTGGAAACATTTGAGGGTCATCAGTCCAGCTTTTTCTGAGCTTTAAAAATAAAAGAAAATCTAATGTTTTGCCAAAGCATCTCTCAAACAGCCTAGTCTTTTTTAAAATACATTATTCTTTCACGATGACTGCTAGTGCATTGGGCCATTAAGACTACCTTATGTTTTATATTCATTACTAACTTCCATATAATCCCTCTAATTAAGAGCTACAAGAGATCACAAAGGAGGAAAAACTAGTTCAGATCTTACCGCTTGCTTTGAAACAGAGCTTCTTCTTCTGGTAAGCAATGAAGCTAGACACTGCTCCAACAACTGCTACAGCCACAGCAGTTATAATTCCAGGTATCACTCCCGGAGAGGCTATAAACGACATTTTATTCCCCAGATATAAAATGAGGACAGAGTGGGATTCTCTCTCAGCTATACAAACTCCAAATGTTTCCAAACAGCATTAGCATTTGAAATAATCTCAGCCAGTGATTCTGTCTTCTTTTCATGGATTTTGAAAAGTCAAACAGATTTAGAATAGTTAATTTTACAGTAGTACATATTGTTAAGCAGCATGAGCACATTCCACCACGGTGACTGGCGTGGTATGAAATACCCTCATGCAAAAATTAGTGGGCACTACAAAGTCTGAATCGAAACCTTGTGAAATGTTGTGAGCAAGGTTTAAATATTCTACTCTAAGAACTCACACTTTTTGATCCGTCAGCAGTGAGACATTTAAAAAAGGTGACAGGAACAAAGCTGTTTGAAATATAAATGCTAGATTTTGTAAAACATTTTCAAGCTGAAAAGCACAGTCAGTGCTTATTATCACTATTAAAATAATGATACTGCAGGCAACAAAAGGAATGCTTAATATGGAATTTGTTTGATGTTTAACTTTTTAAACAAGTTAAAAGATGATGTCCAGATACAACAGATATATGAAAGAAACAGTGCATTTACCCTCAGCATCTTCTCCACTCTTGGGATTGGCACTGCCTCCTCCTGTAAGAATATAAATCATTTCATCGCTAGAAGAGCCTTATCACAATGAGAATCTCCACCCTTCGTCAGTGCATCAGGAAAAGTGACCGGCTATCTGCTGATGCTACATTAACAAAGTCAATACCATCAAAACAGACTTCTCAAGTTTAAATAGTAAAAAAGTTACACAAAATATGTTAAAAGAATATTCAGAGTGCAAAGTCAAGCACTCAAAAGTAGGAAATGCCAGACCTTAGGGTTGCCTCAGCAAACTTAATTCAGCCCCCTTGGATGTATTTATTATGATACAGTCTTTAATGACATGATCACATCACATTTTTTTCCACAGGATCCTGCATCAAATGCATAGGATGGATGGTGCCCAGGGAATGATAGCTATTCAATAGTTCATCTTTTCCTCATAGTTCAATGTGGGGCCCCCAGGCTTTACTTATTACACATCATTCCAACTCTGCTTTGAATACACAATTTTTAGATTTCTTCATGGGGTTCTCTATGGCAATTATCACCAAATTATCTGAGTGCTTCACAAACATCAATTTAGGCTCACAACAGCGCAGAGGCAAGGAAGCATTAGTATCTCCATTTTACAGATGGGAAACTGAGGCACAGAGCATAAGGTTACTTACTAATTGTAAGTGCCACAGGATTAAGCATTATATAGCAAAGCACAGCTCCCAGTGGCTGAAGCCCTAAGCGCTCAGCCCTTCTGCAAATGAGGCCTCAGGGTCTCAAACTGAGAATCCAGAAAATGAAGAACAAAATTAGGAGCCATCTGTGAAGTTTGCTTTAAGTGACTTGCCTAGCATGACACAGGAACCCCGGGGCAGAAACAGGGATAGAATCCAGTTCTCCTTCGCAGCATTCAACTGCTTTATCATGACAGAGACTGTCCTTTGCAGTCCCCTGCCTCACTCGCTACTCACCTTCCAACCTCTGCGACAAGTGAGGCAGGGGTCCTCCTACAGGTAACAGCCTCATTCATTAGGAACTCTGATTCGTTCCCAGAGCACTATCCATCCTATGCACTGAATGAGGCAGGGATCCTGTGATTATGCAACTTCAGTCTATCCTAGCACACAGACAACTGTCGTTCTGGTGTCTCCTAACTTCTGAGTGGTTGACTTTGCAATCTTAATAGTCCTTTAACATGGTTGTGTGTATAATTTCCTAGGCTTTTGAAAAGCCAGATGATACCTTAATTCAGTCATGTGACACCATATTGATACCCACACTGATTCATCAGCAGGGTTGGCACCTTTAGATCCACCACACAGACCTCTGCCACACAAGCTAGTGGAGTAACTGGTAGCAGTAATAGGTTGTCATCCTTTCTTTGGATGAGTCATCAGAGGGCAAACAGACATTCTTTGCCAGTAGGTTTCCCAGATATTTTCTGAGAGCAAAGAATGTTGACACTCGGGAATCTCAGGTGCTGGAGAGGTATGTGCTTTGTTGGGCACAGGCTTTTCTGCCCCATCCCCTCCAACTGGTTTGTCTCGGTCCTGTCTCTTGCCCATTTCTGACTTCTCGCACACTCAAGTTCCCAGTCTCCATAGCTTGTTGTCCCAAATCTATCCTTTCCCACCCCCAGTCCAGCTCTTGTCCCCTCTGTTCAAGTCAGGTGACTTCCTCCTCCTTGCTGCTTGGTGTCAGCAGGGAGAGGACAGGAGAGAGTCTCCCTGTTTTCAGTTCTGATACCTGCAGCAGTTGGGAGCAGTAATTACAGGGAAAGTCCTGCTCGCCCCCTGAAGATCTAGGTCGGTGCACATTCTGTGTGGACGGGATCCTCAAGAAAATGTAATTGCAAACTAAACTCTCTACTGAGCATGTGCAAACAGGTTTTTCAAAGGCCTACGAGTTGGCCAAATACCAGTGTTTTTTCCCCCATGGGAACAGCAAGATGTACATTCCTGGCACCACAACTACCCCTGTGCCAAATTTCAAGTCTCTGTCCCAAAGCATGGAGGTGCTAGAGCTTCTGAAGAGAATGGCTGAGACTTTTTCCAAAAGCACCCAGGTCCTATTTTCAGAAGGGACTTAGATTCAGGCTCCTATTGCCTCACTGAAAGTCAGTAGAATGTAAGCTCCTAAGTCACTAGAGATGGTGCTGAGGTGCTTTTGAAACTTGTACCCGGTGTGAATACTGTAATAAGTACCTCTATCACATCGTGCTAGTTTTAAACCTATTGTTTAGGGCTCCTGAATCAATTCCACCCCCTTGGATCATCCATTTCTCTGAACGAACAAAGTACGTAATGGCTAAATTGAGAAATATCAATTTCCATGCTGCAAGGGGACCAGGACAAAGTCTAGCATTCCCAAATCATTTGAACCAGCTTGTGACACACAACTCTTAGGCAAAAAGTATGTAGCAATGGGCTTCAGTGTAAAGTTGTCTACATTGTCTTACCCCTATTTTCTGGCGAAGGGCTATCCCCATCAACTAAGTCTGAATCCTGGATGTTGCCTGTAAGAGTAAACAAAATGTTATACTTTTTTAAGTGTTTATACCTGATCTTGATTCTTTCTTTAAACTATCATGACATGTTCATCCTTGATCTCTTAACCCCTTTCTAGCTTCTGTAAGCTGATAGGAAACTTGAGCCATCTGAAAAAAATAACTATTGAAATATGTGTCGAATACATTTACCTATGACATTACTTCATACATGACAAAAGCCAAGGTTTATGACAGACTATCAAGAACAAACTTCATGCAATGCCATAATTACTCTCCTCCTATGGTTTGTCTCTCACCAACAAAGGTACATTTAAAATTCAGCTATACTATCAGAATTTCAAAATTCAAAAAACTTTAGGATTTTATTTGTAATTTCTATAGAGCAGATTCCATACGCTACAGGTTAACTGAAAGCTAGTTTCAAACTGTATCCATGAAATACTAAAAACAACCTTTCAGTCAGTTAGCAAGTTTGCTTGGAACCACTAATAGGACATTGCTGCTCCCATTGACTTGAATGAGATCTGTGGGAGCTCAGCTTGTCAAGGTGGGGAGAGGAGAAATCAGATCACAGATTTAAGTTTCTTGCTTCAGGCACTCAAATGCAAATGACCCATGCTCACCTTTTCTTTTAAGAAAAATTAAAATAAAGTTAAGTGACTCTCCTGTTCTATTACAGTCAGTCATTTGAAGGCTGCTGCATGATTTGCAAAAATCAAGCATGAAGCTTTTTTCTCTTAGTGCTCAGCTAGCTGAGCTTTCATCAAGTCTAAGCTTATCAAGTTCATTATTTGCAGTCAGTAGTAAATGCCTTGATGTACCAAATCATTTAAAAATGGTTAATTAAAAAAAAAGTCAACAGAATGGTCTGAATACGATATTTAACAAATGCTATTTTAATATTTAAAAAATTCTTACCACCAGTATTGTCCTGGCTTCCAGGATGATGTGGTGGTGGTCCAGGCTGAGGTTTTCTGTGGTCATCTATTAACAAATATTGGTGTAGGGGGAGGAAAAAGTTACAACTGCGAGAAGAGTGCAGAAGCAAGCTGAATTAATCTATCCTGACCTTTCCCGTGTTTTTCTGTCTCTCCCCGCCCACCCAAAAAAACCCTCCATAATTTATGTTTACTAATATTATGGCAGCTGGCTTCACCCACTGTGTTCAAGACAGAGATTCCAATTTACTATTATATTTAATCTTAATTTTAGGACCCACAGTTTAGGGTCTGCTCCTGCTCCCACTGAAGTCAATAGCAAAACTCCCACTGAATAGAATGGGGAGCAGGCGTGAGCACAAACGTGGAATTTTTAAAACTAGTTGACTAGCATCAAGTATGCATCAACGTTAAGACCATGGGACTAAATTTATTTCAGACTGACAACTTTGTAGATCTCAGAGTCTCAAAAAAAACCCAAAAAACAATCCATGTGAAGCAAAAAATTAGATCATTTTGAGTTCATTCAAGTTATGAACATTTAAAATTGGCAAGACCCCAAGACAACCTACCTCCTCTCATTGCATTTTATTTACGCACGCACGCACGCACACACACACACACGCACACAAATGCATATGGAAGAGTGTACTTCACATACAATATACACTCACGATTTATTCTACAAACATGCATTTAACCAGTATTAAAGGCCACTGGCTCATCTGTTCTGATTGGCAATTTCATAAAAATTAAGACTAATTGTTTTAATTTACAAGAAACAATAAAAGAAAAAAGTAAATGAAAAAAATATGGTGATTTATTTTTGCCATGCCAATACACTAAAATGTCATGAAATTTGAACAGTAAAGTTGAGCATTTTGATGTAGTCATAATTAAAGGTTTAGCTATACAAATATATCCAGTGTCCTAGCAAACCATCATGAGAAACTTTTCACGTAAACAGCATGATCCTAATCAAGGCAAACAAAGGTTTTGCATCCAGCCAATAATTTTAAAGATTGCAAAAGTCTGCATATGATTGACTAAGATCCTCCTTACAGGGGGCATTATTGGCCTTTTATAACACCATGGCACTTCCAGGACTAAATAAATTAAAGCAGTAAACGTTGTTTCAGTTCTAGAATTTTGTGCCCTTTATTAGTTCCAGCAAAGAAGCTTCTCCCTTCCCGCTTCAAAACAGCTGCCAATAATGCTGAAGCACAACAATGCTAGCGTGATACTGTCTTTTATAGGTGCTGTACAGAAATTTCAAGAGTTAACAGACGCTACTTGCCAAACTATGTTCCACTTCACCAGTGAGAGTGTGGCAAGTCTACTGCCCTCTGCTAAGAGAGTTTATTTATGTGACCTAGCTAAAATACATTAAAGACATTGCAAAGAGATTATCCCAATGGAAAAGGAAGAGCTTCCTTTCTGACAACACGCTCCCATTTCCTGGTATAAAGAGCATCTTTTTTTCCAGGGAGTGATTAGAAGGGTAACATTTTCAAAATTAACACCACTTCTAGGAATGATATATTAGTCAATTAGTGCCATTGAGTGATAATGAGATCATGAAACTTCCCTAAACTCAACTAATCAAATGCCATTTGGAAAAAAACCCAAAGCCACAAGGCCTCTAACTCAACAGCAAAAACTCATGGATCCCCAGGACTAAATGCTACATCAATTTCTGTGCCTGACACAAATCTCCCTTTAATCAACTCCTTCTTAATAGTCTCTTCTTCCAGGAGTCCTACAAGCTCTAACTCATGTCAGTATTATGCCAACATCACTCCTATTTTAAAAAGCCATTCAGTTATCCCTTGAATATCTTTTAGACCTGGTCTTGCAAGTGATCTCTGCCCAGGAAACCCCTTGGGCCAAGAAGAACCCATCTAGTACACTAATTATAAAGGCTTCTGTATACAAAATATACAGGTTAACATTCCCTAGTTCTCAATAAACCGTTGATGAGCTACTATTAGTTCTATTTGTAGTAAGCATGTGATTCCTCTGAGGGTCTTAAATGTGGCTCTGGGTATTCCCCCCCCCCAACAATTTGATTTATGCAATGGAACTTCAATTAGCTGAACTCCTGCTGACAAAGATTCTTGGTTATTTCAAGACTATTTAAAGGGCAACTTGCAGGGACAAAGCCTCATTTTGTTTATACAAAACTTTAAGCACAAAAAGGACCATAAGCTTTTCTTCTATTGATCTTATTAAAAAATCTGAAGATTCCTCTCTCTAGTTCATACCTCTAAGCCCACCAGGCCTAAATGTATGACAAATACCCAAAATAAGGGACCGTAAAAACTAATTAATGATGCTGTGTGAATCTTTTCTTTAGTGTCAAGAACTCTACCACCTCTTGTTTCATAATTCTTCACTTCTGATGGAAGTCATTTTCAACAATAAAAGTGATAGGACTTAAAATTTGTGCAAGATCTATGTAGCTTTGGGATTAAAAAGAAGGATGTCACTCTAAATGAGGAACTGGTGAGAAGTACGCTCCAGCAGCCTCCATTTATCTGCAGATTAGCCAAATTAAAGTTACATTTAGATAGTGTTGAACAGTATTAAAAAAATATACAAGTAGAGTTCAGACTGATTTCCACAATATCTTTAGAGAAGCATGGCATTTAACACCACCACCTTCACAGATATCTTCTCCGTCAAGATTATAGTCTAAAAACATCAGAGTATAGCTTAAAGAGTAACATTTTGGAAATGAAACTGGTTTTAACCACAACGTGCCAGACTTTTTTTTTTATATCAAAACTGAAGATGTTGGGCCAGTGCAGTTGTGCTACATGAAAGACAGAGTATTATGGATCAGTTAAAGATGAGAATTTCACTTGGACATCATAAGGGCCATGGGAAGGTATAAAATTTTCCTGGTATCTTTGCTTCACATAGTTATGAATTTAAACAATTCATCTACCAAGTCAATGGAGGAAGATACAGATAAATGAAGTAACTGATTTGCCAAGCCCAATTAAAGGATTACTTTCTTTATAGAGGGAGGAATTCATAGCTCTAGCTGCCTCTAAATTTAAAAGTCCATATCCTCACATCATTGTTTAATAATCTGAAATATAACACACTTAAGGCCCAGATTCTAGTCTCTGATTTAGGAGAAATAAAAATATTCTCCCTAATCTCTTAACAAACCAACCATTTAGAATTACAACTTAAAAATGAACATACTGGGTCAGACCAATGGTCCATCTAGCCCAGAATCCCGTCTTTTGACAATGGCAGCTGCCAAATGCTCCACAGGGAATCAACAGAACATGGTAATTACTGAGTGATCCATCCTGTTGTCTAGTCCAAGCTTCTGGCAGACAGAGGCTTTAGGGGACACCCACATTGGGGAGTTGCATCTCTGACCATCTTGGCTAATAGCCATTAATAAGGATGAGATTTTATCATGGTTATTTTTAGTCAAAAGTCACAGATAGGTCATGGGCAACACACAAAAATTCACAGACTTACAAAAAATAACAGGGTGGCAGCTGGGAGCTGCCCAGGGAGGAGGAAGGGGCACAGTGACTAGGACCTGGGGGAAGTGCAATGGCTGGGAGCTTGGAGCCTGTGGGGTCCCCCAGCTGCTGCCATGGCTAGGGGCAGCAGGATTTCCCCCTGTGACCTTTGGTGGATGGGAGTTGCTGGCCTCCCCGTGCAGCTGAGAGCTCCAGGAATGCCACAATCAACTGCTGCAGGCTGCAGAGGGACCCTGGAGCTCCAAGGTTCCCTTGCTGCCTGCAGCTCAAAGGCACAGGGTCTCTGCCGCCAGTGCCAGCTCAATGCTAGGAGTCCTGCTGCCCTTCTGCTGTCTGCCAGGATGGGATCTCTGCCACCTGCAGTGGCTTGGAGCAGCTGGGGATCTCCACCACTTGCTCTGGCAGACAGCAGTGGGACCCCTGCAGCGTGCTGCAGCTGAGAGCTGTGGGGGTCCCTGCCACAACGAAGAGCTGCTACCCCCCTTCTCAGCCCCATGACCCTCTGAGCTCTGAGACCCTTGCTGCCTGTGGCAGCTGAGGTTCCTGCGGCCCTCACAAGCTGAAAAGGATAATTTCACAGAGGTCTCTAGAAGTCACCAAATCTGTAAGCGCCATGATAAAATCTTATCCTTAGCCACTGATGGACCTATCCTCCATAAACTTATCTAATTCTTTTTTGAAGTTATAATTTTGGCCTTCACAACAACCCCTGGCAATGAGTTCCACAAGTTGACTGTGCATTGTGTGAAGAAGTACTTCCTTTTGTTTGTTTTAAACCTGCAGCATATAAATTCTCCAACTGTGCAAGAGAAATAGTGGAAGTCTAAGCAAGTCAGGAAGTGAAAGGGTTTTTATGAGAATGTAGGTTTAAAGGTCCCCAGATGTTTGATTTCAACAATCAGTACTGATTCTTTTAAGATGCTTAGATCAGTGTTTCCCCAGCTGGTGTGCCATCAGGCCCAAACAGGAGTGCTGCAGAACTTTTTGTGAAAGTATATGTGAGAATAAGGGAGGGAAGCCACCTTCTGATTGGCCGTCTGCCTCATTGCTCCACCTCCTTCAGGGCAGAACAACCAATCAGAGCTCAATCTCCCTCTCTTCCCTCATGTGAGAACAATGGGTCTGCTCCTTTGCCCTTACCCATACCCTCCTGAAGACCCTGGCCGGGGGTGGGGAGAAGAGCCCCAGGAGCTCGAGGTGTGCTACGGCAGAGAAAAGGTTGGAAATCACTGGTCTAGACACAGGTTCTTTTCATGTATGGTAAAATGTATCCTCCTATACATCCAGGTACTCATACAGACGTCTTTAAATGCTTAAAAACCTAAAAGGATCAATCATTCAGTATTTTTTAAAAAAGCTGGTAACATGGTAACACCGGAATCCAGGGAATCAAATAACAAAACAAGAGCTACACAATAGAAAGAATAACTGAATCTTATGTAACATTAGGAGAAACTTCAGACCCCTCCAGTATGACCCAAGAGTACTGCCATCTGGATGGCAGAAAGATAGTTCAGCCTCTAAAATAGCCAAAGGCACTTGACTTTTGTCTCAGTGTGTCTAGCCATGTTCAAAACCTAGAAAGGGTTTATATTACACATAGGAAGAAAAAAGTCTATGTGGACAGGAGGAATGTATAGGACTACATATTGGTAATTTTCCTCCTAATTGTTTTTTTAAATTGGTGTGTCAATTTCTGGCCTCTTAGCAGCAGACACAGCACAGAGTAAAAGCTCCTTTGATGTCCCACTGAACAGCCTTCCCAAGCAGAACAAGAAATTAAGAACCAAATATCAGGAAAACAATCACCAATTTCACCAAGACAACAGCATACAGGATGGAATGACTGGGACTTCAGATACATACCCTGACTCAAGAGCTCAGTTGTAGAAAATGTTATATATTGCATTATTTGAGGAAAAGTATGTGCTCTAGATAAATATGGGCTTCCCCTACTTTATCTGTCACAGGAACCCGTCCTCTTCTCCCCTGCCTTCCCCCAACTAGGATTCCCTTTTTATCTCTGGGGATCCCTCTCCCCATTAGCAAAAAAGGGACAAGCAGGTTGGTCACGGCCCTAAGGCTTGCTCAGAACCCATGTATTAGGCTCTAACAACTCAGAATAGCGATACCTAACTCTTATATAGTGCTTTTCCTGAGTAGACCTCAAAGTGGTTTACAAAAGAGCAAACTCTCAGCTTCCCATCTGTAAAATGGGGATAATGACACTGACCTCCTTTGCAAAGCACTTTTGAAGTCTACTGATGGAAAGTGCTATACAAAAGCTAGTATTTTAGTATTTGTTATGTGTTGTTACAGCCTAATTCATGGGTTGCAAGCAAGCCTGAGGGCTGTCACCACCCTGCTTGTCCCATTTTGCTAGCTGGCACAAAACCCCGTGAGGCTGCATGTACGTTTGTTTGTTTTTAAAAGAGGGAGGTTTGGGTTTTTTAAAAAAATTCACTGACAAATCTAAATGCATATTGTGAAACTTCTTAGTTTCAGAATTATGGACTAGATCGTGACTATATATATATATATATATATATATCTCGGGTCAGCACTTTGTTGCAGTGCCCCCAAAAAGCAAAAGAGGGAGATTGTGACTCAGGCCTGGTCTACACTACAAACTTAGGTCGATGGAAGCTGCCTTAATTCGAGCTAACAATGTACGCGTCTACACTACCAGGTCCCTTCTGTTGACCTAACTCACCTGTAACATTGACTTACTCTACCTCCATGAGAGGTGTAGCACTTAAAATCGATGTTGATGGATTGATAGAGAGACAGTATAGATGAAACATTGTGTAAGTCAACTGAATTGGCCTTCAGGAGGTGTCCCACAATGCTCTGCTGTGACCACTCTGGAGATTGTTTTCAACTCCACTGCACAGCAGCCAGGTACACAGGAAACGGCCCCTCCCCTGTTAAAGCCCCAAGAAATTTTGAATTCCCACTTCCTGTTTGATCAGTGTGGAGAGCTGGCCAGCCCAGCTGATCTTGGCAACTCAATGCCACAAATGTGCTCCAGCCTGGAGTACACAGGAGGTGGTGGATCTTATCAGGCTGTGGGGAAAAGAGTCTGTGTGGGCACAGCTCCTATCCAGCAGAAGAAACGTAGACATCTATGAAAAGATTGTGTGGGGCATGGTGGAGAAGGGCTACACCAGGGACATGCAGCAGTGCCGTGTGAAAATCAAAGAACTTCGCATCTTCCAGGAGTCTGAGTCGCAGGCCTCCTCTAGCAACAATAAGGGGGAGTTTCTGGATGAGAAAGGGAGACAGGCAAGCGGGGGATCCATTCTCCTTGACAGCCAAGAGCTGTTTTTATCCTCAAACAGTCCAGTCAGTCGCAGGACAGCATGGTACTCGACCATGATGTCAGGAAAGGCACCTCTGGAGAGTAAGCAATTCCAATAAAACTTTAGGGGTTATATGCTCTTACTCTTTTCTTCATAATACACAAAATATATCTGCATCCCCAGTGGCCACTCCCGCTAAGCAGAGGGTGCCCCCTGGAAAAGACTGTTTATGTGTACAGGGATGGCTTGGGAATCCTCCACTGAGATCTGCAAGAAACTTTCCTGGAGGTTTTCTGCAATCTTTTGCAGAAAGTTTCTGGAGAGGGCTGCCTTATTTCTTCCACCAGGGGAAGACACTTTCCCCCACCACTCCAGTATTAACGCTGCTGGCATCATTGCGATAACAGCATAAGGACTAGGTTTGCAGACGCTTGCAGTATCTGCTCCGCTGCCATTTCTGTTACCCTCAGGAGACTAACATCACATAGAGGAGTCAGTGGAAATCTTTATTACAAGGGCTCATCCAGCAAACAATACAGCATGTGATTCCTCCACCCATGATGATTTTCAGGTCCCTCAACCACGGTTTCCCCCAACATACCGGTGGCTTGGTTGGCAGGGATCACCACTGATATCAGAATCTGCAAGTCCACAGCAAACTTTCCCCAGGGCAGAATTTTCCCCAGGGGCCCTGGGGTTTATTGCCTTCCTCTGCAGCATGGGGCATGGGTCACTTACTGGTGGATTCTCTGTACTTTGAAGTCTTTAAATCATTATTTGAGGACTTCAGTAACTCAGTCACAGGTTAGGGGAGGTCTATTACAAGAGTGGGTGGGTGAGGTTCTGTGGCCTGCATTGTGCAGGAGGTCAGATTAAACAATTATAAGGACAGAAGGGACCATTATGGTCTATGAGACTTCCATCAGCAAAGTTAAGGGAAGAGGGGGTGGGCTTCCTGTGTTCTCTTCTGGCTGCAAACTCCACACTCCCCCTGGTGCCCTCTTGGATAAAGACCACAATTTGGTAGGCTTAACGCTGTTCCCTGGTCTCAAAGCATCATCCGTGTTACTGGGGGAAGGAAGGGCATTATCTACCTGTGCTCCCAATGCAGGTTTCCCACAAGCTACAGCACAAGTCCCATCATGCTTGTGCTGGGCCATACTCACCAAGGCTGGACCAGTAAACTGGTTCACTGATTAGCTAGGGATTCTGATTATGTTCTGGTTTGCACTTGAGTGTAATAAGGGGACTGTTTTTTGAATAGCAACCTTGCCCTAGACCCAGGATATGCACTGACAATGGTTGCCTTGTGCTTTGCTTGCCTTACAGCGGAAAGCTTGGCCTTCAGCGCATTCTCCACGACAGCGGAGAGGCTTTTGCAGACTAGAAGGAGGAAAAACAGAATGTGCGATGACACATTCAGTGAGATAAAGAATGCCTCTGGGACAGCTGACAGGGAGCTAAGAGCCTGGAGGACTTCACTGTCTAAAAAACTGGACATGGAGAGTAGGAGACCAACCCAGAAGCATAAGTGTGCCATGCAGGATGAGATGCTGCAGATAATGAAGGACAAATCAGACCTGTGGATGCATCTGGTTGAGCTTCAAGAAAAGCAGCTTGAGGCTAGACTCCTTCTATAGCGCCTGCAGAATGGCTATCTGCAGAATCACCCTATTTCCAATCCCCCTCCCCCAAACATTCCAGGAGGGGGAAGTGGGACAAAGATGCAGTATCCCTTCCACTCAACACCAGGGGAGGGTACTAAGACTAAAAGGCCTTTGATGGGCCTAAATGACCTTTGATGGGCAAGATTTCTGTGCTGGCACGGACAAGCAGCATTTGTTTTTCCCCTCCCAATTTTATCACACCGTTTACCCGAGGTTAAATTATTTTCCTATTCTTTATGTTTGTGCAATAAAAGTCAACATTTCAGTGAAATACTCTTTATTTATGCCAGCCATGGGAGTTGGAGGGGAAGGGAGGTACAGGGAAACTGGTGCAATGGAGGGGAAGTTCTGAGCAGTCACAACACAGATAAACAGTGCACATTACTGTGCCTCACTGCTGAAATGGGTTTTTCAAAGCCTCCCAGAGGTGCAGAGTTACTTGCTGGGCTCCTCTTAGTGTCCTGGTTTGGCTGCTCAAAATTAGCTGCCAGCCTATCTGCCTCCATATCCCACACTTGCAGAAACTTTTCTCTCTTTGCCTCACAGATATTATGGAGCACAAAGCAGGCAGCAATAGCAATGGGGATAATGCTTTCACTGAACTCTAACCTAGTAAGACTGCGCCAGCAGCCCTTTAAACATCCAAAAGCACATTCCACCACCATTCTGCACTTCCTCAGCCTCTTGATGAACTGCTTCTTACTGCTGTCCAGGAGGCTGGTGCTCGGCTTCATGAGTCATGGGAGCAAGGGGTAATCTGGGTCTCCCAGGATCACGACCGGCATTTCAACATCAATGGTTATTTTGCAATCTGGAAAGAAAGTCCCTGATTGCAGCTTTCTGAATAGACCTGTGGTCCTAAAGATCTGCATGTCATGCACCTTTCCTGACCATCCCATATTTATGTTGGTGAAATGCTCCCTCCGATTCACCACCACTTGCAACACCATTGAAAAGTATCCCTTTTGGTTTATGGACGCTTTGGCAAGGTGGTCTGGTGCCAAGATAGAGATATGTGCCCCTTCTATCACCCCACTGCAACTAGGGAACCCCATAGCAGCAAAACCATCCACTATGTCCTCCACGTTGCCCAGTTACTACCTTTCTTAGCAGAAGTCGATAAATGACTCTGCATACTTGGATCACAACAGCTAGCACGGTGGACTTACCAATTCTGAACTGATTCCCCACTGACTGGTATTAATCCGGCATTGCAAGCTTCTATGGAATGATAACCCCTTGCTTCTCCACTATCAGAGCAGGTCTCATTTTAGTGTTGTTGCACCTCCAGACTAGGGAAAGCTCTGCACAAAGTTCCTGGAAAGTGGCCTTCGGCGTTTGAAAATTCTATAGCCCCTGCTCATCATCCCATAGCTACGTGAAATCCCACCATCAGTGCTTGTTTCCCAGGACCAGAAATGGTGCTCCACCATTTTTAACTGCTGCGCGACTGCCAGCAGCAACTGGGAATTGTTTCGTTTTATACCTTGCAGCAGGGCTGCTTGACTGACATGCTGCGTGGAGGCTCCGGTCTCAGCTCTGGAAATACTGCAGGAAAAGGCGCAAGGTACCTGTAATGCTCACAACACGAGTGCACAGCTGAGTGGGGTCCATGCTTCTTGGGCTATAGCATTCACACGGCTAAGGCAGGCTTTCGAAAAAAGGCGCAAAAAAGCATGGGTTGTTTATCATCAATATCATGGCACGGAGTGAAGAAACAGCACCATGGGAGGCTGAAGCCATGTTCCCATTTCACCCTGCGACGTTTTGGTCCCATGAGGCTTTCTAAGTCTTTCCCCAACCCCTCTGAGGCTAGTTGCACTGTGGGGTAGCTACCACAGCGCACTGTTGTGCAACTATGCAAGCACAGCTAGTGAGGACACACTCCACCAACCGATTTAACTACTGCAGCAGCTGGATGTCAACTTAAATTAAGTCGACTTAACTTTGTAGTGTAGACATGCCCTTGGTCTCAATGTCCCTTCTGGTTTCTCCCTCTAATCCAGGGAAGCCTTAACTGCACTGCCTCTGTGTTTGCTGCAGCGTATATCCCCAGCACAGCTATGCTACCAAGCAGGTTGAGAGGGTGGAGCCTAGATTTTGCCTGTTTCACCTCCCTGTGTGAGGGGGAGAAAATAGCCACCCTGTGTCGCCTGCTTCCCTTACTATCTGCGATGCAGGTAGCCAGCAAAAGGGCGTGAGCGTGTTCTTACGCTCTTGTTCCACCATGCTAGCGTATTAGAAAATAAGAGCCTGAGGCCTAGCACAACAGGCCAGGTATGAGGCCTGAGCTGAAGTAATGGTCAAGTCCGTTATAAAGCAAAGTTAAGGGAAGCTATGCTGTGAATGCTGGGCACGCTCACGGTAACTAGGAAGAACAGAGCTGGTATAACACACACACATTCCAAAGACGCGCTAGGCACAAGCACATGCCAGAAAGGTACCAGGACATCTTAATACTCCAAGAATAACAAGGGCTCACTGCCCTCTCCAAATGACACTAACAGATAGAAATGTCTTGTTAATACAAGGAAGAGATGTTTTGACTGAACCATTCAGTACAAGGTAATGGGTGGTATCATACCATGTCAAAGTGTGGTACCTTGCCATGTCAGGGGGTGGTAACTACACGTGTCAGGGGGCAATACGCAACTTGTTTGTATTAATGTATAAAAGAGGGTCTCAGAGGAACCATCTTTGTCAGGCCAAGTAGGGAACAGAAAGTCCTGTTGTTTATTGAGCCAGTACATTGTCAAGGGCACACAATATTAAGTGTACTTGTAGCACATATAAGGGGCTGTCTGCTGTGCTTTTTTGACAACAAACCTGGCTGGGTGACTATATTGCTGAAAGGTTCTGTGGTCTTGTCGAATCATTCGATCATGGGGTGGTGTCTTGGTTTCCTGCACAGAGCTGGAACAGCATACATAAGGGGAGCACACGCGCACAGCCACAACCAACAATAGCTAGCTAAGCTGCAAGTTAACCCTTAGATGTGGTAAATTACAATTTCAATGTGGTGGTTCAGCAGATGTCAGAGACAAATATGTTCCATGGAGACTGAGATGGGTGGGACATCACCAAAAGATTTGCCAGCCCATATCTCAGTTTTGTAGTGACACTGCCTAAAGAAGTCATTATTAAAGCTAGCTTGGTTCTATTACCTGATCCTTCACTTGTCCACAAAGACATGAGATGTGCATTTTTTTTTGACAAACAAAGAGGGGTATTTATCTCAAATACACAGCGATGTGTGATCATGATTATCAGTAACTACACATCTAAAACCATAACAAAGCATTTACCGTAAGATGCATTATGTGCCAACTTAATCATTACTCACCCAACCCCGGCTTTTTGGTAGCTGAATCAGGGCTCCGTGTAGGTACTGCTGTATCAAGGATTTTGAAGTTAATACAAATTGAAACAGTTGTGATGAATACATTGCACAAAGGTACTTACAGAACATGTTTAAACAGATTTCTTTTAAAATAAGTGAAAGTGTTGGACCAATAATTTTTCAAGTCTTCTGTAGTTGTATGATTTTCCCTTAAACACCAAAGTATCACCACCAGACAGGTTGCTCCACTTATATCTGGTCCAAGTTCTGGTACTCAGTCATACAGGCTAGCATCTTATACCTTAAATTGTGCCAGGTAAGTTAATGCAGCTACTCATGGAGCAGGGTGTTATCCACGTTCAGTATGGATATCAGAATCTGGCCCTAAGTTGTTTTAACATTAATGCTAAACACTACCTAAAGAAATATCTCACAAGAAATGATTTTTGCAAGAACATATTACTTACTCGGGTCAATGGCATCTCCTAGGTCAAAGTCGTCTTGACCTATCAAAACAAAAAAAAGCAGCAGAATTAGGAGAGACTTTTCTCACTCTGCAATGCACCATTCTGATCCTAATCAATGCTGCCCCACATGAAGCCAGAAAGGAAGAAGTTTCTCAGTACTGTGGGCAGGAAGCAGAAGCAGCTTCCCTCCCCAAAACACCTCTTTAGAAGAGAAGGGATATGGGGCTGTCTGCAGAGATAGCCCTTATAACAATCTCAGTAGGGCTGGACAACCTCCCATGGGGTATAATGCTTTCCTCCCCAATGACTCACTGCTGCTGAACTGGAGTCTTCAGCATTTTCCCTGCAGGTCTCCAACAGTGACAAGCTTAGCAGGAGCCTTGCTCTGCTCAACAGGAATGAGCACAACTGGTCCAGCTGCGCAGAGAGAGATTCTCTACCCAGGAATCTCAGAGCATGAAGGAGGCTGAAACATGCACGATCATGTAAACAATTTACAGTATAATTTCTTCATAAACTAAAATAATTATCCTCTGGAGTTCAGTTCCATTGTGATCTGTTATCTTTATTCCTCCCATACACAGGATATCCAGTCCCAGGGTTATACATTTTCCATGCACGGTCCCTCTTTAAAAACTGAGTTGACGTGCCTAACAGGAGTTTAAATACAAGTATTACCACCACAGACACCCCCTCCAGCTGGAATAATCATTTTGGGGAAGGGGGAACGGAACATTTCCCCACCACATCACAACAAACACTACATCTACTACTCTGTTCAGCTGCTTCAGTCCACTTGTATCATGTTGACTCACATTTTTGTGGTGCAAACTGATTTCACATCATGAATGCTGTGATGGCAAATTTCAATGGTTCGCGACTAAAACTAATCGGACAGACTCAACGTTGACAAAAGTCTTCCCCGAGTAAAAGACAAGAGCTGTTGGAAGCACGCACAGCTCTCTAAGCCCAGATACTCAGTTGCCTATACCTTCACTGCAGCAAACACAAGGCAGAAGAAAAATAAGAGTAACAAAAACCCATTTCAGCAACTCAAGAAGTGGAACTGCGAAAGGAACACTTCATGACCCTAGGGGTCCACTGGGCTTTTACACCTAGTGGTTATCAGGCAGCCAGAACCAGACAGCCAGCTTGATTCAGAGAAGTGTTTAGCAGTCAACACATATGCACACAAAACACAAACACTTCTGTCTGACCTAAGCCTTTTCAAGTTTAACCATCCAAGGGGTCCTTAAAGGAAAACTCTGCATTTTATTCACTACACGCTGCCCTTAAAGAAGGCCAGGAAAGGAGACTGAATTTTTACTATTTCTGTAACAAAACAAAATAAAAAAATGTAACTAAGAAAATAAGGTTTTTAATGAATCTTAATATTTGCTACTAGTACTTCCATTTCTGCAACTTAGAAAATGCCAGTCTGAGACACAGAAAAATTGAAATTCACTGGTCCTCGGTGGCCATTGTGCTACACTAGCACAGCCAAATAGAACATGAATCATTAGTTCTTAAGGTCACGCTGAAAATAGAACTGGTTTTACCTTTGGCTGCTCCCACAATAAATGGGGTTTTGGCTGGGAAGGGGTAGGGATTGAAAGGAAAGAGCCTAACAGATTTCTGTTCATACTGCTTTCCCAGCTGACCTGTCCTGAACAAAAATACAAATAGGGAAAAACCCAATAGTGAGATAAAAGGGGCCAAGTTACTAACCTGAAACCAAAGAAGAGCAACCAAGACAACCAACAAGCTCTGCCATCCAGAGAAGAGAAGTTAGGACAGTTATTTGCTTCCTAAGAAATTCACATTCTGATGCCAAAATTCAACTCAAACTTGCTTCATTGATGCAGGACAGTCTTAGCTGCAACTAACCAATCAGGCAGGTCATTCTAGACCTCAAATTACTGAAGTGGGAGGGGGTTTAAATAAATGAGGCCAGCCAGTATAGGTGGTTAATTGCAATCCAGTTTTATTAGGTACCTTTTAGAAAATAAAAGCTTCTGAAGTTTGGCTCCCCATAAATATCCATTTGCTGTGTGCTTTACAATGGCGGGCATTGTGGCTGTTCTTTAAATAAGCTGGATTTTATCATTTTAAGCAAGAACAAAAAAAATCTAAGTTCTGGTATTTCACACTACAGTATATAAAGGGTTATACAAACAGGACATGCATGTGCTTCCAACACTAAGTGTCACGCTAGGACTGTAGTGTAATTTTAGTAACTGGAGAAGTCAGAGCAAACCAGATCCTTTCATGTTCATGCTTTTCCTGGTTGTATTCACCCAAAGGGAGGCGAGGAGAAGTAACACTAAACAAGGAACTGGGCCAAACAAAGGGAAGTTCTTTCCCCAGATCGCTGTAGTTTTGATGTTCATAACATTTTTAAGAGAAGACTATTGGCTACATCTACACCGCAAAGCGAGGGATGTGATTCCCAACTTGCACAGATACACCAGCATTTGCTCTTATCAAGCTAGCGTGCTAAAAATAGTAGTGTAGTCATAACAGGGCAAGCAGAGGCATGGGCCAGCTGCCCTGAGTATAACACCCCCTGGGTGCATACTTAGGGCAGCTAGCTTGTGCTGTCACTCCTTGCTGCCTGTACTACTGCAGCTACACTACTATCGTTAGCATGTTAGCTCAGTGAGAGCTAGCACCAGTATGTCTGTGCAAGCTGGAAATCACACCCCGAGTGCATACGTAGCCTTCGACAATAGGATACGTTTGAAAAAGACAAAAGTAGGTAATCTGAAAGGGGGGAGGACAGGAGTGGGAAAATAAAGCTCTTAACTGTAATAGTGCTTGTTACTCTCTGAAGAGAGCCATCATAACGAATGTGCTGGGCTCTTGCACAGCCAAGGCAGGTACTCCATGTCTCCACAGGTATAAGAGCACTGGTTCTCAACCTATTTACCAAGGGGGGGCCGCATATGCAACTCTGTGTGTGTCATGTGAGCCACATCCACACAATACAAACACTACCTGTGTGGCCCTGAGGGTATCACATGGGCCACAGCTGTGTGCTGACTGGGCCTCAAGTGGCCCACAGGCCAGAGGTTAAAAATCACTAGATTGGAGGGTAGGGGGCAGAGAGGGGAAAGGATCTTCCCACCAGCCACTTTCCTTTCCTCCACTCCTGAAAAATGCCATGGGACCTTTTAAACACCCAGCTCATGGAAAATCATCACTTCACAGAAGAGGCCATGCACGTGAGACGTTGCCAGAATGATTCAGCTGGAACTGACCCCTCCTTAGTAAGGAATGCAGAATACATCCATACCATCTTAAGATGTGAGCATAAATGTGGGTCACCAAGGCCTGAAGTTTAGCATCTTGCAAAGAGAATGTCTTTAATTTAAGGTCTGCAGATAAACTGGCCTGTCTCCACCGGGCACGCAAAAAGTCAAAATAGCCAGAAAATGGGAGCTAACCGAGACAGGTAAATTTACAAACAAAACAAACTCGCACACTTTATCTTTATGTGATGCATAAAAAACATACACGAGCTTCCCACCAGAATTTAATCAATCATTATCCACTTTATCATGCAGACCTTTCTGAAAGCATCTTTCCAAGGATCTAGGAGCACCCCAGGCATTTGTTCAGAAACAAACCAAGGTATTGCGTTTCTTTGTTTGTTTAAGCCAGCCAGTGATACTCAGAACTCTGGTTCAGGAGCCAAATTAGCGATCAACATTACCCAAAAGAGCCAATAGTGTGAATTCATTATTTCATTATTATAGTACTATATATTCATGTTTAAACAACATTACAACAATATTTAGTTACACTCACACATCTCAGAGTTACGAACACCTGGGGTGGAGGTTGTTTGTAACTCTGAAATGTTCATAACACTGAATCAAACGTTATGGCTCTTCTTTCAAAAGTTTACAACTAAACATTGACTTAATACAGCTTTGAAACTTTACTATGCAGAATAAAAATGCTGCTTTTAACCATTTTAATTTAAATGAAACAAGCACAGAAAGTAACTTTACTGTGTCAGTTTAAAAAAAAACCAAAAAATCTTTCCCTTTATATTTTAGCAGTTGACATTTAACACAGTACTGTACTGTATTTGCTTTTTCTTTTTGGGTCTCTACTGTTGCCTGATTGCGTACTTCCTGTCCAAATGAGCTGTGTGGTTGGCCTATCAATCAGTTCATACCTCTGGTGTTCGTAACTCTGAGGTTCTACAGGGTATAGGTGTGTGTATTACATATATAATAAAATTCTCACAGCAAAATGACTAACCAAGTGTTATTTTATCAACTACAATTGGTAAATAACATAGTAAAAGCATCCTAATTGGTTAATAACTAAAATCACAATGTTTTAATATCATGTGCTGCAAAGAGCTGCAGGAGACACATTAAAAGAGCCACTCGTGGCTCATGAACCTCAGTCTGAGTATCACTGGTTTAAACAAAACCACCTTGGGATCTACCCAGGCAAGAGGAAGGATCAGGGGTTGGGATGAGGATTAGTGTCCTGGTTATGTGTGAACAGATGGAGTCAGACCAGCAGCCTGACGGGATTGGCCACTGCCATTCCCAAAATGGTAGAAAACCATATTTGCCTCCAGCTTAAGAATCACTGAACATTAATTTCATATTTAACTATCAAAATATGGCCAGCACTGTGTACTTTTCCTTTTTAGGAACAGTTAAATTAAATCTAGGCTTTGGTGGAGTGAGAGATTTGTTTGGAGGAAGATACCAATTCCAGAGAAGAGGACTATTTGCTGCTACCACCATTGCCTGCTGTTTAATACAAGGGAGCTGTTAGTTTGAGCGTCTAAGGATTGCCATTGCAGTGGTTCGCCCAAGAAAGGGAGACGCAGCCTAAGATTGCCAGGATCCAAAAGTACTATAATACGAAAGGTTGATTGTTTTAACTTGGAAATGTCACCCACAAGTAAGACTGAAGCCACCTTTGACTGCTGGGCATGTGTGACATGCTCAGGGTAACAAATATTGCTTAAGAAAGCAGGAAGTCTCATCCTGCACTAAGGGACATCACTGAAGGCTCTTCAGATATAGTTTAGGGCCCGATTTTCAAGAGCTCAGCATCCCCAGGTGCTAAGTTTTTTCAAAATGAAAATCTGGACCCAGTGGTGAACACAGAACTCTTTAGAAAATCTGGCCCATGAATGCATTGCAGTAAACTAATCCTCAAGTGAAAGTTCTGAATGACTGGGATGAGGTTCAGACACCAAGGAGAAGACTGCAAGCTTCTTTCCCGGCACACATGGAATAATGGATTATTTATTTCATAAATGTCCATGGATAGCATTTCATGCAATTTCCTCTTAAGCAATTAGCATTGGAAACTGTAAGGGATCAAGAATGCAACAATTATGTCTGTCTATGACGGGCATAGTGCAGCATTAAAGCACTTTTTGAAATTGCTATGCCGCCCTCTCACCATACTCACAATATAAAAATCCATGCTTTGCAGCTGTTCTCAAGCACATGAGCAGAGAGCTAAGAGAAAACTAGCCCCTGTAACAGAGCAGAAATTAGAAGCCTTGAGGCCCTGACTGACATAGGCTATGCCAATTGCTGGAGATAACTGGGAAAATGAATTGAGAAAGACAACCTCTGAAGCACTAGGCAGGCAAAAGCCATTTCTGAGCACATATAAAAGCTTTGAAAGGCTGAAGATCACTGAAGAAAGTGAAACAGCTATTCAAATGGAACTCTGTTACTGTAAGGCATGGGAGCGCCTTTGCTGAACACAGTGGGAAAGAAAATGACCGCTGGAGCTAGTGGTAACTATGTTCCACTGCAGAAGTTGGCATGGGACAACTTTGAGTTTGAGGAGCTCCTGCTATGGTCATGAGCAAAAGCACAGGTTGAGAATGAGGATTTATGATGAGGCATCTACCACAGAGGGTAAAACAGCTTATCCCAAGCAGGTACTACAATGCCCTATTGTCATATTTAATACCACTCCTATTCTCTGGTAGCCTTTTTTATTTAAACTGAATTTAATAATTTTGTATTAACTACCCTAGGTTCAGCTCCCATTGCTACAGGTTCAAGCTCAGAGTGAAAATCACCTCTGGTGTTTTTCAAATTTGGAGACTGTAGGAACATAAAGCACCCAATGACAGTGACCACAAACACAATCACATGTACAAAGTCTTATCTATACTACAAGTTTTATTAAGCAATAAGTAAAGTTACACCTATAAAAAAACCATGCAATGACTAAGAGTGAAGATGTGAGTATGACTACAAAGATATCCTAGGGTCCAATGGACCTGTCAACAGGCCATCATCGATAGAGGAATGGTTCCTGCAGGGGTTTCCCACAGGGTCTTCCCACTTTTAACCAACCAGGGAATCTCTTTTATATTGTTGTCTGAATACACCTAATGCCTTATGCAGATGCATGAGGATTTCAAACTTTTTCTTTAT
>ML675610.1:67502444-67535344 GCA_007922155.1 Mesoclemmys tuberculata
TATCTATATTTCCACACGCCATGAATATTGTGGTACCCCATTTTTCATAGGTTGTTTCTTAGTTCCTCTTATTCTCATTAGCATCTACACACAACATGCACCCTGCGGTCAGGGCAAGACATTCCATGATGTTACAATCAGCTGTCTCATGATCTTGGACAATACCCTGCAGTTTATTGCAATCTAGTTTTTTGTAGCATCACCTATTGGCATATCTTTTATAGAAATCTTGTGACCTTATTGGCGTAAGGTTATTCCGAAATCACCCACTCAATGTGTGCAAATAGATGTATCTATGAAATAGCATACGAATTGACCAGAACACCAAACAACACAAAGATAAATGGATGATAAAATGAACTAATTGGCTACATTCTATACCACACCCATAATCCCATTCCACTCTCCCCCCCCTTTCAGTGCACCTAAACTAGGAAGGGTCGGAATAATTGCAACCCAGCCAAGAGGTGTTAGTGCCATGTAGGTAGGTCTGCACATATACAATTAATAAAAATGACACTTTAAAGTAATTTGCACCATTATTATTTGAAGGTGAAGCCTGGGAACTGTTGTTCTGAGCTCACTAACATTTGTTTCCAATTCAATTATTTGCTTCCTGTGAACATACAGTGACTAAAAAATATCTACTGCACATGCCACATTCTGACAATCTTTTTATTCCCCCAAAAAATACTTAATGCCACAAGCAGCTAGAACTAAAAAAGAAAAACAATTTAGTAACAAGCAGCCCAGGAGAAAGCGAAAATTTTCTGTTCCTCTTAAATCTCTGCTCTTTGTACACCTCTGCAAAAACTGCTTTTTTTGAGGTTTAAACAGAGAAACTGGAATGTGTTGATGACTCACAGTGGGAGGGACAGAATGTGCAACTGCATTAGTCATACCATTCTAGGCAGAGTTGTGGGCACCAGTCCTGATCAGGCAAAAACTGCGACAGGATGTTTACAGACATTGCCAAGCAGCAGCTTATAATTAGATCTGCAGCAGCATACCCTGAAATCCTCAGAACTGCAATCCTGTACTGTATTTTTCAGTCTGCAACCCTCTTACAAGACTTCACCTATCAAAATTTTGTTCATATATAAAAATCTTTAAGTGGATTCTCTATTAATTATTTGCATTGGCATAGCATCTAGCTGCTCCAGCCATGAACAGAAAAGTACAAGAATAACCCTGCCTCAGAGAGCTTAAATTCTAAGTTCGAGACAATAGGTAGATAGACAGACTATGAAGTGAAGATCTTTTACCTACAAGAAAAGCACCTCCTTGCTGCATATTCAGTCCTGCTGGATTTAGAATGTTTACACTCAGAAAACATTGGCGATCGTGACCGTTAACCTTTCTCTAGGACCAATAAAAAAGAGAAACCTACATTTCTTTCCTGTTGCTCAAGGTTATTTGTTCACATACAAAAGTCCCCTACAGACCTTTATGCAAAAAGAATGGCTTCTAAGCATCCCTTCCAAAGCAGTGATGACATTTTTAAGTGATGGAGAACATAAACAAGGAGAAAATAAGCAGTCGTCCATTATCACTTTTCAGCTCCTGAAGCTGATTTTCACAACAGACCATTCCTTACACTGAACAGAAGTGACAATGTCCACAAGATCCTTGGACAGAAGTGAACATCCATTCAAGAGGCCATCTTTCCCCCACACATAACTTAGTTTGAATTTCATGTTGCCACAGGTGTCTGTGGTGGTGCACGCTGGAACTCAGGGATGTATTACAAATTATATGGATCCACAGTAATATCGATTCAAGACTGGATAATGATATTGGGAACTGTGAGCACCTTTTGTTAACGAGAGAAACCTATTCACTGAGGACATTATCCGTATCACTGCTTGTTTTGTTTGCAATGAATGTGGATGGCTTTACAGGAGCATTTAATTTAGGAATAAACGGTCACGAGTAGATTACTTTGAGTCAGCAGATGAACACAAGAGTAGTGTAAACAGGAGGTTACAGAATCTGCCACAAGGAGCTCAGCTTTTAATAAGGTTATTAAGGTTAACAAAACCTGTCCTACCGTGTGGTGATAACAAATAAGGAACTCCTCTGAAGCCATTAAGATTAAGGTCCAAGATTCAGTGTCCAATCTTCAGATCGTACCCCACACGCTAGAACTACCCTAATTTAGTTCCAGAAGATTAGGGTCAGTAAGGACACAGATTCAGAAGTTCGAAGGCCACAGAATTGTCTCAGAGAACTCAGCCAGCTAGCATAGGGTTAAAATGTTTGCTTCTGGGAAAGTTATTCCCCCCCAGAGATGAGCCTACCACATCAATTTCTCCGTAAGTTCTCAGGGAAAGCCTGAGGTTGACACTACTGTATAACGCACTCATTGCCACAGCAGCTGAGCCTCTGGCACAATCAGGACCTTTCCAAAGCAAAACATCTCACTTGCTTACTGAAATGGACGACTTTTAATAAAGCATTTCAAAGTTTAAGAAATGTATTTCCCCTTGTGGCCTCTATCAGGTTTCCTTTTGTGTGAAAACAAAACTGTGGACATAAAGTGCACTTTGCAGACACAAACATGAGCTCGTACACTTTACATAGTGCAAAATCAAAGAGCACATGCAACTATTACATCCCCCAATGAATACCGCAGGGGCACATGCCAACGCTGTCTAAGTAAGACTATTTAAAGAGCACATATAGGAATTTGCACCTGCAAACTACGAGCACACTGGAAGTTCACTCCTTCCAGACAGCAACTTCCCAGCTCTTAGTATCCCCTAATTATAAAGTTAGGTCACAACCACAAGGAAGCCAGGCTAAATCAGCTTACTACTTTGGAACAAAACTGAACCAAAACTTTCAGCTTTTTAAAGGAAAGCTGAATGTTAAATTTGTTATGGAGATGAAGTCTGTCATTCACCACTCCTCCCCCAAGAAAAAGTTAGCTAGCTTTACATTTGGAAAGTGGTTCACATTCAGGTACTGGCTACAGCTGATATACAGGGAATGATCCCCAGTTTCTGAAGGGAGGAGTTAAATAGAAGTTGCAAGTTTTCATAAACTTTTTGTCAGTGAAAAAATTGTATTAGCACAAAGTAAGTCTTACAATTTATAATATCAAAGAAGTTACAACATTTGCCAATAACTAGGAAAATACTAGCAACAATCATAAGTCAACAAAAACAAGTGCTTTTCTAATAGATCCAAGTCATAGGATTTGAAAGTCTTTTTCTCAGAGCCAGAGACTTTCAAATCTAGAGGTCTTTGGAAATCCCTATATTCTCTTGTACTGATTTTGCATAATTTATAAACACATGCGAGGAATTCAGCACCCAAATCCCATTGAAATTAAAGGGAAGTATGGGCACCTAATTCCTTTAGAATCCTTTGACAATCCCACCTCTGGCATTTGAAAATCCAGCTGTTAAGGTCTATAATTGGAGTCATTCATTTTCCATAACCAAGGGACATACAAGCAAACCTTCACAGTATTTATATCATCTACAGCACACAGCTTCTAAGTTTAACTTGTCCAAGGGCTGGTATTTTAAACTTTCACAAACCTAACAAAGATTTGTGATAAGCACTGAACAGGCCTTGCTACCATCCGGTTTCCTTAACCAGTGATAACACTTACCAGAAAGTTCTCATTCCTCCCCACATCCCACCACCACCAAAAAACAAACTGTCAATTTCAATTCATTGTCTGTTCTGCCCCTTCCAAAGCTAAATCATCTGTAGCCTCCTTTATTATGCTGCTCTTTGAGGATTTCGGGGTTTAAAGGCAACAAGAACATCATCAGTTACAGCAATACTCTTTCCCCTTTTTGCTTTGGAAAATTATACAAATACCTGGAACTACAGAGCTTCCAAGACCACTGCACATTCCTCAAAGAATGTGCTGCATTCCTCATGTGGGGATCACAAGCAGACAACATTATTCCCATGAGATTTTCATGGCAACAGTGGATATGTCTCAAATGAAAACAGAGGAGTTTAGGGGCAAGTGTCAGTGTTCTCAAGCACCTCATGCGTACCTGGCCCTATGCATCTCAGACCTCAGCAGCCTCAGTAGTTTCCTCCCACAGCTAGTGAGAGACTGAATGTTAAAGCTACTCATAAGAATTCTACATCTTGACAAATTGTGACAATGACAAACGAAATTAACAGATAAAGAGTTCAGAAATCAATTGGATAGTCAGGTTCATCAAAAGAACAATGTTTGGCCCAAGCAGGTAGCTAATTTCTTGACACCCTACAACAGAATGAGACGGTCAAATCCTGTTGCAGATAGGAACGGTTTATGCCCATTTTTCATCACTACAGAACTAGCCTATCATTCCGTTAGACAATATTTTATATTCTTATATACTTCAGTGTCTTTCCCAGGTTCGGTGCGGAGAGGAAACAGATCATACTTTTTAAAGACCAGAGGGTAAGACGTCATAAGCCATGATTTAATATAAATCATTGTTTATGACAACAAAGGACAGCACCCAGCTCCTGACAGTTTAATTTCAATAGTCATAGAGATTATCTGTGTAGCTAGGAAGTTTTAGGTGGCAGGTTAGTGGATTATTAAACACACACCCCTCCCAAAAGAAAGGGACTGCAGCATTTTAGCAGTTATTAGGGAACAGCAACTTGAGGGCTGGCTCTTGCCTAGAAATTGCAAAATGGTGTGTTTAAATCTTCCATCCCGATCTCTGAAAGCCACTTCTAATTTCTCCCCAAACCTCTTGCTTTGAAAGTCAAATAGAAGCAACTGTCTCACTGCACTACAAGTTTTGCTGAGTCTCGGACTTGGCTGGCTCACATTTATCTAAATAAAATAACTTGAGAGTCAGCTATTGATCTAAGTCACATAATGCAAAGAGCAAATGTGGTGTCCAAGCAGCTGCCCACATTTTAACTGCAGTTATATTAAACGATCAACTTGTAAAGTCACGCTCAAATTTTAGCTTTTTTTAAAAAAAAAACCTAAGTGGAATATTGAAGATTTCCATCACTGAAATATTTCAGTCTACATTGGTTTTCAGCTTGCTTACTCTGCATTTGGCAGCACTGTGTGTACAGTCACTGTCACTGCTTATCCTCTTGTAGTCAACTGCCATCTCCTTGGGACTATATCCATACTGTAATTAGAGGTGTGACTGCTGCTTGGGGAGGCATACCTGTGCTAGCTTTAGTCTAGCTAGCAAACTAAAAATAGCAGTGAAGAAGATACCACAGACCCTGACACATGCTAGCAACGAAACTACTAGTGGGTTCCAGGCAGGCCTGTACAGCTCATAGTGTGGACAACACCCTTGGGTTGTGTGGGTCTGTGTCACCATAGTGGGAAAATAGAAAGTGATCTGAGAACCACAAAAAAATTGGCAGTACAACTGTGGATAAGGTGTAGTATCTTGAAGCTACTTTAAACATTTTTATGTCCACTAGATTTCAAATTAACTGTGTCCTTTAAATTAAGCAAAAGAGAGGACATTAGGAAGAAGAGGAGCCACGCTATTTGAACTGGTAGTAAACCAACAAAAACTCACTAAATAAACCTGTCATTAAAATTTTGGAATGAATCCTTATCCATCAGGACCAGCAATGAATTTAAACTGCATCTGTATATCAGATTTAAACTCCTTTCACTTAGAAAGTTAGATATAATTGAATTATTCACTTGTAATGCACACAGAACAAATTTATACAAACATTACTTGCTTCATATTTCTGCATTATACTGAAAAGATGGATCTGAGATCCACCTGTTACATATGCTCTGCTACTTGTAGATTCAAAATTCACTGTATGGACAGTTTCTCTTTCACCACCATCAGCAGCACTATTACCAGCTCAATAAGAACTTCCTAGATCCAGTTAAAATTTTAAAATGTTATTGATCTGAGATTGATTGAGGAATGGTCAGGAACATAGGATATGCTGTATCAGAGCAGAGTCCAACAAATCCAGTATCTCTCATTCACCTGTGGTCAATAGCCAATTATTCTAGAACCTCTGCATGCACAATACAGCTAACTATGCATTTGTGTTGGGAAACACAGTGGCAAGGATATTTTTGGCTGTCCTTTCTGACCCATACTGCAATCAACTCAAATCTCACAGCATAAGGTTAGAGCAACTTTACTTTAACATGTGTAACTAGAGGCATTACTTTGTATTGAAGAGAATTGTATGGTTTGACCCTGTTTTAGTTTGTTGGGTTTTTTTAAAAAAGGGGGGAGGGAGAAGAATTAAACTGGAAACACCCCGTGGGCTGGGATTCATGCTCATGTCATAGTTGCTAGAAAGTTTGTAGAGGGATTATAGTTATCACTAATACCCAAGACAGACATTCGTCAACTCCATCCACCCAACACGTTGTGTGCACTTGACAGAGCTTTGTGTATAACCCGTTTCACTATTTTTCCTTTCTAGCCAGGTTATCGATTTCTCTCTTGCCTAAAAGACCCTCACAGTCATCTTCATCAGGAGGTAACAGACACTTTAAAAAGTTTACAAACCTACCGTTTAAAGGGAGCACTATCCAAAACGTGTCTTGTTTTAAATATTTATTCATTTAATAGAAGTCAAAAGTTGATTGTGTCCCTTAATGTACACTGGATCACATAGAGCAGTACCATCTAGAGTGAGGGGTAAGATCAAACTTTGATTTTAGACCGTCTCCGCCTTCAGTTCTCAAATGCTCATGACTTTTTGGAAAAAAGTCTCCTCTCTAGTCAACATAGTTTTAGCCTAACTTGACTTCACCTTATAAACTTTATTTCAAATAAGTCTTTGATTAAAATTTCCAAACATGGTTAAAATGGCTTCAATCATAGAATGCATCAGCCACAGAGAGATTAAGTTAGACTAGAGGATTGATTGTTTTGGCACCAGCCAATCATTTCCCACTGAGTGAGTTCTGTAGCTGGGCCCAGTCCATATCAATTACACGTACAAGTATATAATATGTATTGTGACAGGGCCAGACCGGACAGCTATGATAAGGTGCTGGAAGGCATGTATATTAAAGCCTTATTTCCTGGGTGAGCCAGTTGGGGCTACTTCAGGACAATTGGGTCAATTAGGCCACGTGGGGCCTATCAAGGAAACTGCCCCAACAGTTATTAGCCTCCATTTCAGGCAGGCAGGGGTAGTTAGACAGCTGGAGTGGCGCTGCACCGCAGCACACCAGCCAGACAGCCACTGCAGTTGCAACACTTGAGGCTGTCACTTGTTGCTGCCACAATGCCAGAGACAGAGAGGCTCCAGCCGAGGAAGGCGGAACAACCCTCCTTCCCGGAACCAGGGGTTGGACCACAAGCAGTGGGGCCATGGACAGGCGACCCAAGGAAGGGAGTTGGTCTCCGGGACTAAGCAGGGTGAGACCACTCCTCGCAGGGTCCCTGGGTTGGGGCCTGGGGCAGAGGGTGGGACCAGGCCCCCCTGCCCTGCTCCCCACCCAGGAGCTCCACTGGCGTAGCCAGAAAAGCACAGGACTCACAGGGGCGGAATAGGCCTCCCCCCCTTGCCACAGTATCAATGTTTCATCAGTACTGATTATACTTTTCTCCTCAGAAAAATGTACAGCAAGAGGCAAGTCTAGAGTCTCATTAGTACAAAATGTAGCCGCATGAGATCAGCTTTATGGTAACATCGTGTTCCAGAACCAGATCATTATTGCGAACATACATGATTAGCCTGCCCAGCCACTAGAGACACTGGGTGATACATGGGTTCAATTTCTTGGGTGCAAATGAGGGCTTTGCCGAAAAGCGAGTCTCGTTCTTTGTATGTTAGCTAGCAGTAGACTATTGTCAGAAAGCTGGCAAAAAATAAAATTTTTGATGAAAACGTTTCCAAAAAAAGTCATCTCCCCATTTGCTAAGTATCACTAGTGCTTCCAGAAACCACCGTCATTCATGTTTCCAGCTGGCCATAAGCAATGCATTTTTACAATGTTATTTAGGAAGGTTAAGGTAGGTAGTTTACAGTGGAAGCTCTGAATCCAGTTCCCTATAGATGATTTTGTTAGATGTGCTGCAGGCTGTCAGAAGAGGTTTAACAAATACCAAGAAAATAAATGATTATATCAGGCCCCAGACCAGAAACCGGCCCTATGTTGTTGGACTGCTGCTGAGTCTCCGTGACTCATGCCAGTTGGACTCTACATGGACCCAGTTACAGGACTGGTGTCTTAATGAGCCTTCTGCTTCTTGTCATGACTTATGCTAGTACAGCAGACTAGGAATGGAACCCCCCCTTCATTAACAGATCCACAAACCACTGCCATTTCTGAATTCAAATTCCTCTTGAAGACCCTCTTTCTAGTTATTTCATGGATTACTTCTTGTCTATAAAGATGGAAGGGACTGAATATTGGAAGAAGAGTAAAGACACTAACATTGAAGCAGAGAATGGGGAAGTAAAACAAGAGGTTTAGATTGTGGAAGGAGAGAATGTATTGTATTTAACTCTAAACAAATTGGAGGAGTTCTGTTTGTTGCCTATCCCTGACGACTTTGCTCAGATATTACACCCCTGCTTCCCACTCTTCACTGTCGATCTTTGATCATGTACTCTGTGGTAGAGGATGTCTTCCTCCGTACTTGAAGAGTCCCAGGCATAACAGGAGCACTACTGAGATTTAGTCTACCTGTACTGTGTTCTCATATCTAGTGAAATGTTTCAGAAATATGTTTATTTCTATTCAATGTTGACTTTGAATTGGAAACTTCAGGTATTTCAAGAAGTGGAGTGAAGTTTTTCAAGTTTAACTGCAGCCTCCTTGTTCCCAGTTGATCTGCTCACCACTACACCTCGAAATAAGCCATAGCAGCTTTTTATGAGACTTCCTATTGCAGCAACAGGGCAACGTTTTCAGGAGCTGTGGATGACATCTCCATTGTAGTCTCCGACGTCTTGGAATTAAGCATGAGATTTATATATTTACTTAGTGCACATTAGCTGCACAACTAACTTCATGTTTATCAAGAATTCTAAAAGGCCTGTCCACCCTTTAAAAATAGTTTCTCCCCTCAACATTATGTTTTTATAAATTGGAATATGAAACCATTTTCCCAGTGTTTCATCACTTGCAGCAGGCCATTATGGTTTCATTTATTCAAATTGACTGCAGAATAATTTAAACAAGAATACTGCAGAAGAACGGGTGGTGGTGGTGGGAAATAACATAAAAAAGGCAGTATTTGTACAAGCTGCTAGCAATTAGGGGATGACAGAGCAAAGAACCACCACTGTTGTCCCAGCTAGCACAGTATTTTCCCATTTTTTAAATTCTGAAGACCAATACCAGGCGCACCCGCCTCACACTCTGAATACTAGTCCTATAAAAACAATTAAAAGTTACAATGAAACTACTAAAATACACCATAAATCTCTCATGCATTCCTGACACATTCCCACCCCATTATACTACAATTAACAAGTCGACAGTCTCTCCCCCAGTGTCTTCCTCTGACCTTTCCAATAGGTTCAATGGGGCCATATACTTGTATGTACCCAGACACCAATGAAGTTGAGTGACTCCATACAGACGTAGGCATCCACTCGCAAAGATCCCTTTGCATGATCTGGTCAAAAGTGTAGCTGCTACACTAGAGAGTCAACACAACTTGTGGCCATGAGGGGATTGCAGATGGCCCTGAAGATGCCCTAGCCCAGCATTTCTCAAATGAGGCCACCAGGGGGTTTTCCTGAGACCAAGACGGCCTCCTGGGCAGATATGGGGGAGAAGACAAAGCAGCGGCCCCTCCCTGCATCGCCCAGGGGCTCTAGGGAAGGGCTTCAGCTTCCCCCTCCCAAACCTACCCCTCATCTTCAGCCCCAAGACTCCAGGGACAGGCTTCAGCCCAGGGCAGCAGGGCCTCAGCATGGCCAGCCTTACTGGGCACTGTGGTCAAGAGGAAAGAAGCAGGGTGAGCCTGGGGTAAGAGGCCACAGAAGGGATCTTGAGGTAATGGGGGGTAGGCAGCAGGGGACAGAGGATATCTATGGGGGGCTAGGGGAGACACTGAGGGCCAGGGACACCAAAATACAACTGTATATTACTTTTATTATTTAGTTGGCACAAATCCCCTACATAAATAAATTACAATGATTTGCACATGTGTATGTGCATACTTGGGTTTTTTCCCCACTAAAATTAATTAAATATTTTGGGAAAAATCGTCCTGGTGGTGTAAGGCTTGAGGCTGTTTTCAGCTAACAAGTTGTAAATTGAAACTCATTTAAATGGCTAACGAGCATACCTGATCTTCAAGGACAAGGGCTAGTGTAAGCATCCGATGGCTCAGAAAACCAGGTGTCCTCTTAGTGATTCTAATTCCAATGAGAACAGCACATTTGCTTTTAGAATTTCTGTCTCATCTGCCATGTAACTGTAAGGACCCCCCTCCTTCTTCCTCCACCCTACCCCCATCCCGAGTATAGCCCTAGGATCCTTGATGTGAGCAGAGTGATTAAAGTGTCGCTGCATGTATGTAACGACCATTAAACACCGTTGTTCTCTCTGGCTGGGACGTCTGTATTTGTAGGTGAACAGGAAAAGAATTTAAAACGTTTTATGTAACTGATAAGAAAATGTATATAATTGAGCACTGTAGCACCATGAAGTTGAAGCTGATTTATCAGACTTCCTGGTATTGTGAATAAACCTCTTCAGTATTGTCTGTGCTGCCTGATTCTTGGAGGAAGAATCCTTCCTGCTTTATAATTTGGCGCAGCGAGCAGGGTGCCACTGCGATCCTTGGAGTACTTCCCACGACCAAGAAGAGAGGTGAGTATCTTTTATACTTACCACCTCTGGCACGCACCTTGGTCTGGGACTCCCTGAGATACCCCTTTGCACCCTTTGTTTTTATAAAACGAACCACGCGTAAGGCACAGACAAGAGGACTCAACTGGGATTGTGTTGTGGGGTTGTAGTTTTGGCCATGTTTTCGAGGTGCAGGGATTGCTTCAGGAAAGGCTGCACTGCCAAGTACTGAGCACTCGAGTGTGCTTCAGTAGTGCTGGGTACAAGTGCTTGGCTGATTCCCCTGAAACACCATTTAAGTGGGTTTTAGGAAGCTGGGTGACAATGTCGTACAAATTGCCCCAGGGTGCTTCAAAGATGCCCTCAACAGGAGGAAAAATCATTGAATGTTTGAGGAAAAATCATTGAATGTTTAAAGAAAAGCATGCAGAGGTTCAGGAATCTATGGTAAAAGATGGATGGACCCGTGTAAGTGTAAAAGACCGTTTGTTATGGTGGTCTGGTCAGACAAAAGGTAAATTAGAGAAAGGAGTTGTGATACTTTACTATGAATATGAAAGAAAGGTAAAAAAAAGTTAGAGGAACTTCAAAAGGCTTTCACATCAGTGCAGAGCCAAAAGGCAGATCTGAACCATAGATTAAATGAACTCCAAACAGAGAATAGTGCTTTAAAGGTTAAAAAGAAAGAAGGCAACTCCTCCCCACATCATATTAATGCTATCCTGCAACAGGAAGAACACCGATTTTGGGTCAGACAGTGAAAATGAAAATAGCCAAGAAGAAATTAATTGGAAACAGCTCACCAAATACAAAATGGACGGGACAGGGAGGTAACAGAACAGCTCAGCGTGCTTATAAGTACACTCCTCTCAGTACAGAGGAAATAAGGGGCTTATTAAAGGACCCCCCAGATCTAAAGCCTGAAGACCCAAACTTGATATTTTGGGGGGGAACAAACCAAATGGTTACAACATATACATGGTTTACATCCTAGGGATTTCCATATCCTGACTAAAGCTAAATGTCCTGACCTTTCATGAGTCAAGGTCCTTTTAAAGGAACATCACAATGACAATTAGGCCTCTGTTAAGTTTAAATCAGACGTTGATATGACCCATACTTGCACTGATTAAAAAAAAAAAAACTGTTAAAAATGCCCTGGGCAATGCAGCTGGTAACTGGGGACTGATAGTGGAATGTGTGCAAAGTAAAGATGAGTCTGCTGCCAAGTAGTGTAAGCAAAAGTGGGAAGTGTATTCAAGTAATGCAGGCACTACAGATCCCAAAAAGACTGACCCTGAAACAGGGCAGAGCACCTGATAATCACAGCCATTGGGAATCCCTGATTAAACTGTTAAAGAATGTCGATCTTAGCCTGTACCTTAAAATGATCTTACAAAGCTAACTGGTTGCTTCCCCACACACACTTGCACTTCTGTTTTTCTGAGATTTTAATAGAAGGAATTTTGGATACACTTTAAATGCTAAGATATGGCTGTGGAAATATCAGCCAGATACAGGAAAATATTAAGGTAATTCCTCTGTTTTGCCTGCGATCAGCAAGGAAATTTGTAGAAAGCGAAGAGGTATTTTAAACAATCTGCCACCCCCAAAAGGGGGTAGAAAATATTCTTTTTGTCTTTCAGAGCTTCAAGAAAAGCAAGTGCTAGCAAAACAGCTGAAGAACACCACCATGAATTTATTATTGCAATAAAGATCGTGTTTTGTGCTGTTTGTCTTGATACTAACATTGTGTGGTATACTACATTAAGCAGAAGAAAATCAATAAGCACTGTAAACAAATTGATATATATATATGTGGACTTTGTCCAAATAGGGTTGGGAAACCTTAAAGCTATATGAAATATGTGGCAATAGTTAAACACTATCACATGGCTATTACACAAGCAGCAAATGAAAATGGAAAATAGAACTGCTTTGGTTATTGAATGTACTGAAATGCAAATTCTCAGTTTGGCTACACTAAAACATGAAATGTATTGGGTTGTATCTGGGAATATTAAGGTACTAGCCTACTTGTTAAGGCAAAAGAAAACATCCTTGTCTGATATCTTGCCCAGAGCACAGTTACATTTACAGATAAACTCATGTGCACTCATACCATTCCCATTCGCTGCAACCAATCTCTTCCTTCTATTGCCACTGTTAAATCTATGACTCTCACCTGGAATACCTCTAACCCTTTTCAAGAATTATGTTCCAGGTCTCCTTCCATCTGAGGACAAGTTATCTTACAGCTTGGTGCCTGCTCATCTCTGCCCTCCCACCCATCCAGGTTACTGGTCAACTTCCCCCACCTACCAATCAATATCTTCTCAAGCCTGAGGCCTTAAATGCAGTAGATGACATTATTTATTCTTTACACCAGCCAGGCATACTTGTTCCCTATTCCTCCCTCACCAACTCTCCTATCTGACTAGTTACAAAACCTGATGGCTCCTGGCGCCTTACCATCGACTACTGCACCATTAATCAATATGCAGATAAACTTGCCCCCATTATAGCTGACCCATCAGTCGCCCTTTAGGGCCTTGATCATTCTTACAGCATCTGCACTGTGTTAGACATTGTAAACAGCTTTTGGAGCTTCCCTGTGCATCCAGAGTCACAACACTGGTTTGTGTTTACCTTTGGCCCCACCCAGTTCAGCTGGACTCATTTGCCCCAATTCTCCCACCCTCTTTCACCAGGTTATGGCAAAGGCCCTCTCTTCGGTAGACTAGGCTTCTGCCAATTCTACTTGTTTGCAATATGTTGATGATGTATTGCTTGCTTCCTCCACTGTCTCTGACCACTTACATGACCTTCAAATGCTGCTCCAGGCCTTAGCCGATGCAGACTTAAAGGCCAACCCTCAGAAAACTCAGATACCTCTACCTACGGTTCAATATCTAGGTTACATAGTCTCCCAGGACTCCAAAGCCCTCACTTCAGACTGCTGGATCGCAATTGCTGCAGCCCCGCGGCTGACAACAGTTCGGGAATTACGTAAGTTAATGGGCCTCCTTAACTTTTGTGGACAATATATCACATCGTTTTCCATCTTAGCACAACCCCTAAATGACCTTCTTAAAGGAGCCCAAGCCTCCTCGGACCCCATCTCTTGGTCACCAGAGCATGACCACTGCTTATCGCAGCTTAAAACAGCCCTCCTTTCAGTTCCAGCACTTGGGTTCCCTGGCCCGTCAGTACCATTTGAGCTCTGGACCCATGTACAGGATGGCCATGCTATTGAAGTACTCACTCAGAACCACAGCAACAGGTGCTGCCCTGTGGCCTACTATTCCACCCACCTTGATACAATAGCTCTGGCTTTTAACCACTTTCTTCAAGTCGTAGAGGCAGCCTCCTGGGCTGTTACTGTTTCCTTACCTTTGGTTTCTGGAGCCCGCCCCCCCCACAATTTTCGTGCCTCATGAAAATCTTGGACAGGGGCCGCTTCTCCAAGGTCACCTCAGCACGATGGTCCAATGCATCCTTCTAAGCCCCCCACATTACAATTGCACGTTCTAACCTTCTTAATCATGCTACCTTAATGCCAACAACAGGGGAACCTCATCAGTGCCCCCCTTCTGAGGACACCATTATACAGGACCGACTTGCGCCTGAACAACCTCTGCCCTCTTCTGATCTTGTTTTTTTTGTTTACAGATCCCAGTACTATGTCGCCGGTCAACCTTGTTCCGGCTGGGCAGTTTGCAACCTGTCAGGTACATGCCTCCACTCAGGTTCCTTGCCGCCTTCATGCTCGGCTCAAGTAGCCAAATTAGTGGCACTAACACGGGCCAGGCTGTTGCCATTTACACAGACAGACGCTATGCACTGGGGTATGACTATCTTGATTCTTGGACTAATAGGGGTTACCTCACTTCATTCAGTACCCCTCTTAAAAACTAGCTGTGGTTAAGATCAAGGCACGTACCAGAAACAGTGACCCTCTTTCTCTTGCAAATGCAGCTGTAGATGAGGCTACTAAAAAGGCTGCAACAATTCCACAGCAAAATCTCCAAGTGGCAGCCACCCCAAACTCCTCATGGTATTATCCATTTTGGAGCTAATAAGACACTTCTACATGATGTAATTATGGTTTCTGTTAAAGTTAAATATGATTTGTCTAAGTTTACTTTACCATTATAAAATATATGTTTTGACCACCCTAATTCTTTGCAATGGCTACAAGAACAGTTAAAGTTACTAGTGTACCAATATTCTGTCCGCACTCATGCAGTAAAAAGACAAAAGCGAGGCATCCTAGGTGACATTGGGGAATATTTGGAAGCTCAAGTTCCATGATAAACTCGCTTAATGAAAATGCGGATAGCTCTTACAATGCCTGGGTTAAAAGCCAGACTACCCAGGCCCTAAAATACATCAATGCTGGCTTATTATACTCTGTCACTGCTCTTGATGCAGCCATGGCTGGATTCTATACAGCAACTGAGAAATCCTCCAATATCATAATCAATATGACTATATCCCAATCTAAGGGACGTGCTTATGATATGTTAGCTCGTGATTTGTTCAATATGTTAAGGGAAGATATGTTAGATATATGCCTTGGTTTCTCCCCTCCCACACCCTCTCTTTCTCTGCCCTTGTAAACTCAGTTGATTGTTGCCATCCCCCTGCCCTCTGAGGCCTCTTCCACCCCCTCCTTTGATTTTCTTTTGTTATCCCCACCCATGTTTTTCTTCCTCTTTTTTCTAACAACACTGTCTATCAAATAGGACATTCTGGCTTTGTCTCCCTCCCCCAGTGGTGGCACGCTCATAACTTCAGACTGTTGTATAGAAACTGCTGACTATTGTTACTATCCTCCCTCTTCTGGATGCTGAGACCACTGTTCAAATGTCTGCCACGCAGAGTTTTATATCACCATTGCATCATACTACAGCTCCAGCCCACTACAGCATCCAGCCAGCTCCTCCATGTGTCTACAGATTAGACTCCTTCACTCTGGGTGACATTCATTTGCTCAGCTGCATCTTCACTGGAATGACAACACTTCCTTGGTGGTATGGCAATCTATATCCGGACAATACCCCTGTCCAAGTAGCAAAAGAGCTGCTGGCTAAAGTGGTCCTTGTTTCTGCCTCTGTGTCTGCCACCGCTCATAAGAACACTGCTAAAGGCCGTGTGAAGGTCCACCTCTCTCCACCCAGATTGTAACCTGCTTGGAAGACTCAACTTCTGGCCTGTCCTACAAAGTCATCACCTGGTGGACTATCCTGCAAATAGCTGCTGCTGCTGCTTCTATTCGTGACCTGTTATCAACTTTACTCTTGCCTCCCCCCTTCATAACACCTTCCCCGTATAATCCTAAATTAGATCATGAATATCACAGTATCAAAATAATTGATCATATCTCACTTATGGGTTCGATTTGTCAAACAGGAGGGAACTTTAAGGCTTGAGGTTGTTTTCAGCTAACAAATTGTAAATTGAAACTCATTTAAATGGCTAACAAGCATCCTGATCCTCAAGGACAATGGCTTGTGTAAGCATCCGATGGCTCAGGAAGCCAGGTGTCTCATAGACTCATAGACTCATAGGTCAGAAGGGACCAATATGATCATCTAGTCTGACCTCCCGCACAAGGCAGGCCACAAAACCCTACCCATACACATATATAACAACCCCGAACCCATGACTGAGTTATTGAAATCCTCAAAAGTGAGATTTGAAGACCTCAAGCTGCAGGGAATCCACCAGCAAGCGACTCATGCCCCATGCTGCAGGGGAAGGCGAAAAACCTCCGTGGCCCCTGCCAATCCGCCCCGGAGGAAAATTCCTTCCCGACCCCAAATATGGCGATCAGCTAAACCCTGAGCATGTGGGCAAGACTCACCAGCCAGCACCCAAAAAGGAATTCTCTGCAGTAACTCAGTTCCCATCCCATCCAGCATTCCCACAGACCATTGAGCAGACTTATCTGCCGATAATCCAAAATCAATTGCTCAAATTAAACTATCCCATCATAACATCCCCTCCATATACTTATCAATAGAACAGCACATTTGCTTTTAGAATTTCCATCTCATCTGCCACATATCTGTAAGGACCCCCCCTTCTTCCTCCACCTTAAGCCACACCCCAAATGTAGCCCTAGCATCCTTGATTTAAGTAGAGTGATTAAAGTGTCTCTGCATGTATGTAATGACCATTATCACTGTTGTTCTCTCAGGCTGGGACAATGTAGGTGAATAGGTAAAGAATTTAAAACGTACTATGTAACTGATAAGAAAATGTATATAAATGTATATAATTGAAGCTGATTTATCAGACTTCCCGGTATCGTGAATAAACCTCTTCATTGTCTGTGCTGCCTGATTCTTGGAGAAAGAATCCTTCATGTTTCACAGCGGCCACCAGCAAGAGGTGGCAACCACACGCTGAGGCCACCAAAAAATTTAATGTGGGAACCCGTCCTAGCCTTCCTGTAACTTTTGGGATACATTTTGATCAAGGCACCATGATGAGATTTCAAGTCTCTGACATGATAATTTCATTAGTCAAAGGAAAAGCAACTCTCATTACAAATTTTACCACTGTTGGCTGCAGACATGGAACACTCAAAAGGGCTTGGAGCAGTCCCTTACCTGCCTGGTCACAGCCAGATGAGTGGTAGGGAAGCGGAATATAGCAATAGTAGCAAGAGGAAGCCAGGGATTTGCTCCACGGAGCGGTGGGTGTTCCTAGGTGTGTTGTGGAAAAGGCAGGGAGAAGGAACAATAGGTGATTGCAACAGGGGAAAGTGAGAGGGGGCTGCTGCATAGATGGGAAGGGAAACCATGGTGCAGAGTTGCTGTGGGGAGGAATCATGGAATGGTTTGCTTCAAGCAGTGACTGCTGCGTATGTGTTAGCAGGGAGGATGCTGGAAGAGGGACTTGGACCCAGGATTTCTGCACAAGGTTTGGAGATGTGGGTGACAGTGAGCAGGTTGTGTTTGGGCTGGATAATGAGGGTGAGCACGTTTGGAGGGGGGGGTGGAAGAGGGAGAATGTGGATGAGTAGCGTTAGGAAGAAAGGATGTATAAGACTGAAGGAGTGCAATGGAAAAGAGTAATGAACAAAAGAGGGGGAAAAGTGTCTAATAAAGGAAAAAACAAAAACAAGAAAACTGAGAACGTGGATCTGAGCAAAGACTTTTTGACATCAGCTTCCAAGAGACTTCTGCACAACATTCTGAGAACTCTTCACCAAAACCCTACCCTGCTACCCACCTCTCAAGCACACTATTTGCTCCTCGATCCCAAATGTTGGTTATCCCAAGTGCAGAGCAAGGAGTAGGATGACAAAATAAGGGTTGATTTCTGGCACTTCCATTCCTTTCACTTGTTTTGGACACTACGTACCACAAATTGAAGACTAATTCTTTGAAGTGGGCATCTTTAAGATTAAATTCTAACAATTGTATTATTACCACCAAACATATTAGACATATTCATATTTAAACATGCAGACCCAGCTCTAGATAGAGGACTTTGTATTAAATAACTTTTGTATCCTCACAGTTTAAATTCCATTTGTGAAACAGTTCATTAGTTTTGAGCAGAAATTAAACAAAGAAAAAGTGGAAATGAATGTTTGTGGTCTAGTTTAAAATTAAAATAAAAAGCAAGAACCAGCATGAGAAGAGAATGTTTTAAGTAAAACGCCAATAAATCAAATCCAGACAACAAACTCTGGAGTTTACAAACAGCTTTTGTTCAATAAAAATTTGTTTAATAAAAATACCAACTTGGAACCTCTTATTCAGACTCAAACAAGAGAGAAAGATTTAACGGACAACAAAAAGAGGCAATAGATAAAACAAAAAACAAAAACAAATAAAAAACAAAACACAAAAACCCCCTATTTTTACCTAGATTCTATTCTGTTACTCAAGGCAAAAGAAAAGACAGTGGATTAAAAGTTTTCTTGTGAACAGATCTTATGGATGAAGTATCTCACCCTTCATAATGCGCAAAGCTAGATTATTTACAATAAGCAGACAGCTGAAGGGGGTGGGGGTATATCTATAAAACTGCTAGCATAGATCCACGAAGAAAGACTATTAAGTGACTCAAATTGTGAGGATAGAGACCAGCTAACGTGGAGTGAATTACCAGTTGAGTTACTAATGACTTTTGCCTTCTAACAAGTAGAGTGAAAATATCTTTCTTTGTAGGTGTCCCTTTGACGTTTTGCATTTTGATAATAACAATCTAATAAGGAAAAGGATATTAAGACTGGATATTTGAGAGAACTGTCAATGTACTTCTGATTTATTACACTCCTAGTGCTTCATGTTTTCTGTTGAGACTGTGGCTTAAAGCTCCATTTGTATTTCTTTTCTCTCATAATAGACATTGGATTTTTATTTTATTTGATGCACTTTAAGCTGTTTTCCCCCAAAAATATTTGGTGAAGTTCTTTATTTAGCTCACATCTCAAATGCAAACAGATTGTATTGGTGTAAGATATTGTTCATTGACAAACCAATGAATAAACTGCTAAGCCAGAAGCAATTAAACTACTAAGTAGGAGACTATTACAGGGAATCTGCTTCAGGACTTGGTGGAAAGCTTTGCACGAAGTCATAGAAATCATTTTTTAGGGGCCACGTTTTCAGAGTTCTGTGTAGAGTTGTAGTAACTAGTTTAATACAAGCAGTTTGCTTAGCTCTCTGTATACTGAACTAATTCAATACCCACCCAACCTTGAAAAAGTTATTTTCATGGCAAGAAGGAAATTCTCCCTAGAAAATGAATGCCTACAGGCAGCACAAGCTAAATCACCAGCTTCTGCATAATTTCTTGTTTCATTAAAAGCGTCCTTATAATCGCAAAGAACCTTCCAAATGTTAACTGTTGTGGAGCTGTCTGAGTCTGCAGACAGAGGAGCACTTCAGTACTGTTGCTATCACTTACTGCTTTCCCAACAAGCATTGGGACTTCAAATTTATCAAGCACTAGTCAGAGATTCATATGGAAGAGGAAATGTTGTTCTCTTTTCCCACCTTCTAAGAAAAAAGGAAATGCAACCAGGTATGAACCCAGGTACCCTCCTCCTCTCTAGCAGCTGAGGATGAATCCTGAAACTCCCTGGTGACTTGCCTTCCTCCTCCCCTCCATCACACCTTTTACACAATCTTGACCTACTGGTCTCTAGCTAGTAGATTTCTGGGTGCCTTTTCATCTTCTTAATTGTGTGTTGATAATGAATTTTGATAATGATTAATGAATAAAGGTTATGTTAATTGTAGTAGCTTCTTACTAAACCGTATCCGCAAATCAAATAATGCCTTACCCAGCATGTGGATCATGGTAACAAGAGTCAGACAAGTACAAATAGCCTAAGTATAACTGCCACCCCATGTGACATGCCGAAGTCGTAACAGCAAACATTAATGTATGGAAATTGTTTTTGGCTGTGTAGTGTACAGCTGAATGGTGTTCACTATTGCCAAGCTACACTGTAAGACTTCAAAGAACTTCTGCAAAATGACTTCATTGCAAGAGTGATTTAGCATGCACAGCTGTCCTTTTATATAAATTATCAGCATACAAAGTAAAAGCCTTCAGAGTCCAAGTCACAGAACTGAACACTTTTCAGTGACAAAAGGTAAGGAATAGCCTGCTACACATTTTCAGCTCCATGGTGCAATATGTTTGGCTCAATAAAATGATATACCCCCCAAACACATCAGAAAAAGGGGAATAGCAACAATACCCAAAGGAAATGAAATCATTAACTGCTCATTTAACATGGAATGACATTTACTGAATGATTCATGGAGGAATTTGATCCACATGCTATCAACATTAGAATGCATAATTTATCTGTATGTTGATCATTTTGTTCAAAGTCTGAATTTAAACCAACTAAAGAAGTGTACAACTGAGGACAGGGTGATTAAAATTTTTTTTTAAATAAATTCCTAGTTCTTTACATTCTTCCTCTTTTATTGTTTTGAAATGATAAGGTGGCTGTTTTGTATTTATTTCTTCAATTTTCAAACTGTTAATAAAATTTCAGCTACCACATAGAGATTTTTTCTGCGATGAAGTTCCACACTTTGAAAATCTTACTGGCATGTGCCTAAACGCGAGTTTAACTTTAGGCTCCTATTTTAAAACAAATTTGACCTGTGTTTATAACAGTGTTAACACTGAAGCAATTTTGTTCTGGAATGACAAAGATTTTATGACATTTAGAGAAAAGTTTTTTTAAAAAAACAACAGGGCTGATGCTACAAACACTCAAAAAACCAATTTGAAATGTAGGATATATATTTTAGCCTAATGTTGTAATAGCACACTTTTTCAAATTAGTTTCGCAAAGCCTCCACACGATTTAGACTGAGGATATTTTAAAATCAAGTGCTTTAATTAACTGATGTAATTTGCTATATTTAAAATTGCTTCATACTGTTTCAAGCTGAAGCTTTCTTCATACTATGCTTGAATGTATAGAAATATTGTCTGAAAAAAAAATTTGTATCCTATTTGTGTCTTTTATGCATTTGGTTAGGGTAATGGCCTCACATTATGAACTGTAACCCCAGGCACAACAAGCTGAGTTAAGAGTACTGATTGCATCAGAAAAATTTACCTGCTTGCACAGATTTCTCAAACACTTAACATCCACCTCTACCTTGAGGGCATGTCTTCTGAAGCTCTGAAGCAACAAGTGATTTTAAACTAACAATTTTGCTAAATATTTGATAGGAAAAATATATTAATACCTAGCATCAACTGGCTTTCTTAGGAGTTAGACAATAATACAGCCTTACAAGAAGTCACTAAGTGACAAATTGTGCAAGGTAAGTGGCAATTTGTATCATACATCCTTGAATCACATCAGACCTTAGCCATTAGAGTTTACATAGGTTCTTACTGCATACAGTAGTTTTAGCCATTGTAGTTGCATTTCTCCAAATAATGCATCAGAGTCCTAGCATTCAACCTACTGTCTTTAAATAATTATTCTGTGCAAGAAAAATAAGTGAAGGTTTCAAGGCTAAAAAAAGTCTGCTTATAAAAAATATTAAAACCAAAGGGAAACTGTCAGTAAATTTTTTGGTTTACCTTGTAAACCATAGTTTCCCATAATATATAGTAACTGCTGATAAGTCAAAACTAACTTTCTAGTGGATAACTGTTGCTCTACACTTAATATAACCCTTCTTTCTTTCCTAAAATGGAAGTTGTTTTAGAGCTCTGACTGCGTCAAAATGCCCAGTGGCATTGAAGGAAAGCCACCTCCTCCTCCTAGGCACAAACTAGTGAAAACAACAAAACACAGCAACTAATTTGGAACATACAACATATAAACTGAGGTGTAAAAAAAAAAAAAAAGCCTTCTTATATTGTACAAGTAAGACTGATGAAGCTCTTGAGTACTTAGCATTTGTGTTTTTTAAAAGGACATCCCCTTCTATGTGACCACAGCACCCTTTATGTATCTATAGTTCAACTGGCAAATGTAAGGGCAATCACTCTGTGCAGATCTAGTGAGAAAATTATGTACACTTCAGGCATCTCCCTTGAAAGATGTAATCTCTCACACTCCGCTCTTGTGGGTGGGGCAGGAAGGCAGCTAAGGATTCCCCAGCCTTGGACGCAGCATTTCTCCTCCCCGGGCTAGCAGTGCATAAAGGGACAACTCCCGGGTCCTTTTCGTTCTCCCGAAGCAGAACACGAGCAGCCACGCAGTGTTACAGGGAGCCCCACCCTACCCGACGTATTGCTGGCTCCTGTCCCAGACCCGCGGGGCGTCCTCCCTCCCTCGCCCCTCCGCTTCATTCACGCGCGCTGCCGTGTCGGGTTATTTCCCCGCGACCACCGCGAATCCGGTTTCCCCAGGGATAAATTCCGCCGCAGAAGGAGTCGCCGCCAACCAAAACGTGGCAGGCTCCCTCCTGATCGTAGAAGACGGGAGTTTTTTCGGGCTGCCGCCTCCTGCCCGGACCAGGCTTCTCGGGGAGACGCCAGCCGGCTAAGCCCACGCGGGGAAGGCGCGCCCTGACGGGCGGCGACGGCCGAGCTCTCCCCGGCCCCGGAGCGCACACGCCGGCCCCCGGCCGGGCTCAGCTCGGCGCGCCGCCCGCGGCAGCTCTTTGTTGGCGCGCCCCTCTCGGCGGCCGGCCCGCGCGGAGCGCAAAGGGGGCCGGGGGCCGCCCGCTGGCTCGAGCCGCGCTCCTGGCACGCTCCGCGCGATGCCCCGTGCGCGATACCCGCCGGGCTGCGCAAGAGCCGCACCGGTCCTCTGCCGGGAGCGGGCAACCGCTCCCAACACCCCGCGCCCAGCTGGCCAGAAGGGGGGAGCTGGGTGGGGCCGCCCACCCCACGGGACCCCCCCGTCTCGCCTCCCGGGCTAGTGAGAGCCGCGCCACGGGGCACGCAGGGAAGGGGGCGATGGGCTCGCAAGCCAGCCCCCGACCGCAGCCCCGGCGCCACCCGCCTCACCTCTGGCGGGGAGCAGGAGAAAGGCCAGGGAGACGAGGAGGGTGAGTCGGCCCCGCTGCATGGTCCGCCGCTGCTCCGGAGAGTCCGCCCCGCACACTTGCCCCGCAACTTTCCCACCCGCGCGCGCCCCCCTCCGACTTCGCTTCCCGGCCGCTCACTCCCCCCGCACGCGCCCCGCTCCCTCCGGCCAGCAGCGGGTGCGCCGCAGGCTGGGACAGGATGAGCCGCCCGCCGCCCAGGCTCCTGCACGCGCAGCGCGATGGCAATCAAGCGCCCGACCGGCCCGGGCCCCTGCCAAACCCGCGCGCTGGCTGTGCCCGCCCCGCCAAGACAGCCAATCCGAAAGGAGAACTGGCCCCGAGCGGCCAATGAGCGGAGGGAGCAGCCACGCTCCCCCCCCGCCTTCCCGGCCCCCTCGCCCCCGGGGCAGGGAAGACACAGCCAGGGGTGCCGCGCCCCAGCCTTAGTCATGCCAGGCAGCTTCGTGCAGGCCGGCCTCGCCCTGCGGAGCGGGGGAGAGGCTGACTGTCCCCGAGCTGCAGAAAACGCGACCTGGGAAAGCAGCGCCGGCCTAGGGCAGAGCTTGCAGTGGGAGGGCAGGACAGAGGGGAGCGGGTAGAGGGTTGGCAGAGAGCAGATCTGGGCCATAAACCGCTGCTGCAGTAAAAAGCCACGACTCAAAGCGATCCGTTAGTGCCAATATCTGTCCTGCAACAGCGGCCTCAGGAAGCTCTTTTCTGGACCTGCAAAGAAACTGCTGGCACCCTCCCCGGGTTCTCTGCCCTGGAGTTGGAGCCATGTGGGTCCCAGGATATTAGGAATTGGGTGAGGCAAACAGTTGGTCCAATAAAAGATACTGTCTCCCTAATCCTCCCTGGATTCAGGGGATTGTTTGCTAGATTCAAATGCCTTGCCTCCAGAAGTGAGTTGGCTGGCTTTGGCCTCTTTCAGGGTTTGCATGGGAAACTCCTTTTCTTTTGTATCTGCTCCATGCCTAAGGAAAAGAGAGAGGATTTCCTGATACCCAGACTTGGTGGGAAGGAGGAGAGGGGTCAAAAGTCTGATTCACATTTCATGCTTGTGGCCTGCCTCTGGGGATGAGTGAGATCCAACAACTACACAAAAGGTTGGGGAGGCAGGATGTTAGACAACTGGATTTACGTTTTGCCATTATAAAATCTCACTCATATCTAGCTCTCATAGCCCTACCTGCAAACATCAGAGATATTTTTAAAAAATCCCAAAAGGAGAAGAACTAGATGAATTAAAGCCTCATCTCTGAGTTTGATAATTGAAATGCAGGGTCTAGTAAAATAGGCCCCATCTTCATTCAACCACATTTTCTTTCTGTACTTAATAAAGGTTATCAAAATCTAAACCTACATTAAGAAGCCTGTCAATCTTGCCTGCAGAAGGCTAGCTCCTCATTCCCCCCCCCCTCCCATCACTTCCTGTCCATTATTTAAATACTTATCAGACCTAACCTTGTTTAACAGGTGAAAGCAGAGAGGGGAACTTATCTGCTAATGGAGATTGGCTGCAGTTTATTAAAAGGCTCTTGAAGTAAATTTAATACATTAAAATAATGCCTATATATGTTTTACATCAAATGGGTAATGGAGTGGTAGATACCCTGAAAGGGAGGGATAGGATACAGAAGGACCTAAACAAATTGGAGGATTGGGACAAAAGAAATCTGATGAGGTTCAACAAGGACAAATGCAGAGTCCTGCACTTAGGATGGAAGAATCCCATGCACAGCTACAGACTGGGGACTGACGAGCTAGGCAGCAGTTCTGCAGAAAAGGATCTAGGAGTTACAGTGGATAGAAGCTGGACATGAGTCAGCAGTGTGCCCTGGTTGCCAAATATTGCTAATGGCATATTGGGCTGCATTAGTAGGAGCATTGCCAGCAGATCGCGGGAAGTGATTATTCCCCTCTATTCGGCATTGGTGAGGCTGCATTTGGAGTATTGTGTCCAGTTTTGGGCCCCCCACTACAAAAAGGATGTGGAGAAGTTGGAGAGAGTCCAGCGGAGGGTATCAAAAATGATAAGGGGGCTGGAGCACAAGACTTATGAGGAGAGGCTGAAAGAACTAGGCCTGTTTAGTCTGCAGAAGAGAAGAATGAGGGGGGGATTTGATAACCTTTAACTACCTGAAAGGGGGTTCCAGGGAGGATGGAGCTAGGCTGTTTTCAGTGGTGGCAGATGACAGAACAAGGAGCAATGGTCTCAAGTTGCAGTGGGGGAGGTCTAGATTGGACATTAGGAAAAAAGTTTTTCACTAGGAGGGTGGTGAAGCATTGGAATGGGTTACCTAGGGAGGTGGTGGCATCTCCATCTTTAGAGGTTTTTAAGCTGAGGCTTGACAAAACCCTTGCCGGGATGATTTAGCTGAGGTTAGTCCTGCTTTGAGCAGGGGGTTGGACTAGATGACCTCCTGAGGTCCCTTCCAACTCCAATATTCTATGATTCTATGATTAAACAGGTGAATACTTTCTTAACAATCAACAACAACAGAAAGCCTAGAAAGCTGATATTTGCAGTTGAAATATTCTAAATTGCCTGTTTTCAGCAAGGGAAAGAGCCCGGAACTGCAAAAAATGGCTCTTTCAACCCTTAATACTCTTATCAAGATAAATTTAAAGGAATGTTTAAAAGCTTTCTTTGCTTTCTTTACATTTCAATGCCTAAAAGATAATTACAAATATGCACATTCACACTATAGTCCAAAACAGTGCTACAGGGTGCTTAGCAAAAATACTTACGGTGGTATACATATCAAATTATTCATGTTGCTCATCAAAGTAAATTCTTTGCTTAACAGGATATTTGTTCATAACCATTATTAATCACTGGTCATCCAAAAAGCTGTTCAACTAGCAAAACAATTGTTTAACAGAATTTCAGTACACTACACCCTAAAAAGTATTTATGACACATCCCCAATTAATCATGTTTTGTGCTAAGATAGCATTTCTTCTTCTTTGCGTTTGCACAGTGTGCTTGAGGTGGCATATGACCTGGATTTATCACCGAATTTGGTGTGCTGGGTGGATCATTAGCTTCTCCAGCTTGGGTCGGATACTGACAGGGAGTACGATGTGAATGTTGATCCATGCCCCTGGCCCCCCAAAACAGCATTTAAGTATTTGATGATATGTACTGTTAATTTAGGACTGATTTCTTGTGTGTCTGATAGGAAAAAATGAATACTTTGCTGTGGGAAAAGTATAGGAATTGACATACTAGATCAGATCCATGGTCCGTGTAGCCCAATAACCTATTTCCAAAAGAGGGCAGTTATCAGAGGAAGTACAATCTTCGAGGAAGGTGAAAGTAACCTCATATTAGGCAGATATGGAATAATCTGCCTTTACACAAGGTCTTCTTATAATTCTGGATAGAGATTAGTTTAAATTTTGAAGCATGAGGTTTAATCTCTCTTACAGAATTTATGTTAGTGTTAATTATAACGGGATAGTCTCATAATGCATATAAATCTCCATTTTCTTACTAAATTGTTGGCCTCAATGACATCCTGGGACAATGAGTTCCACCATCTAATTATGTACTGTGTGAAAAAGTATTTTATCAGTTCTGAATTTTCCAATTTTTAGTTTAATTGAATGTCCCTTTGTTCTTGTCTGAGACACCATTCGTTATATTATATTCTTTCAAGTTCTCTTGTTTGCCTTGTTTCTAAAGAGAAACAACACCAATCTTTTTCAATCTTTTTTCACAGGTAAGTTTTTCATTGTTGTCACTCTTCTCTGACCCCTTCTACAATATCCTTTTTGAAATAGAGTGACTCGCTGACCACTACTGCACAGGCTGTTCTAGTTGAGGCCACACCATCTAGCATTACCAGCTGTACCATATCTGGACTCTTCTGATTGGAAAGAATGCCAATGAAAAATATTGGCTTTTCATGTCATTCAGACATGCTTAGAAGAAATGGTTAATACTTTAACTTGTGTGTTGTTCCCACAGACTGGAAAATGGAAGGTGAGCAGGGCTTGAAGTAAACTATTCCAGAGAGGGAAGAAGGCAGCTTTTACAGGCAGCCATAAGCTGCTGGGTTGAAGACTCACTTTCCCCAGTGTTCCTTCCACTTTAGCTCTTCTGAAGTACATGTGGTCACTTACGACTCTTTTCCTGTATCCCCTCAGCTTCAGCTTGTGCCCTCTGGTTTCCACATACCTTGTGATTTAAGCCTTCCCAGAAGCAGTTAGGCTCTGTGGATCCTTCTCAAAGCTGGCTCCTTACACAGAGAAGCAGTGGAAAGACAAATATTTATTTTTTTCTCTGTAAGCAAAATCTTATTACAGCAGTTGGGATATTACCTGTCAGTTCCCTAATGCTGTCCCTAGGTCAGCGGTTCCCAAACCATGGTACGCATGCCACCAGAGTCTAGCAATATCCATCTCTTGATGAATATTATTTGAAGGCACAAACTGTTTTTGATGCCAACCCCGCCCATATATAAGGAATGTAGCAAAATATGTAGGACTATGACAGAATGGTATGAAATGGTGGCACCACTTCAAGGTGCATACAAAGTACCTCTCACATCTGCACAATAGCCACATCACTTTTGTAGTTTATTCAACTACTAAAATACATTTGAAAATGATTCGAAGTACTGGAGACACCAGTAGACCTACTACGGAGAAAACATGAATGTCAGATGCAACTGGAACTCTTTGTTTCAGCTCAAGCCATGCCTTTTGCTGAAACTACTTTTGGCGCAAATCCAGGCCTCTAAAGATATTTATTCCTCTGTGCAATCAGGCTGCAGGGACTCTCATGTTTGTAGGTTATTTCAAGTAAATTTTAAAATAAAGACAAATTTGAACTATAATAATTTTCTCTTTACTTTTTAAATTTATTTATATAGGAATGGAGAGAAAGGGGGATAGTCACAGATTCCGCATTTAGATCTGCTAGCAAAAACCCCTGTGCACGTGTAGAATCCTGTTGACTTCAGTGGGACTGCCCAACAGTGGATCCAAGTATTAGGGCTATGGAGTGGCTGCTACACTTTGGTCCATAAATACCCAGGATTTTTAAGGTCAGATCAGTAGCTTGTCTTTGAGGGCAGGACATAAAATATACATTGCAACATAACTTAATTGTAAACAATCCCCCTCCCTCGCTTTGGCAACAGAAAACGTGACAATTATATTATCTTACCGGACAACTGTGCTGTGGAAAACTATTTCCAGTTCTGGGTATGCACACAGAAGGGGACCCTAGGCCAAATTTTGTATTGTACCAATCTTGTTAATGTCTTCTATTATGTGATTTCTTCTAATGGTCTCTGCCTCTTGACATCAGACTTATTAAGACACTAACAGCTCAAGTGTCATCATCAAAGTAAGCAGATCTATTCCTTCTACAAAAGCCAGAACTTTATAACTACATAGTCAAAGTCCTATTAGGAAGAAGAATGCATGTGCAAGATTTATAGAAAAAGAATTACCTACTGGAATGCAGAATATCAAATCTACAGAAAGTTTCCCATTGTTGGTACCACTTGATCCAGACTTGCAGTAGTAGTAACAGTGGAAGCACTATTTTACCCAAGGCACCGGTGTAGATAATGCAATAGTAAAAACATCTGTGGCCACAGAAATCTTGTCTTCATTAGTGTTCCTACTGCTGCTATGTCTGTTCCTAAGGCTGTGTCTATGCTAGGGGGAAAAAGATATGTTTTAAAGTGGTGTTAGTTAACATGTTTTCTCCACTAGGATTTTAACACTTTAGCTAAGGTGTCTTTACAATACAACTTTTATCCTAGTGTAGACATGGCCTTAGTGTTTGTCCCTTGTTTCCTTCTCCACCTAAAGTCTATATGCCTTTTTTCCCCTATGCTGCCCCTTACATCAGAAATATACTCCCTGATTCTGTACACCACACAAACTCCTTCAAATTCCTTCTTGAGATCCATTTTTTCCACAGCTTCATAAATGATCCCTGAGTTCCCTATAAAAAAGTGTAATCTTTTCTTCTGTTCTTTTGTATGTTGTCCTTTTATGATTGCAGTTTATTGGGGTAAGTGATCTATCATTCAAAAAACACCTAGCACACTTCTAGTTGCAATATATATTATAGGAATTTTATTAAGAACTTAGTTCCCATACTACACTGTGAATTACAACGTTAATGAAATGAAATAGCTTGCCAACACCTTTCTTACAATAAGTATATCTCCACACCACAATGTCATTTAATCAAAAGGAAGAATGCATTGTTCTTATAGGAACTTCTAATAATTTGGCTTCCTGTTTTATTGAACTGTAGTTTCCACACTGTATGTGAGTAATTTAAGCTGCCCTGAGCTATGTCTCTCATAATAAATGGGGCTGGGTCCTCAATGGATTTAAATTTTCTTAGCTCCATTGACAGCAATTGAGGAATGGTGCTTTACACCAGCTGAAAATCTGTCCCATCTGACTAAGGTAAGAGTGCCGCAATGGCACGATAGTATGCTGCTCTCTTTTGCCCTCTGTTTACATATAATACATGATCTCGAGTATTATTTGTCAAAATACAGTACATATTTAAATAACGATTCACTTGCTACTAGTACTGTCCAGGTATGATCAACTTCTAGAGATGACTAAAATCAGGCGTTCAGTTGAATTATTTCTTTACCATTCCACCTAAACTGCCAGCTGCTGTTGGCTCCTTTAATACCAAAGACAAGTAAATAAATAACAGAGGCAGAAAAATCTAGGATGCCTCTATACAGTGCACCACCAGTCTCACTTTAGCTCTCTCTATTCTTGTGAGCTGCTGTAATTCAGTTTCCATTAATTCACTCTAAGGATTTTGAAACATGCAGCCCATACATCCTACTCTGCAATAAAGTATTATTAATGTAATAAATCATTTCTATTTGAATGTAATTAAATATCCAAAAGTGACTAAGTGACTAAGAAAAGATTTGGAGCTGCTTTTGTCTCTGACATGGTGCTCTTATTCGTCAATAACAGAGTATGTTCTCCCTTTTGCAAATCAGTAATGGGCACCAGAATTAGAAATATATATGTAGTATAACTATATAATAGAATTTCAATATGCAAGAAGTTGCTAACTTAGTCCAGTGTGCATGTGTCTTTTCTCTTCAACGCTGCTGTTAAATTCTATTTTTCTTCTTCCTTTCTTCCTACTTAAATAGTAACAAGAAGTTGCTTAAAAAGAAACCTATATATAGAGTCTTGGCACCTGCCTGTGGTAAGAGGTAAGTCAGTGTAAGGGGTGCAAGTGTATAAGTAGAACGGAAGGAAGAAGAAAAATAACCATCACCAGAAAGACAGGCAGAGCCAATGCACTGTGTACCATCTAAGTACATATTCTATCTGTTTAGGTGCTTATCTGGCCCCCATCACCCTAATATCAGAGCAACTCCTGACTCCTTAAAAATATGAGCAACCCTAAGAATCTCTAACTTCTGTTCCAACCTGTAGGAGACATGGCTTGATTTTATCATTTTTGTGTGTGTGTGTGTGTGTGTGTGTGGAGAATTTACTGAGGGAAACCTGAATCAGAGAGTTCTGCATGTCATTCTGAGGATGGTGAAGCCCTTGCTCATTCTTAACTTTCCAGGAAGTGAGTTAGTCTGTCACCCTCTCTCTCTGCCTCTCTTTTGTAGTTAACATTCATTGATTTTGTGGTTCACCTGACACACAAGATGCTTATGGGGTAAAATTTTTCGGACGTGCCTAAGGCCCATGACTTTCGCTGGCACTTTGATGGGGTTCTTGAAAACTTTTCCATAGTGCCTGCTTCTTTGTGGGTTTTTAATTGTTTGTTTTGTTTTTTAATCTGAATATCCTAGGGTCAAGTTGTTTGAAAATTCCTCATCTGTAAAAACTGGGCTACAAAAGTCTTAAATCTCCCACTGGCATCCACTCGTGTGCAGTCACTGCCTTTCATTGCCAGCTTCCAAAGTCACTTTTGAATCACACCATAGAAGAAGCCTCCAGTAGATCATGCAACAAGCTAGCCTGAGGCACACTTGTCCAGATGTGGGGTGACAAAGGAGTTACAATGTCATTTTAACCATAGGCAGAACATCTTGGCTTATGACCAGGGCTCTTAACCCTTGTCTCAGTTAGGCATCCTGTGTACCAGAAAGTGGTGCTGAGAGAACATAAGTGGTGTCAACGTGCTGTACTTAAGGCTCAGGCCACGAACAGTCACTCCAGTCCTGGGAGGAAAGCCTGATCTTTTTATACTGTCTAATGAGAGCACGGCCATCCAGTCTTGATTGTGGCAATCTGTACCATATTGCAGAGAGTACAGGAGGGAGAGGGCACCACCACAGAGTGTCCGAAACACAATGAGGCTGCAGCTGAGATTAAGACAAGTGTCTCCAGATCTCTTCTCACAGATAAGGTGTGGAATGAGTTTGGGTGGAGAAGGACTGGAGGGATGAGGAGCCTTTTACATAGGCCATGTTACTATTATTTTTAATAATCTTTCTCTGTGTACTTTAGAGGTGATGGACAAAGTTCCAGGTTTGCACGAATGGCGCTGTTATTGTTAGATGGGCATTTCTGCAGCATCACATGAGGGCAAAACCCCTTGCTCCTCTTTGTCTGCACTGCTGTAAGAAACAGTGGCATTTATCCCCTCCAATCCCCCATATAGCAACCCCTCACTCTGGTGCCCTGGCACAGGATGCTAATAGTGCATATTGGACTGTTGCATTATTGCCTCTTCTTTCCTAGTCAAGCCCACAGCATTCCCCCAGGCCCTAACAAGGAAGGGAATAGTAACCCAATCACAGTTCACTGTATAGCCTGCTAATGAGCCTTGTTTTGGTCTGTGTGTGATTTTTTTATATTGCTTTGCTTCAGTCACTCCAGACATGGTCATATATTGCAGTTGGCCTGCATGTTGTATATTAAATAAAGTTGATTTGCACCATTCATCTCTGTCAAGATGTCATTAGGCAGAATAATATTAACCTTCCAAACTTTGTCATAGTAAATTCTACTGGGTACTTGACTACTTCACTATCTCATAAACGCCCTCACCCAAAGTCATGTAAAACCAGATTATTTCTTCATAAGAGACGTGCATAGATGCTGCCTAATGTCAAACCTGTCACTTGCACGTAACATAAATCATAAGTGTAACCCTTCTGCCAGAGTCGGCAGCAGCAAGGGCCGGGTTCTATATCTAGGGGTCCCTGTCAATGATACAACAACAACCTGGCTCGAGCCCCCACCCAGTCACCTGGGAAATCACACACTATCCCCTGGGCGCCCCGAAGGGCAATACTTCCCCTCTCGCAAGCACAGAGTCTGAGTGTAGAAAACCTTTTAATAACAGAAGAGAGATAACACAGCACTGGTTTGGGAACCAGTGCGAACAAGAATTCACGAACTCAATGAGCTAAAACCCACCCCAGAGTACAGGGCATGTCCTTCGCCTCCCCCTTCGTGCCTTCCCCTGTACTGACCATCGTACTGTCAATGTCCAGTTGGGGGCTCAGTCTGCCCCTCTGCAACTTCCCCTGGCCACCGGCTGACCAGGCCTCCTCCGTAGCTGTCTTCTGTTGCCTCCGGGGCTTGCCTAGTCCCCAGCCGCTGACCACACCTGGTTGGCGCCGACCGCGCCAGGCTCCCGCTGACCGCTGGTGCCGACTGCA
>ML675610.1:67535354-67664677 GCA_007922155.1 Mesoclemmys tuberculata
CTGCTCCCGCTGACCACACCTGGCTGGCGCCGACCGCGCCAGGCTCCTGCTGACCGTTGGTGCCGACTGACTCAGCTTTGTCAGTCATCAGGCAAGGTTTCCCAGGCTCTCTAACAGTTCAGCTCTTTAGTGAGTCTCAGCTTGCAGTGATTCAGCTCTTAGTGACTTTCAGCTCATGGGTAAACCTTCTGCTGGCACAGAAGCAATGTCCCTGTTCTCAGGAAACAAAAGGCTCCAAGAGGAGTCATTAATTCTACCTTTTAACAATGGGAGGAGATCATCACTCCATGCCTGGGAGCAGCCCTTTCCCAGGACTGGTGCAGTCCCCCTAGGCAATTCATCATATCTCCCCCCCCTTTACAATGCTAAAACATCTGTCCGCCACCTCTGTGGCACTCTATTTAGTTTATGGTAAAGTATTTTATCATAACAAGTTAGGCACAGTTTTGCTGACATCTGTTCATACAATTGAAGGACAACATTTCCTTACCCCAGCAGTTAACACAAAAGTGGTTTGTAGCCCAAAACCAGCCATGCTAACCATTTCCCATTATGCTCAGCACCTAGGTGTGCTAATTTGCAAATACAACGCCCCTGCTACAAAGTGCCCCCCCTCCTTTCAGCAGACTGAGCATGAGGGAGCACCACTCACCACTCAGACTGTCTGAGCAGGGGGAAGTTCCACTAAAACCTTCCTTACATCAGCAACAACAGGCATCTCCTTCATCCTCTGCATTTACACTCCCTGCATTTGCAAAGTAACTGCAGAGAGGTGATCACTACTGGTGCTGTCAGCATGCAGCCTCCTCACTCTGTACTCCGTGAACAGCCCACCCTTGCTTCCACTAATGTTGTGCAGAATATATCACGCAGCTGTTGTGATATCTGCAATGTGGAGTGCTCTGTTTTTGCACACCAGATGGCATCTCTGAGATGTTCTGTTAAGCGCAACCAGAACTGTAAACCCCTGGGTTACCCCACTGCCTCAGCAAGAGTGAGCTTTGCTGGAGATTAGACTGTGTATCATTTCCCTGCCATATCAGGCTTGTCTGCTTCACCAGTCTAAACCTTGCCTTGCAGGTGACAGTCTATGAACCCAAGTTCCACAGACACATCTCTGCAGTGTCCAGTCCTTCGCACAGGACACTCACAGAAATTATTATATTCGCTGCCTCCAAGGATACAAAGCACACCTCCACCTATTAGTTGAGCTGGGGACTCACATTTTAATTTAACTTAACAGCACAGATGGTTTATAGTAAAACTAAGAGAAAGTTTATTAGCAAGGAACAGAAATGTAAGTGATAAAAAAGAGGAGAAAAGAGATAGGTATGGTTACAAGCAAAACAAAATACAACATGCTTTCTAGTGTCTAAATCTTAACAGATTCCAATCTTGGTCTTAGGGAATTTCTCGCCTGTAGTCAATTTCCAGAAATTTCAACCCACAAGGTCGAAGGATCTACTTTTCATAGATTTCTACAGCTCTTTTTCCTCTTCTCTCCCTTAAGGGATGGATAACTAAAATGTCTTTTTGTTCCCTTTATATTTCCCAAATTCAGTTGTCTCTGCTTCAAGAGTTAGGAAGGCTTCCTGGAGTGCAGACTCTGTCATTGGGCATGCTTGTCTCCCCCACTGCTTGTAAGTTTGATGGCTGGTTACCTTATAGGTAAATGTACTTTCACTGTCCTGTCTGTAATCAAGCCAAGCAGACAGGCAAATCTACATTCCTTTGTCTGGCTTGGTGAATGCACTGTCTCTCAAACACAGTTTAAGAGCATATTTTCAGCATGCATGTATAACTTTGTACACAACCTATCCATACATCACATGATTTTTGGGACCAGCATGTCACCTATTTAAATATGATACCTTACATGATGCCTTTTTAAATACATATTGTGACAACAGTATGTTGGGGGTAGCGAATGTGTCAGGCCTGATATAAGTTACAGTATAGCAGGCCCTCTGCCAGTTGTCATTGAGGGGCTTTTAGGATTACAATCTCCACATCACTTTAAATCCACCAAAGGAACAGTTCAGTCCCAGCAGCTGGTGGTATCAAGGTTTGCATAGTTTGGATATCGACTTTATAACCCAGGGGAATGGTGCATACATAGGGTCTCCAATTATCACAGTGGGGATGGAGATCCCATTCTGTGTCTATGTTGTGAGGTAAAAAGATTGTGTCCCTTTGTTCACTCCTGAATATTTCAGAGTTGCTTAAAAAATAAATAAAAGAATCTGGCCTCAGGCAATTAGCAAGGCTACAGTACATAGAACAGCTAGACCTTGGCCTCAGTGTTTCACCAGTGCTTACATCAGCATGGAGTGATAGTCTCTGCTGTTAAAATATTCCTTGGCTTGATTGCTGGTACTATCTATAGCCCCAGTTAAGTTCAGGAAGTTCAACCGTCCAAACCCTTCAATGACCACTGGCACCTTTGCCACTGAACCAATGCCACTGCAGCAGATGATGTATTGTGATCTACACCTCTAGCTCAACAGAACCCACAGTGGAGTTCCAAGCCCTGCTATCTGGTACTTATCCAAGGAAGCCAGACTCCCTAGGGCAATCATCACTCTCTTTTTCACGGGGAGTGCAGCTTTCATCCTTAGCTGCAATGCTGGGGTCAGCTCCCGCCCAGAGATCGCTAAAGGTCTCCTTCCACATTTAGAAATTCCACACACTGCTGCCCAGCCCAGGTCTCAAGAACAACTCTCTTCCACTATTTTGTGATCATAGGTCAGAGCCCAAAGTAGCATTTCAGCTGGTACAGTTTAATAAGGTATTTCAAAGAGCCAATCTGCAAAGGTGTGTTTGTGTGGATACAAAGGCAATACAGCCCCTATCTCAGAGCTGCTGCATGAATGCCATTAACTACGGGTCTCTAGCTTTTTGCATGTATTGCTAGAAAAACTATTGTCATGCTGACCCAATTGGGGGGGCCCTTGAGGTGTATTCGGGAGCTCCGATTACTCCCTTCTACACCAGTCTTGTGTTGGATGTGTCATGCGGACTGGATTGGGAGAGGGGGGGCATTTGTGTTATTTAACATCAGTATGTCAACATCATAGTAATTCATGTGAGATATACCATGTCAGGTGCTGTTAGAAAGGTTATAATGTGCTGAGTAAGAAGATAATATTTGTGTTCATGTGTGATATATGTGAAGAAAGTTATGGAGATCTTTGATATCCCTGTATTTCAAACTGTGCTGTAGAAGACACACCCCAGACAGAGAGGCCGCAGGACAATAGCCCGCTTAATGGCCCATCAAGACCTTTACAGAAGCCAAAGGCCTAGGAAGAAACTAAAGGCATACCTGAAGAGTTACCAGGATTGGCCCTGTAACTATGGACTCCATTTTGGTTCCTGTAAAATTCCACAAGCCACATGGCCAGTAACAGAGGGTATATAAGATCAAACCACAGAAACCATTTTGGCTTTGTCTTGTTCCTTGTTCCTGTCCAGCTGCGGACACACCTCTAGATCAACACACTTTGCAACTGAACTGAAGGACTTAGACCCATCCAGTTACTGGATGTATACCAGAGGGATTATACAAGCCTGCAACTCCTCAATTGTTCTAGAAACCTGATGTATATGGACTTTCAAATTGTTTGTATATATCTGATTGCTTTAAGCCTTTAACACTTCTCTTATTGTTTGTTTTTCTTTTATTAATAAACCTTTAGTTTTAGTTACTAAAGGATTGGCTGGCAGCGTGGTATTTCGGGTAAGATCCAAACTCACAGTGAACTGGTACTGTGGCTGGTCCTTTGGGATCAGAGGGAATCTTTTAGTAAAGAGCATAGAGTTTACTCTGGTGTCTTTACTGGACCTAGTGTCAGTTTGGGAACCAGAGACTGAAATGCAGTAAAGGGGGCTGTGTGTATTTGCACAGTGGCTTCTTGATAACCAGTGTGGGGAATCAGAAGCACTGTTTGTGGCTGGTTGGGAAGTCTGACTGCAGTGTCACCCACCAGTGCTGGGAGGATTTGCTCTCCTTTTACAGCTACCCTGGGCACAGACGGGTAACAACTATCACAGCTGCTTCTGGGCCTCATGAGATGCTTGCTCATTAGTTTACAGAATTTGCATCAGAAAATTCTCTCTGGGCAAAGAGAGCACTCAGGTTGTTCAGTCACGCCTCAATTTTGAGAATGTGTTGTGTAAATGACTACACTTCTCGTGCAGTAGGGGAGGATGACTTCTTCCCCAATTCCTTTAGCTTCCCAGAATCCCTTTCCATTTTTTCCCAAAACTGCAGATTGAAAGAGCTGTACCAGCAACTGTGGAATAGAGGTGGGAGAATTTATCTGAGTTTCAAAATTTTGATCAAGTTTTTTTTCCAATGAAAATTACTCACTTTAAAAGACGGTCTGACGAATAGATACCCAAAGGGCAGGGCAGCTGCAATACATGTCTAGAGTGGTCTGTGTGGACGTGGGCAGAACGAAGAACAAGAGTGTTAGTGTACTGCACCATTGCTGATTACAGTGCAGTGTCACTGATAGCAACAGTACAATTCTTTAGTCTAAACACATCCTGAGGCTCCTCTTTTGAGTATTGGTTGAGTTGGTAAGACAGATGTGCATACAAGTCCAGTCACCTTATGTGGGACTCTCCCAACTGGCTAAGTCTGCTCTCGTGTTGGTAGATGCAGCTAGTGGATGAGGAAGTGGAATTTTTAGCATAGAACAGTTAGAATATACTTGACAGAGTGGATTAAAAGTAAGAGTTGAGGGGCTGTTGATCTTGATATAATTCAGTTTAGAAGAAGTCAAGCAAATACAATGTTTGTTACCCCCTAATAAATTTATACTAACCAGTGACATTGATAGACTAATGGGAAACGTTGTGCCCAATTTTATTCTGTGAGAAAGGTGCTACCTATAGATAAAAAGTCAACCAAAAAAAGGAATGGGACTAAGTGTCCAGTCCCTTTTTTCAGTCAATTAATATCAGGAAAGGAAAACAGTTTTCCTCCAATTCATTGGTAATGATGGCTTCTTTGTTTGTTACAGCCTGTGCCTTCCCAGACCAAAAAACAGTTAATTTGGAAATGCATTCATTTGTGATAATCACAGCTAGATCAGTAATTTTTTCACTTATAAATATTTTTCCTATTCTCTGTGTGGACTTGTTGCTTATACTGGGGTTGATTGAGACAATCTGCAATGTAACACTGAGCAAAAAAAGTCACAATACTGTACTCTTTTAGTGTTGTACTTTTGTGATATTTTAATTCTTCTCTCTTCCTCTCACCCCAAAACAAAACAAGAACAAAAAACCAGAAACCTAATTCCAGCTAATTCAAAAACTACTATCCATATTTAACCACTCAATTTCTGGTAGGCAGAAAGGTAGCTGTGGTGATGATGAGATGGAAAAACAAAGTTATGTATATGAAACAAATTATATATCAGGAACACATGCTTTTCCTGTTTCCAAGTTCATGAGAGTGGGTTGTAAAAGGTGACTAAGGCAAACAATACCGTTAAAGAACTCACAGAATGTGTTATGAAACACAGACTATCATTATTTAGGCTCAGTTTCCAGCTGCCTGGGGACTGTTATCAGTCAGGCTGTGTGTTGGTGTGAGTTTCCCTCCGGATGCCTTTTCGGCTTCTGCAGCTAGCTGAATTGGCAGACCTTTTTAGCACTGCCCTTGAATAACCACAGACTTGGTTCAATGGTGAAGGCACTCGGCCAGATTTATTGTCAACAAAGCAGGGTGCTAGTTCCCTATAGGTGCTACAGGTACACTAGGACATGTATGCTCATTACAGTGGACCAGTTCAGTTAATGTGGGAGTTTTCATCATCCTCTAGGTGGACGAAGATGCCCCTGCTGGGACCCTCTTATACCCTGATACAAACAGGTTTCACATTGCATCTCTGATGTCAGCTATTGCTCCTGACCTTGCTTCCAGACAAAGCACAACATCTTCATCCATCATTCTGTGTCCTCTAACTTAAGGTCAGGATGTCTCTGTACTGTCTCTCATGATTGTGTTTGTACACCACTGTACATTGGGTAAAGCCTGGACTGCCTCCCAATACTGTATTTTTGTTCAGGGAGCACTTGTACTGTCTCCCAGGATTGTGTTTCTGCAATCACCATTTTCTGAGGGAGTTGGGAATACTAATGTTTTAACAATCTACTGCTTCTTAGGAATGCCAATGTGTTAACAATGCTGGGTTGCTGCTAAGTTCCTGTGAGCTATTCCAGGCTCATATCTTGACTCCTGCTAACTTTGCTTTATGACAGCCGGGCTTGACTGATACTTTAGTTCAGGCCTCAGACCTGGCCTGTTATGCTAGGCCTCATGTCTCAGGCTCTCACTTTCTACTACGTCCCCCAGTTTGTTTTTAATGTTTTACCCATCATCCCAGAAAAGCATAATGCATGGACTGAAGGTTACATGCTAAGCTAAGCACTGTAACATGGCCACCTTTCATTACCATCCACACACTGATGACCCTATGTCCCTTAGCCTTCACATTCCCTCGTTTGACCAGTGGATAGTTTTTCTTCAATTATACAAGTCCCATATAGTGCATTTGAGAATGTTAGGTCTGTGACCTTTCAGTGAAGGAGTTAGAGTAGCCATCTTTTGTTGCAAATATGCCCTTTGGTCTAGGACTAGTATGTAAACCATCAAAGGGTGCAACAACTAAGCACCAAAAACCTCAGGTGCTGCCTCCCTCACAAGCAACTGCACTCATAAATGCCTATAATCTCTATAATTACTTTATACATACACACAGAGAGGACACCACCTCATATTTAAGTATCACAATCCTTTACCAATCTGGTGTTGTAGTCTGGCCCTCTCATTTTGATACTTCAGATAGCAACACACTTTTATTAGGGGAGTTACGGCTATTACATGTGTCATCATTAGCAGCGTTGGGGTAGTGTGGGACACAGTGTAATAATGCGTACATATAGAAGAAATAAAACAAATTTGGAGTAGTGACATTACAAATAATGCCTTCACATATGAATTTCTTGTGCTTAGTTACTAAAGAGTACTGTCCATCCAGGTTATAGATTACCCTTACTACTGGTTGTCACCATCTGGCAAGCTTTGCTAAGCAGGAAACAGGAATGGCCAGCTTCTCTGTTCCATTGGCTGCACTGCTCTGCGGTACACCACTAGTTGAAATAGATCCAGTTGTTTCTTAGGCTATGTCTTCACTGACGGCAGCAAATTCGCAGCCATCAGATCGATTTCTCTGGATCGACTGAGCAGTCAGTGAAGACCCACTCAGTCAATCTAGAAATCAACATATTAAGACCACCTTCTCAAGTGGTGTGGCGCTGCATCAACGGAATGCAGTTCTCGTCGGCGCAGTGCATTGAAGATGGAGCACAGAAACAGAAGCAGAGAAGTCAACGGGAGTTATTCATGTTTTTTATATAGCTTCCGTAACTCCTGTTGACTGCTGTGGAATCTCCAAGGTAAGTGTAGACAGGGCTTTATAGTTACTGTCTTTCAGATTACTGTCCATTCAGTAGGTTACCAATTTATTAAATATTGCTGTGTCAGGATTTAATATTGATACCCAGATCTTGAACAAGATTGTTTTTAAAAAAAATTAATGGCAGCAAACAACATGAAGGCAAGAAAGAAACAAATTGGTAAAGAAATTAAGTTACATAGTAATGACAAATTGTGTAAACAAACTCTCTGTTAGAACTAATCACAATGTGGGGTCAGTGACATTGCATCCTAAATGAAGCATATGTTATTTAACTTTTACCTATGTATTGGTAAACCAGTTAAGCAATGCTGTGCACATTGTAATTGGTGTACAGCAATATAGCAATAATACAGTTGCTTTTACACAGTAGCCATATTCAAATTAAATGACAGATTAACTTGGTCCAGCTACTGGTTTTCTAGCTGATTGCCACCTTAATTCTTCATACATGGTATACTGAGGTGTATATCTGACCAGTCTGCTAATTAAAAAGTACTTCTTTTTTCTTTTCTTGATGCCTGGGGTTTTAATCACTGTGTACTGATATTTTCTGGTGTCTGGTCTGTGGGATGCAACCTTAAACAGCTTAAGTTAGTTAACATAATAAAATTTTTGCATGTTTGTTTTATATTTCTTTTGTTTTCAATAACCAAAACTTAATACACAGATTAAGTTAGTTTGTTTACAATATTTTAAGGACCAAGTCTTTTATAAACACAAGCTATACTTTTGCAATTGTTGTCCAGACATTCATTTTTACTTCAGGTGTGTTACTAAATATTTATATTAAATATAATGCTTAACTGCTGAAATAGATGCTCACAATCAATTTTATGATACAATTTTAAATACCGGTCTGTGCAAATACTTTGAGGATATTAAACTTTTACCTGTTGAAATTGTTTGGTTAGCTTTAATATTTTGCAATGTAATATATATTGTTATACTTTTTACCATTTCACTATTACAATCGTGTAACTATATTTCAATATTTAATAAAGATGCAAACAAGTTTATAACCCCTCCCCCCAATGACATTCTATTAACACTACTTTTGCATTACTATTGAGGTTCCCCTTACATTTTTTCCTTTGAATAAAAAAACCTATGATTAATAAAATAATTGTTTTTGTTTGCAACTGTATTATCTACAGAGGCCAAAATATATGTACATATGTTTATAAAAGAGGACTTATTGAGGTTCGCAAAAAAATTGATATCATGATGGTTATTAAACTAGTGTAGTATCAATTATATTAAAAATGTGTAAAATTATTTTTGATGCAACAAAATAACAAAAAAGTCACATGACACACAACATAGAACACAAGACAACATACAGGCCATACAGGAGGAACTTACAATTAAAAACAAATGGTTGCCAGAATTAATTAGTTAAAATAATTAGTTTACTGGACTTATTTAAAATAAAGTTTTTACCTTTTTTTCGTCTATGTTCTGTTTCATTTTCAGTTGCTTCATCTTTTTAGCAATGGTGTTTTCTGTAATAACTAACTATAACTTTTAACTTTTAACACAAAAAGCAAAAATGAGGCAGGGTGGGGGGGATGGGAGTAATTGGGAAGGAAGGAAAACCTGAGCCAAAAGAGAGATTAACTCTATCAAGGTATCTTTCAGTACATGCAGCGGCAGCGATTTTAGCAAACGGGGAAAAACAACTGGTATATACAAATATTTAAGGAAGAATGTTATATTATTAGCTTTGAGTGAGGAGTGGGTGTAGGTTAAAGCCGTTGGGAATCCATACCCCTGGTTTTTATCCTGGCTTTGAGTGGAGAGTGAGCGTTGTTACCTGCTCTTGTAAAAAACAAATTTGTTCCCCTAGTATATGTTGCTTTTGTCTGCTTGCCACATGGATTGCAGGAATGCCCTTCCCTGCTTCAGTTACCTGTATCTGGGTGTTAATATATAAGTTTTAGGTGTTAAATTGCTTACCATTAGTTTTTCACTTTGAAATTCTTTTTTAATCCATTCCCCTGCGATTAAGTTGTAGCTCCTGACTTCTAATGTGCTCTGTGAACTGTTCCATGTTTTCCTTCATCGGATTTACCAGTCAGTGAAAGAATTGTTTGTTACTTCTCCCTCCTGTGTACTTGCTTCTCCCATTCTGACATGCACCAGTCTAGGTATCTCTTTAAGTTTTTACCAGAACCTGGCTTTTATCATACAGTGATGGTTGCAATGCGGTGGCCCTTGTTTTATTTTTTAATTTTGCTAGGGCCAGCTTTTTCCATTTCTGTTCCCACATGCCAGGTCTTGTAAAAGGACACGGACTTTGCTGTTGCCTTCCAAGGTTTATTATTGAGTATGGTACTTAGATGCTGAAGATTTACAACAGGGAGTGCAGCAGGCCAGATCCTCTGTTTTCCTCCACATGGACCACTCACCCTAGCCCAAAGGACTCACCACACCTTGCTTGTTTGCAGTCACCTGTGCTTCTTTATTTACAGTAAAAACAATTAGAGTTTTGTGTTGATTCTGGACACTTTGTGATCAGTGTGAATACCAGTGAGACACGGTACGCCCAATTTGCAGATCAATAAGGTTTAATGTGGAAGGTTTTCTATAAATATACTAGTTAGCTACAAAGCCTAAAATTAACTATGATATATCATACTCACTAAGCCTGGAGTGCTAAGCAGTCACTCAGAAGGCTGTATACAGGAATGGCTTTCTTCAGGGGCCCTCCCAGTGAACTAGTGGCCTATGGTCCGACCAGCAGCACCTCCCACAGAGTCAGGTGTTGATGGACCGCTCCTCTTTGTCTAAGTGGTGACTTCTTATACCCTTCCATAAACAAACCTCACCTAATTATCTCTCATTATCATATATGCTAATTACCTACATTGGGTTTCCACCCTTAACTACATTCCATTCTCACCATGAAATTGGGGTCATCAAAACAACAGCTGGTGATAGGAGAGGTGGAGTAAAATATGCCCCTGGGCAATAAAACAGTGTACCCCAGGCGTTCAAGGATAATTTGTTGTTCCCATCACCATTACCTATGTGCAGCTGCAAGCATACAGTATCTGTATTTTGTCTTATTATGTGCCATGCTTTGCAGAAACTGAGACATCTGTAAGGTTATTCAGTCTCCGCCAAATGGAGGATGTCATGCTACATGGGTCAAAATAGCCAAGCAAGCAACTGAAGCTATGCTAGGGCTGTAGGGCAGTGGTCAAGCAACTCAAATTGCACTGGGCCTCCAACATTCCCCTCCTTGGTGGCTGTCATAACTTAATAGGCCACCCCGATAACTCCTTGATACACACCTCCAACTATGGTTCAAGGCATTCCAGCTGTGGTCCGAATGATTAATGTCTTCTTGTCAGCAGGGTATATCGCAGAGCGCTGCCTCACTCGTATGTGGGGGTCTTTTAAGCCTTTGAATCACTTTAGGGATTTTTTAGTCCACCAAAAGAGTCCTACTGCAGCAATTATAGAAACTATCTGCAATACACACACACAAGCACAATGGGATGCAGGGCAAGATTTAAAATCCCAGTGGCAGTGGGGGGCCATCCCAGTACGATTTCCCACCAACTGTGCTTTGTGGCAGCTTTTGCAGCAGCTAGGATTTCAATTACTTTAGTCCCATCATGTTTAACTATCAAATTTACAGTCTTCAATTGTTCCTGAATGTGTGTAAGCAGGGTTATCATGTTTGAATGTGTTAGCATGCATTGTACAATGTCAGTATTGACTCCCAATATCACAGGTTGAACATATTCTACATATATGACATTAATATCTACTATTAATAACTGAAATATGTTTTCTGGTAATTCCAATACAGCAACAATGCAATAACATTTGTTTTGGGCAGGAGTAACATCTTTTATATAAATTCCACTAATAACTTGGGTACATTGCGTGCATATATAATACAACCTTGTCCAATGTACACAATGGTAGAATTAATGCTATTATGGGGTAACAAAGCATATTGACAATTCCATACATCCAATTCATCTTTCTTACAAGAGTATGTAAATTATGACAGTGGTTCTTCACAAATATATCCCAAGTCTGATCCCAACATGGCTTCACGTGTGCAGCCATGTAAACTAAACAATCGAGTTTCATTTCCTTCTTTCAATCCCCAAGTCAGCTGTTCAGTAGGCCATAAAACTCCAGTTTTACACTGAGGCCTAGGGGGACTACTCTGTGTATGCCTATGATGCAAGCAGCAGATATTATCATTACATATGTTGTAATCACTTGAGCCTGAGCATCTACTGTGAAATTTAACATTTCCCACCAATGACTTAAGGCCCATCTTGGATAGTGGCATCATCCCAAATCAATTTCTTTATTTCATCAGGCAGGACTCCACTAAGTCCTTGTCGGATGAGATCTTGTCCTATTCCTTGAGCCCAAAGCTGTGTTTGTATGCAACCTAAAGCTTTGGAGGTAGCATTTATCTTAATTTTTGTGAGCTTTAATAGGCTCAGGCATGCTTTTCATTATTCATTTCCCAAGGTACTAATATATGTCCTCCAATGTCTCGCTTGGAACGTGCATGTGTGTTAGTGTTGTGTGTTACCCAGGTGTCCATCCAGTGCAGCCACTCTTGTACTAGGGGTGATACAAATGGTGCACAATGGGGATGTAGGCAGGATATATTAATATTTTGTATGCCTACATGTACTTTCAGAAGGTGTACCTTTGGGATCTCCAGTACTTGACTCTTACAATTTCTTTTAACACCAAGTCCCCAACATTGTATTTTCTGGGTTTGGGAGCACAATGTACAACTACACTCAAATAGGTGTTTTGTACACCACTACACTTGCAGAGGGATTCACTAAAACCCACTGTGAATAGTATACCTTCAGTTCAGTAACAGGTGTGTTTCCCTTTATTATGTGGAATATCCCCATGTAGCAATAGCTAAAATCGGCTTTGTTGTAAATTACTTCAGACCGATTCTGACACCATAACAGTGTGTTGCTCTGTTGCTTTCTGGTCCAATTCACTTTGTGTAAATAAACCAAATCATATGGGCCAGCTTCTTCTTGGGGGTACTCGTTTTGGTGACATTAATTGTGAGTTGCTTCTCAAAATTACAAAAAGTCATTACCTTAAGCTCCAAGCATCTTCCCCCAGCCACATGGTAGTTGGCAGAGGTACCATCCCACAACATCTGTCTGAGATTACATCATCTTTCCCATTCACACCAACATAGCACAGCAAACACACGCAGCAAAACAATAGCAAGAACTCCATACAACTCTTCTTCATATTGCATGTCTTGATCTTGTGCTTCCGTGTGCCATGGTGGATCTATGTAATAACTATCTACAAACAAAATGCAAAACAAAAGCAGGATCTATAGACACCAATTAGTATCAATTATTTACAACATATATTTAATTTCCATATCTGCTGTTATCCAGTGGCCTGAAAAATCATATGGCATAATAGAGGAATTGTACTGTGGTATTCTATAATTCCTTTTGCCTGTAAACTCTATTGGTCTTGCATTAGGAAGGTCCAGTTCTATCAAAGAGAAAGGGCAATTACGCTCAGAACCCTCAATTATCAGGGCATATGGGGCCTGGTTGGAAATTGTAGATGGTTGGACTTCCACATTTCCAATCTAGCGCTGGATACATGCCCTTCTTTAATATTCCTGGACACTGTGTACTTAAGAGGGGTGTGGGCCGTTTGCAAAATAATTGGGGCAGAACCAATAAGGTATTGCCAGTGCCCCAAGCCCATACTAATGCCAACATTTCTTTTTCACAAGGGGTAAAAGATAATCTCTGGCCCTTCCAGTACTCCTGAGGCAAATGCCACTGGCTTTTGACCAGAAGTCCCCTCCTGGCTTAAAATAGCTCCTATTCCCTTTGGCGAATGAGCTAACTGCAACACAAATGGTTTAGTGTTATCCGGGTATGCTAGTGCAGGGGTGGAGATTACCAGTTGCTTCAATTCTAATAGGGTCTGATCCTGTTCTGGGCCCCACTTCCAGAGTACTCGCTTCCTCAATAGTTGATACAGTGGCTGTGCCTTTAAGGTAAAATTCTCCACGTGGTTGCGGAGCCATCCTGTAAAACCTAAGAAGCAATGCAGTGCAGAGGCATCAGTGGGTGCTGGCAGTTTACAAATTCATTCCACTCTCTGCTGATCAGAAGAAATTCCTTCTTGTCCCCACACTGAACCCAGGTATCGGACCTCTTGCTGGCACAACTGGGTTTTTTCCAAATGAATTCAGAAGCCTGCTTGCTCAATCAGGAAGATTACTTCATTGAGCAAAAGCAGCTGAGCTTCTCGGGTTACAGTCCAAATGAGAACAGTCATCCACATACGAGATAACATTCATCAGTGCTGTGCACCTATCCCATAGTTTAACAACATGGGCATGGCAAATCATCGGAGAGCAGTGTAGCCCTTGTGGCGCATGCATGAAAGTGAGTTGATGGTCCCTGTAGGTAAAAGCAAATTTATACCAGCAGTCAGGATGCAGAGGAACAGCAAAGAATGCATTTGATAAATCCAATATTGAAAACCATTTAGCTCCCATACCTATTGCAGCCATCACTTCTGGTAACTTAGCCACCACAGGGGCTGTCTTGGGTGTACATGTATTCAAAGCCCTGTAATCTACTGTAAATTGCCAGGCTTTTCCATCCGCTTTACGGACTGGACATATAGGGGAGTTGTTTATTCTATTAATTTCCACTAGCACTCCTCGCTGCAAGAAAGCAGTAATATTGCATAACAATCCTTCCTAGGCCTCCTTTGGGTATTTGTACTGCTTCTGCGGTGGTGGATCAGGCCCTACAATAAAAACACAGGCATCCACCTGGCCACAATCCAATTTATTCTTGGCCCATGCTTGTGACTGTGCTTGTACTATGTTAGCAACGTCCAGGGAATACTGCTCTGCTGTAACTGAGAGTGGCTCTGGTGCTTTAAGAGCTGCCACCCTGTGCGCAGCTGCAACAACTCTAGGACTTCCCAATCCACAACACCCAATTAGCTAAATCAACAACAGCCTGCATTTTAGGCATACAATTAATGCCCAAAATAGCTGCTTCTCCAGCATGTGCCAAATCCTCAACAACGCATTCCTCCAGAGTGTGAGACTCCCTTTCTTTCTGACAAATCAGGTCAGCCAGTGATTATTTGATTTGCCATCAATTAGAGCTTTTGGGGCTGGATTCCAGAATACCCAATGCAGGGGACTGATCCTCCCACGGCCTCGCCTCAACTGCACCCTCTGTTAACTCCCTCAGCGATTAAATCACCTTTCTTTGCTCCTTTGATTCTGAAAGGTGATCTGGGAAGCCAATTTTTATCCTGTCTGTGCAGCAGCTTTCACTTTGTGCTTATCAGGGAAGGCTTGGCTCACTAGTAAATGACCCTGCTGAACTCCCTGTAACAGCGCCTCCCACATCATAGCTATTAAATTCAGCGTACCCAAGGCAACTTTTACTTTCAGACATAGCCCTTCTATGAAACGAGTTGGAAAATCTGTGTTCATGAAGTCTTGACCTTCCTCCTCATGCCCCATAGCTTGCCATATGATCTTTTTACATTGTAAGCAAGCATCAGGGCCTTCCTGCAGGGGCATGCCACTCCAAATGAAAACATACCTCGATGTGCTCGCCAGGATATACTATGTCAAAAACATCCCTCATAAGGAAGGGTACCCCTCTGAGCTCTCTCTCCTTTCTCTATATCCATGGGAAGTCCCAAGAAGGTGTCTAATGGGAGACATTCCCTTAAGAGCAGAGCATAATCACTATAATTTAACTGACACACTGTAGTAAGCTGTGCAAACCAGGCAACTACCTTCTCAGAGGTGATGTTTCCTAAAGTTTTTTTCAGTGCCAGCGCTTGCTCAGGTCTCAGTATTTTATTCATTTGGGTTGTAGTGCGTGGTGGTTTCCTCCTCTCCAATAGTCTCTTCCTTGGTCTCTACAATCACAGGAGCCATGTGTGCAGTAGTGTGGCATATCTCCCTTAGCCAGCTGTTTTACTATCTGCCTGAGAGGTACACAGGGGGAAGGACATTCTATACTCTGATCTGACTTGTTCTTATCCCACACAGCCTCTGCTAACAGAGGGCTGACAGATTAAAGTCCTGCATACTATCACTCTCTGCACTGTCACAACCTACATCTGCCTGCATGGCAGCAATAATTCCCTGAGACAACTGCCACCGGCAAACTGCATAGGACTGGCCCTCAGTTTCCCTCTCTTTCTCCTCCAGGACAACGCATACCGCAACTTGCACGTCCTTACATTTCGCTTCCCAGATATGAGCTATTTCCTCCCACTGTCTAGCTTCCTCTTTGTAACTCTCTCTATCGCGCTGAGAGTTTGAGGGCAAATTAGCCTGAGTAAGACAGTGGGACACTGAAGATTCATGCTCTATTTTCAGTTTCTGTACTTGGCCTTGGCATGCTATTAATTGTTCATGCAGCTCCTTGTTTTCTTTCGCTAACTTCGCTAACACTAACACAAGTGCCCTCCCCATTGTTGTTTCTCACCCTTGGATGCATATATATACACCCTATCTGTGATTTCCACTTCATGCATCTGACGAAGTGGGTTGCAGCCCACGAAAGCTTATGCCTGCAGAAATTTGTTAGTCTTTAAGGTGTTACAGAACTCTCATTGTTTTTGCTTTATACAGACTAACACGGCTACCCCTCTGGAACTATTATCATAGAATCATAGGACTTAAAGGGACCTGTAAGGTCATCTAGTCCAGTCCCCTGCACTTATGGCATAACTAAGCATTATCTTGACCATCCCTGACAGGTATTTGTGTAACCTGCTCTTAAAAATCTCCAATGATGGAGATTCCACAACCCCCCAAGGCAATTTATTGCAATTTAACTACCCTGACAGTTTGTAAGTTTTTCCTAATGTCCAACCTAAACTGCCCTTGCTGCAATTTAAGCCCATTGTTTCTTGTCCTAGCATCAGGAGGTTAAGCAGAGCAATTTTTCTCCCTCCTCCTTGTAACACCCTTTTATGCCCCCCACCCCTTTTTTCTCTTCTCCAAACTAAACAAACAATTTTTTCAATCTTCCCTCAGTGGTCATGTTTTCTTGATCTTTAAGCAATTTTGCTGCTCTTCTCTGGACTGTCTCCAGTTTTTCCACATCTTTCCTGAAATGTGGTGCCCAGAACTGGACACAATATTCCATTTGTGGCCTAATCAGCGAAGAGTAGAGCGGAATAATTACTTTTCATCTCTTGCTTACTCCTGCTAATACATCCCAGAATGATGTTAGCTTTCTTTGCAACAGTGTTAGTCTGTTGGCTAATATTTAGCTTGTGATCCACTAGGATCCCCAGATCCCTTTCCGCAGTACTCTTTTCCAGGGAGTCATTTCCTATTATGTATGTATGCAACTGTTTGTTCCAGTCTAAGCAGAGTACTTTGCATTTGTCCTTACTGAATTTCATCCCATTTACTTCAGACCCTTTCTTCTGTTTGTCTGGATCATTTTGAATTTTAATCCTATCCTCCAAAGCAGTTGCAACTCCTCCCAACTTGGTATCATCCACAAACTTTATAAGTGTACTCTCTATGCCATTATCTAAATAATTGATAAAGATATTGAACAGAACCCAACCTAGAACTGATCCCTGCAGGTCCCCACTCGATATGCTCTTCCAACTTGACTGTGCATCACTGATAACTACTCTCTGGGAACAGTTTTCCAACCAGCTATGCACCCACCTTTTAGTAGCTCCATCTAGATTGTATTTTCCTAGTTTGTTTATGAGAAGGTCATGTGAGACAGTATCAAAAGCCTTACTAAAGTCAAGATTACCATATTTACTGCTTCTCCCCTATCCACAATGTTGGGTAGGGATGCACATGGGTTTATATTCCCTATTCATTGTTAGTGAAAATTCCCCCTTTATTGGTTACTGAATATAATTAATGAGTTGTAAAAGAGTAATTGCCATTTTGAAAAGGCAAAAAGGCAGCTCAGACTCCATACTGAAGGGTCTTTTTCTTGAGCTGTTCCTGCCCTTTTTGGTTAAAGGCGGAAAAGCAAAGGCGGGAAGGATTTGGGTCTGCCTGGCAGCAAAACTGTAAATTACAGTGTGATGTTCAGTTCAGGGCTGTCCGCCCTAGAGTCAGCAAGGTGACATTGAGAGGAAAAGCTGTCAGGAGGAGAAGAGTACTCTCTAGAACACCGTGGACAGCCCCCATGCCAGAAGATCAGCTCACTTACCTGCAGCGGTTCCTGAGTCCATTGTCGGGATCCTGAATTCCAGTCTCCTCGTCCTGGGAGATCATAAACAGCACCCTAGGAGGGAGAAGAAAAATCTTAAGTACATCACATTGCCTTTGGGCCTGGGTTGAGTGGTTTTACTTTGGGAAAGGACCTGAGTTCAGCTCCATCAGCTAAATCCCTGAGTGACCCCTCTTTGTTGTTTATCCCTTAAATAAATTTTTCCTTTGTCAGTTATTTTGCATCTTAGTATTTTATCTACCCAACTACTCCGGAGACAGATACGGAGGGGGACCTTGACACTAACCTATTTTAATTGTTGATGGGAGGGTTTAGTGTCATCCATAGAATCCCATTATTTTCCCCCAACAACAAGGCTTGTTATCCTGTCAAAGAAAGCTATCAGGTTGGCTTGACATGATTTGTTCTCGACAATTCCATGTTGACTGTTACTTACCACCTTATTATCTTCTAGCTGTTTGCAAATTGATTGCTTAATTATTTGCTCCATTATCTTTCCAAGTGCTGAAGTTAAACTGACTGGTCTGTAATTCCCCAGATTGTTCCTATTTCCTTTGTCATAGATAGGCTCTATATTTGCCCTTTTCCAGTTCTCTGGAATCTCTCTTGTTTTCCATGACTTTTCGAAGATAATAGCTCATGGCTCAGGTATCTCCTCAGTCAGCTCTTGAGTATTAAATACATCTGGAGTATTCTAGGATGTATTTCATCAGGCCCTGGTAACTTGAAGACATTTAACTTGTTTAATTAATTTTTAACTTGTTTTTTCCCCTATTTTAGCTTCATATCCAACCTCATTTTCATTGGCATTCACTATGTTAGATGACCAATCACTACTAATCTTGTTGGTGAAAACGGAAACCAAAAAATCATTTAGCACTTTTCCATTTCCACTTTTTCTCATATTGTTCCCCTGCCTAGCTCCCCTCATTGAGTAACAGGCATAGCCTATCTTTGGTCTTCCTCTTGCTTCTAATGTATTTGTAGAATGTTTTCTTGTTACTCTTTATGTCTCTAGCTAGTTTAATCTCATTCTGTGCCTTGACCTTTCTAATTCTGTCCCTACATACTTGTAGTATTTGTTATATTCATCTTTTGTAATTTGAGCTAGTTTCCACTTTTTGTAGGCCTCTTTTGAGTTTCAGATCATTGAAGATCTCCTGCTTAAGGCAGGGTGGTCTCTTGCATACCTTATTTTTCCTATGCAGTGGGATAATTTGATCCTGTGCTCTTAATAATATCTCTTTGAAAAACTCTCTTGAATGGTTTTTCCTCTTAGATTTGCTTCCCATGGGATCTTACCTACCAACTGCAAGTTCGCTGAAGTCTGCTTTCTTGAAATCCATTAACTTTATTGTGCTGTTTACCCTCCTACCATTCCTTAGAATCTTGAACTCTACCATTTCATGATCACTTTCACCCAAGCTGCCTTCCACTTTCACATTCTCAAACAGTTCCTCCCTATTTGTCAAAATCAAATGTAGAGGCTGCTTTACAGTAACTCTCTCCACCTCCTGAAATAAAAAATTGTCTCCAGTACATTTCAAGAACTTGTTGGATAATCTGTCTCCTGCCGTGTTATTTTCCCAACAGATGTCTGGGTAGTTGAAGTCTGTCATCACCACCAACTCCTATGCTTTGGATGATTTTGTTAGTTGTTTCCAAAAGGCTCAACCACCTCTTCTTCCTGGTTGGATGATCTATAGTAGACCCCTACTATGACACCATCCATGTTTTTTTACCCCTTTTTTCCTTATACAGAGACTTTCAACAAGTATATCTCCTATTTCCATGTCAACCTCAGTCCATATATATACATTTGATATATAAGGCAACACCTCCTCTTTTTTCCCCTGCCTGTCCATCTGAACAAGCTGTACGCTTCTATACCAGTATTCCAGTCATACATATTATCCCACAAGTCCTCTGTGATGCCACCTATGTCACAGTTGTGTTTATTAACTGGCATTCCAGTTCTTTCTGCTTAGTCCCCATACTTCTCCCATTAGTATACAGACATTTAAGATACTGATTTGATTCCCCCCCCCATGTTCTCTCTTGATACTCCCTTATCCCTACTATACTGGCCTATGCTCCCCACACATTCTGACTCTTTTCCCAGGTCTCCATGTTTTTGATGCACCTTTAGGCTTTTGTCACCTGCCCCTGTCGAACCTAGTTTAAAGCTCTCCTCATTAGATTAGCCAGTCTGGGTCTACCTATCAATATGGAGAAAAGCATATTTGGATACAAACTCTGCATAGTAGTCCTTCCCGAAGCTGAAGCCGTCCTGGCAACGCCATGCTCATAGCCAGACATTCAGCTCCACATGTCTCTGCCTGGGCCCCTACCCTGGACCAGAAGGATCAAAGAGAAACCACATGAGCCCCCAACTCCTTCACCCTTATTCCCAGAGCCCTGTAGTCACTTCTGATCTGCTCAGGGTCATACTCCACAGTATCATTAGTGCCCACGTGGATGAGTAGCCATGGGATAGTAGTCAGAGGGCTGGATATCCTTGATAATCCCTCCGTAACATCTCAGATATGGGCCCCTGGCAGGCAGCATACCTCTTGGGATGCCATCTCAACAAATGGGAGCCTCCATCCCACTCAGAAGGGAGTCACCAACCACCACTACCCTACATATTCTCCTAGGAGTGGTGGCTGTGATCCTCCCAGCCTTGGGGGTACAGAGCTTCTCCATCTTTGGGGACGATTCCTCATGACTCATTGCCAGGACAGCATAACGGTTCTTCATCACTATGGTGGGTGAGTTGGGAGTAGGGGTGGAGAAATGCCAGAAGTAAACAGCAACCATAAAAGTGTAAGTAGGAGATTGGACCCACTTAATTTTGCTTCAGGAAGTGTGATATGTTCTTGTCTGATCCAAAGTACTCACTTACTTCACTGCTTAAAGTCTTGGGCCTTGAATTTGAGGTCAGCATAGGAAACCAACTATTATAACTGAGGGAAGTTAACAGAAACAAATCTCAGAGAGACTACCCATTTTAGACTGTTAAGAGTTTCAGATGCTTAATTATATTAACCTCAAACATCAAGAACTTATACACAGATAATTACATTCCTCTATTGGAAAGGACATCTAATGAGCTTCAAAAACAGTTTAAATATCTGAACATAGCTGATTGGGAAAGATCAGTTCAGTAAAAATGATAATTTGATCCACATTATCTGTTTTTCCTTATGACCTATTCAGTTAATTAAAAAAAAGAAACAACCTGAATAAAATCATTTAAAAGTTGGCAGGACAAGCACCCTCCTATCATGTATGAAACCACGCTAAATTCTGAAGGTCAAAGTGGGCTATCATGCCTCAGTTTCAAGCTTTATTTTAGGCAGTAGCAGAATCAGATATCTTTGAACTACGTATTTAAACTTTACAAAAGAGTGAACACACCGGATTGAATGCTTTTGTCAAACTACAGGAGAGCTAAGGTTGGTTGTGAGTAGTTATTCATAGGATTTTTTCCTCTATCTGTAATTTATTCTGGCCATGGCTCTATTTCATATTCTTGTAGATTTATAAATCATTTGGCAATCTTTTTTGGAAGTACCAAGTTGTTTTTTTTTTTTGTTCAATTTCCACTCTCCTTTTGTGCATTATGAAGAATTATCTGACCATTTCTGCCATTTGGGACCCAAGTGTGCATTTGTCATCTCCCTTTGTTCCCTCCAGATGCATCCTGATAACATGGGTCCCCAGGAGAGAACACGATAGAAACAGACAACAGGAATGACTGTGGCCTATGGGTCAGATGGCTAAATGCAGCCTTCCCAACACTTCTACTAATGTAACATGCTTTGAGTACAGGCAGTATTCTAAATAAACTTAAACAAGGCACATAAAGAGACACTGATTTAATTAAAACTATTAATTATATTGTGGAGGTAAATGGATGGAGTACAGAATATGCAAAATAATTTTTCTTTTTTGATTAAATATTTAGAAGGGTTCCTACACTATAGGTGAAGTAGTGACAGTTGGTGATTAGATGAGAATCAGGACTCCATGGCTGTATTCCTTGCTCTGACAATGCCCCATGATCTTGGGCATGTCACTGACTCTCTTCCTTCTATTCCTGTTTCACTAATGGAAAAAAAAAGTTTACTAAGGGCCTACCTCAATGACGCCCCATGTGCAAACTAAGATTTTTGTGGAGAACTTCCTGCACTGCTACTGTGTTTTAATTTACTAAAATACTTAGACTTAAAAGATCTGCTCTAGGAATTATTTTGGGGGAAAATTGTATGGCCTGTGTTATAAAGGAGGTCAGAATAGGTGATCACAGCGCTCACATTCTGGACTTGGAATCTACTAGGGCCAGATCCTTAATCCAGCCACATTGCATCCAAAGCTCCCTTCCCCAGTCCTGTAAAGGTGGGTCACTTTACAGTCCTCTGATCCTGGGGGCAGCCAAATGCTGGTTCAAACATTAGCATAAGTTATAATAGCCTTAGGGTTGGTCTGCCACAATGGCCTTTCTAGGGACTGTTTAGTTAGCTGAGAATCACTGGAGTGCCACAAATTTCTGCCATGCTCCACCACATTCCTGTGCTGTAGGAACACTGCATTCACTACCTGCCAAACCTGTCATTTGTTGACTGCTGGCCTGGAGCCCCTGGAGAGTGAATAGCGCAAAGCCAGCTACATTTCCCTACATTAGAAAAAGCAAAACATTTTCATGAAATTTTATTTTGTTGAAATTTTACTCTGTGTCACCAATTTCAAAGCTTTTCAGCCAGCCCTACCTCAGGAAAGCCCCCAGATGGCTTTTTAAGTCTGCTTCCTGCTCCTTTTATGTTTGCAAAGAGGCAGCAATGGGACAGAGCAGGGCAGAGAATATCTCCCTTACTCTCTAATTTGGTTAAAAAAATCATCTGAAGACTGATTCAGGTTCCTAGTTCTCTTCCCTGCTTTATACACGTTTAATTTAAACATTAATGTTAACAATAGCTCCCTTAGGATTTTGTTTGTTTGTCTTTGTTTTGCAGCAATGAATGTTAAGTTTCTGTTTATCATTGTTTTTTTCTCTTTTTAGGAGTGGCAGAGGGTGGGGTATTAGGAGTGTAAAGTAGCAAAGAAACATGCATCAGAATTGACAAGCTCTGTTCCAGCAAAATGCTTATATAGTGAACTTCTAAACTTGGCACCATAGGATTTAAAGGAAGCATTGCCTTAGCATACCAGTACTTTTGTCCTATTGTCAGGCTATAATGAATCACTAAATGACAGATACATTCTGTCTCACTAATATCCCGATCTTGCCATATGTTTCTCACTCTTCAGTAATATTTTTAATGTATATTTTATATAAGAATAAATCAAGCTGTTGGGAGGCATTCAGATTGTGTTTTGGTATAGAGAAAATTCATGGTTTTAATGAATCATTTAATGCTTTTAATCCATTGTCTCTTTATTCAGAATCTTCCCTGTTCTTGTTAGACCAAGGGCAAGCTTTATTACCAATTAATTATACCAGTATAATTAGCAGATTATCTTCTCTCCAATTCCTAACATTTCCCCACTGAGTCATCATATAATTATGTAACTGTTACATCTGTAAATGTTGTGATATTTGTTTGAAAAGTTAAATATAAATACAGGTTACGAATATGTATAGTTAGTAACACATGATTGGCTGCAACTCCACTGGCTAGCGTTCTAAAATGATATAATTGTTTAAAACAAACAAAATGGGCTCAAGAGTTTTAGCAGTTGAGCTGCACTGGAATTAAAGTGATTCACGTTCACTACCAGTCAAACCTGTCATCCTTTGGCTGCTGGCCTGTAGCCCCTTGAGAGATTGTTATTTTGCTTTCACTTAGCAACATTTCTTTGAGGTGGAGTTATGTTTAGTCCTTAAAAACTCTGTCTTGGTGGAGAATGGAAGAGCAGGAGGAAATGATTAACCACAAGAAAACAAGCATTCTTTCCTAAGCCTCGGTGGGTCCCCCCCAGAGGGACTGGTATTGCTTGTTGGTTGCACAGTTTGAGGAATGGCTCAAGTTTTAAAAATCTCTGATTTTCCACACCAGAAATATCAGGTCTTGATTTCTCTTTGCTTGTCTATTTGGGAAGTTAAACCAAATCAACTAAGGGGTTATCTATATGGGAACACTCAGACTACACCTACACTATAAAAAGTCTAAGTCAGCATAACTATGCTGGCAGAGCACCCTAGTGTAAATGCAGTGTACACTGATATGAGGAATTCTCCCATTATAGACACAATCCCCCCAACTGTAATTAGCTATATAAGCAGAACCCCTCTGTGTTGTGGGCACAGCTGCATGTACACTGGGGCTCTTGTCACCATGGCATAAATGGGTCTGGTTTAATCACACCCCTGACTGAAGTACCTATGCAGATATAAATGAAGACCATTCCTCAGGAATGCTAACCCTAATTAACTACAGATGTTAAGGCCATGTCTTCACTACCGCCTTTGTTGGCACAACTTATGTCGCTCAGGGGTTTCAATAAACCATCCCTGAGTGACATAGTTACACTGACATAAGTGCACGTGTGCACAGCACTATGTCATCAGAAGAGTTTCTCCTACCACCTCTCAGGGAGATGGATTAACTGTGCAATCTGAAGAACTCTCTCCCATCAGCGTAGGGCGTCTTCATTAAAGCGCTACAAGGGTAAAGCTGCACCAATGCAGCATGTCTACACTTAAAATGCTCTTACTTTCCACAAGGAGGAGATGAGAAAACTGCAGCCCAGGTTTGATTTGAAGATGTGTGTTATCATGCAAGCAAAACAGAGCACATATTGTATGCATTGGTTTTAGTTATTATTTCTTCCTTTAAGTTTTTAAAATAAAACTACAGATGCACAATCCAGCTGCACTCAGCACCTATCCCATAGATTTTTAAAAAAATAATCACAGAAACCAACCATTAATTATGGGCCTGCCCATAAATACTTCTACCTCAGGCTACACCACAATGGGTAGCCTTAGAGAAGATTGGGAAAAAATGGGCTTTGCATCATGCCCGGAAGGTTAACAGATTGGGCCTGGTGGACCAAGGTGGGGGATGAGTTACAAAGCAGAGGACGACTTCCAGAGAACAATCTGCCAGTAGCTCTGTCTCATTTATACTGAGAGCACTCTAGCTTGAGTCCCTCAGCTGATGTCAACTGTGGTAATGTGTCAGAGGGGGAGAGACTGTCTCTCAAGTAAAGAACACCTTCATCTGTATACTTGGACTCTTGTAGATTGGCGATTTCTTTATGCAAAGGATATTTTATGCCTCTAGATAAAAGAGACTATCACAAAAATATACCAGAACAAAAATATCTGACTAACGAGTTTATGAAACTGATCAATAGGGCTTTGACTAGAGTGGCTAGTTTTAGCATGCAGTGGATGAATGATGTCCAAGATCACCCCTTGCACATTGAGCAAATGCTGGGTTCAGTTGTGGTCATGTTTGCCCTTAAAACTTTGAATCATGATGTTCTGGGAATTTACAAGTTTCTGTGTTTTTCATTATAAACTCTTTTCCAGATTTAGCCAATGGCTGTGGACAAATGAATAGAAAGCTGTGAGTTGTTTTAATAATGATATCTACTACTTATCACATCTGCTTTGTGTAATTTTATGGAAAAGGTCATACACACTGTGCTGCATTTTTTCTTAAAACTGAACAGCTTGTTAATTTTTCCACTCCCAATAGGTTTGTAATCCTTTCTACACCTGAAAGATTCCAAAAGAATCTTAAATGAAGGACCTCCAGTCTCATCTACACCCTTCATCTTCATAGATATGAAATTGGTGCCAATATGACTGTGTTGGTTGCAAAATATATACGCCATAGACCAATATGTACGCCATAGACTGTTAGCTTTGGGGCCAGAGCCATGTGGTATTTTACTGTAACCTTAGGAAGAATTCAGGGTTATAACATCTCTTACTTTGTTTTGAAGGTGTACTTTACAAACAGCCATCTTAGACAGCAATTTTGCTGATGATTGCACCTCTGATGACTTTTGTAAGTTTAACCCAATATTTAGAATATGGTTTCGGTTACCTTTGGCATTCTGCGTTTATGGAGTTCAAAATGGCTTTTTAGTTATTTAAGTAGACAGCCACATCAAGACAACTGTTTTGAATTTTGGCCCTTTGCTCTACATCTTGAAAGCTTTAGTTACACATGTAGACCCAACATTTAGAAGTCCACTTGCAATAGACCTTATTTGTATGCATTATTTTTCATTATATTTACACACACACACAGAGAGAAATAAAGACTGGAATTTGGCAGTTTATTACCTGAACGCTATTATATTTTTGGTATAAAAAAGAATCCTGACTGGTGTCCCGTCCCCGACTAAGCTAGAGAGCGTTTTCACTGCAACGTAGTATGATGTGCACAAATAGAACATTGGCATGGGTCGGTCTTACTACCTGGGAAGCTAATGTTGCTGAATCCTGACTAAAGCACTGTATAACACTGAGGAGGCCACGATGGACTGTCTAGACACTGAAGAAGAACTGTGGACACACCATGATGTGGGGAGCTAAATTATGTGCACACCCCTGCTTGCTTCAAAGGGGGCAACCAGGAGCACAGGCCCCCCCCCACTCAGCAGGGGCACAGAACTCCTCTGAGGCCTGGGCGTGTATAGCAAACTCCTCTTGCCCTGGGCTGGGGCAGGTGATGACGGTTCCTCTGGCTGCTCGGGGAAAGCCAGCTCCTCCAGCTGTGGGCAGCACAGAAAGTGCCCCTTCAGAAGCAACCAAATTTTTATTCCTGTGCATGCCCCTGGACGCAAGTAAAAGAATATGCACAGTGGCATTCAAGAGTACTAGCAAGTGGCAAGATAGGTTTTAGGAGTCCATCCTGATGGGGAAGGTTATTTAAATATAGGAATGGAAAATACATTTGCAATTAAGCAAGCATTCAGTTCTAACGCCTGGACAATACCTTGCTTTTCTTTGAGGACACCACTTACCTGCATACGTTTTATTTGTATGGGGCCAACCAGTTTCAGTGGTATTACTCCAGGGATGACGTTGGCCTACTAAAAGTGTAGCTGTCCATATATACCATATACCATCAAGTTTTGGTAGGGAAGGTCTGAAATTCAATATGACCTGCAACGAAGTGGTTCTAGTGTGATACAACCCATTCCTCTGTAGGCTCAAAGAAAAAGTGCAGGTTTTAAACGGTTGCAGAAGCAAGAACTTCAATTTTATCAAAGCAGAGTCATCTTGAAATGCTTAAATGCAAAGTCATCATCATAAAAAAATATTGACATGCCTGTGAAGCTGACTTAGGCAGTGGTACATTGTAAACCAGTGCACATTTGCAGTATCCCTTCCTATCTAAGCCAAATTTAAGAAGAAATGTTGAAGTTTTGTTATCTGTTTTTTGTCATTAGTATTCCTGGGTGTTTATTTTCGTGTGTTTTGTACATGCCAGTGGCCTGATATGCAACTGGATTACTCCAGTTCTATGCTAGTGTAACTCCACAAATACCTTTCAGTGGAGTTTGACAAGAACAAAAAAAGGAGTAACAGTAGAGAATCAAGCTCTAAACTTGCAATCATTAAGAGCAATTATTAATCTTCATCCAAGGGTTTAATTTTTAATTGAAAGAGTTAAGTGACTCAGGATCCACACATTATAATCTCTGGGGCATGGGAGAAGAATACTCAAATAAATGGCCAAGTCCAGGGAGTCACCTTCTGATTAACTGAATGTTTTTCCTTGCTGCAGAGCTTCTATGAAGCAAGGCCAGAGCCTCTACCATCTCTGAGCTATATCCCAAGCCTCCTGTCTGTGATGATACATAGAGAACTGCTGCGTACAACAGCTCAGTGGCACACTCACACTGGTGAGCTCTGTGCAGGCTTTAAACATCCTGTGTCCCAGCAACCACACTGGTTTTGCTGCCTATCAGGCATAGGTGATAGCAGAAGGAAGGAACAGAATTATTTTATTTACTAGAGAATTTTTCTTGTCAGAGAGAAAATAGCATAGTACAATATCTGTTATTTTATGTGTGCAGTCCTGTGAACTTATCACCAGTTATATAAATAATAGAGACTGCTTTCCCCCCACAATCCTGCTACTTTCACCATAGTATGCGTGCCTAAGGCAGAGCCAGATGAAGGCAATGCCCTTACTCCCATGTGGTGGGCCCCTCCCTCTGGCATAGCACTGGGGGCTGCTTTTCCCCTCTGAGAAGCACACACCCGCTTCTTAGGCTTCAGAGCCTGAGCAGCAATGCCAAAGTGCTATCTACACAGCTATGTTTAGAGTACTAGCGCTAGCCTAGCCACCCCGAGCTGGGAGGCTTGGTGCCCCAGGCTGTGTAGACATATCCTGAATATTTGGGCCTTAACCTGGCACTAGCCTACGGACTTGGGCAGTCTGGCTCTCTGCTCAGCCGCAATAGTGTAAATCAGGAAAAAGCCTCGACTAATTTGAATACTTATACTTGTGAAGAGATAAACAAGGCCTCGTGTCAAAAAAAAAACAAAACCCCGAGATACTAATTACAGCCAAATGGGTATGAAATGACTCAGAAATCAGTCATGATCACTCATGTTTCCTTCCTGCACGGAGATGGAAGCCTTAAAAGATAGTTTGCTTTTTGCCGTTACAATGCACTTAGACTGATCTGGATTTTAATTCAGCATCTCAGCGGGCAGGGGAAACATTCTGAAGCGAGGAACACAGATGTCTGCTCAACAAAAAATAAAAAAGGCTGGGTAATAGACGTTTAATTGAACTACTCTTTTATGTTGGGCATTTGTTATTGTGCCTCACTCAGCCTATTACCAAAGCCATTTCCGAAGTGGTTAAGGACATGCAAGATGTTTAACCTTTTTTGATAATGCCCAAGTTTTGGGGTGAGGAGGAAAGTGAAGGCACTTCCAGTGAGCAAAAGCAGACTGGTTGTGGAAACTCACTCCTAATTAACATCTTCCACAGGATAAACCCACAGAAGGGAAGATTTATTCAACAGAGCAGACTAGCTTGTTCCTGAGGAATGAGTGCAGTTTCCTCTCTCTAGGAGAAGAAAAAGAGGAGTGATGGGATTTGTAGATACAGGGAAGGAGCTCTGGCCAAGGAACCATAAGAAGCCTGAGGCTCCATGGAGAATGCTGGGTCTCATCTATGGATCCTGGGACATCTGTCTGACATGCTACTCTGCACGTCTGAGAAACTCTACCTCCCTCTGGTAGCCCACATGGTGGTGGTGCTGTCCTGGGCTCTTTGCCTATGAAGTAACTTCTCCCTCCAAGACAGATGAAAGGAAGAGGAAGTTTATTATTGCTACATGAAATGCCATGCACCTGTATGGCAATTAACTTATTCCGAATGCCCCCAGTATAAAGAGCTCCTTTAGTTAAGTGTGCAAATATTTTCCACAAAATCCTGTTTTTAGTTGCTTAAATAAAGCTTTGACATTTGGGCTGGGATTTCCCCATGCTCAATGTCTGCCTCAGACTGAATCTTTCTTTGTTTGAGACCTTTCAGCAAAGAATTGTTCACCTGTTTGAGAATAAAACTGGAGAAAGGTATTGTTTTGCCTATGTCTTAATTCCTACAGCTATACCATTGAGACAATCTGGAGCCTCCAGGCTCTGGAGCAGGGACTTGAAATGTGGCAGGCTGTGCCTTTCACTGTGAAAATCCACCCAAATGTGTCTAAACTGTAATCCTTTGAAAAGTCTCAGTTTAGTCTCAGATGCTCAGTCAAGACTTTGTTAGCATTTGGAAGTTAAATCTTCTGACAGTTCTGCCACTGGTGAGCATGCTTCATCCTCACAAAACTCATACTGTTGACCAGAAAGCTCATGTGCCATCCCACATAGCAACAGCACATGTTCCAGGCCAGGTCTGAGCAGAACTTTTCCTGAAATTGTTCATGGCTGTCTGAGACCCCTGGAACGGAGACTAAGGAGACCCTATCTCTTTGACATAGGGACACTGTCTGTGTTCCTAATGCCCCCCTCCTCCTATTTGTGCCTAGTCAGTGTGGACGAGAAGGAAATAGCTTGGATCTAGTACAGAGCAATGAGGAAGAACATAACTGAAACAGGAAAAGGCAGGGTAGTAGACTGAGAAAGAGACAGAAGTGGCCAGTTTTATTTTATGGTGGGAAGAACAGCTCTGTAACCAATGGAGTTCCCTCCAGAACCTTGAACTGAACCCTAAATTCCAGTTTCAATGTTCCGCTACTATAAGTAAATAGTTGTGAAACCCAATGGCAGAACATGCATCTCATGTCCCTCTAGTGCTGGCCTACATAAAAGACGACAAGCTCCAGCTGCTATCAGTTACTGTAACAGCAGACATGGCAGAGGGCAGCGATCGAAACATAAAGGTTCCAATCTTGCTGATGACCCTGATTGTTTCAGGGTGCTTCCACATGGTTTTTTTTAAATGTAGGCAATGACACAAAAAATGACGAGCTAAAAGAACAGGGAGGTTGCTTAAAAGTTAAGACATGCCAGAATAAAGGTTGCCTATGTTAGCCTCCCTTGTGCATATGCATTATGATAGTATGTAATCATATAGACTGAGCTTTCCAAAAGGCCCTAACAGAGAATAGTGCTCAATCTAGACAATCTAAAATGGACCACTGAGCAAGCAGCTCAGGGCCCAGATCTATAAGCAAAACAAAATGTAGTAAAACTGCATGGAAGATCTAATTTTCAGTAATTTGATAGCTTTTTTTTGCTGACAGAGGGAAAGAGAAACCATTTTCAAAACTGCTAGTGAGTTACCTGACATTATTTCTATAGGCCAGATCTCACAGCCATATTGGCGTAAGTTTGAAAGAACCCACTAGCATATTGCTGGTTTCTCTGAGAATAGATTTGGCTGTTAGAATATTGAAAAGATTACATTAGATTCCAAAAAGCAAGAGTGAACTTTCCAGATTTGGTAAATTCTTTGTTGCAAATGTGTTGCCAAAGTTTGATTTGCTGTTGAATGAAAGGGCATGTGAAACAACTGTTAGTTTGCCTATTCAATATTTTGATTCCTGACCATTTAGACTAGAGATATTAACTCATGCTTTCCTATAGGAGGAAGGAAGCACTGACATTTACCGTTAAGATCACTGAAACGAAACTGTAGCACTAGCCTTGCAATTCTATTGTTTTTCCCCAACATGTGAAAGCACTAGCTAAGTTATAGTACAGTAAGTAGACCAAGCAAGGTAATTAGTTTAGAGTTGTGACAATTCACATACCTGTTTTTGTACAGAGAACAGCCTTGTCAAGTTGTAGTTTTTTCTTGACAGATGATCATAGTTTTTAGCATTTGCAATGCTGGTTATATAAAAGTGTACATATTATCAAAAGAGAAATATGAGATTGCTGCATTCGAGATGCTGAATTACATAAAGGGTATTGGATGGCATTAGAAATGCAGCATTTAAAAGTGAAGTGTGTGGCTGATGTGACAGCTGATTTGGGTGCCTGTTAAGTTAAGTATTGCACTGCAGAGAAACTAACAATAAGATAGAATGACCAGTTAGCAAGTATGAATTGGTACAGGGAGTGGGAGGTAATAGGGTGCCTATATAAGAAAAAGCTCCAAGTATCAGGACTGTTCCTATAAAAATCAGGACATGCGGTCACCCTAAAATAAGTTGTGTGTGCTTTCTATTGCAACCTAAATCTGGAAATTCCAAAAGTTAATGTTGCTCCTGCTACATTAACTCAGCCAGGTTGTGCTTTGATTTGTGGCATGCAGAATACAGCAAGGTTTACATTTAACATGGAAAGATAATACCACATATGCAGTGTGGCTATGCTAATTTTGTAGAGCAACTTTAAACAAAATACTATTGATAACATCTTTGCATAAGAGACCACAGGATCTGGGCCAGTTTTTTCTTTTTTAATTCCCTTACATATTTCAAAGGGAGAGTTTTACTAATGATAGTGGAACTTGATCGTCTGAATTTAGTTTCCCTGTTTTTAAGAGGTGGGTGCAGGGAAAAAAATCCACAGCAATTAAGGCTGCTGAACTAGCAAACTGTTGCTTGTTAGAAGAGCAGGAGAATTCCTTGATCTTGCACATGTGCTATGGGCTTTTTGAATTAGCAGCCTGTGATGGAGTCCCACAGGAGCAGTGCTCTGGGACCACTCTGGGTGAAACCAGACAGGACTCTAGTAGCGTGGGTCTCCCCTCAGGACCCCCAGTGCACCCCAGTGCAACCACTTCCTGATCTGGACTCAGGGTATTAGAGCCCCCCTGCTCTGCAGTGAGTTCCCCTCAGGAAGTCTACCCGGATGGGGTGCTTAGCGAGCTCTTACATGCCCCAAAGGGGCCAAGCACCCTGCCTTGCAGTCAGAAGCAATTCACAGCCAACATGGAAATCAGAAGGGCTTGTTAGTTCTCAGGAACACAGTGTAGAACAGACCATGTTAGCAGATAAATCAGAAAGTCGCAGCAACAACCAACTTGGGAAGTTCCAGAGCCCCGTCCTTGGGCTCTGCTCCCCCAGATCCACCACAGGGCACTGGCCTTTCTCGCTGCAAGCCTCACCATACCCCTCCCCAGTATTTTCTCTCTTTCCCAGGAAAGGTGCTCACCTCTCCTTGTTTCTGCCTGCCACAACCGGTTGGCTCTAGGGAAGATGGGTCTTGGCCGTTGTCCGTGTACATGCAGCTAGATGAAGGCCCACCTGCCCTCTAGTGGTCTTTGACATGATCACACGCGTTGGTCCCATCACTGAAATACATGAGTAACCCATACGGGAAACTGAGGCACACACAAACTATTCAGAGAAAACATTAAGAGTATCTCCTCTTCATGTCACAGCCCTCCCTTCCAAACCTTGTGGGTTCGGTTCTCTCCTGATACTGGCAGCTCTAGTAAAGCCATCCTTAACGGATATGTCCTTGACACTCAGCCTTGTTGGGTGGGAAACATTTGCAGAGTTTGAGTTTTAAAACAAAACATGATAGGTTGTGTTCTTATAAGGGAATTGGTAAAACTCTTCCCTGATACTATATAGGCTGTCAACAGGTCAGCTGCCACTTGGACACAACCTGAAGTTGGCCTTGCAAGTGCTCCTTGACTTGGTTTCTCTTTTCTCATGTCCTCAGTAATAAATACGCTTTTGTGGGGTGAATTTATTACAGAAGTCCCACACCCAGAATGCCCCAGCACTCCAGATGGGACTTGAGAGATTAAATTTAGTAACAGTCCAACACAAGTACAGCTCCAATGTCTTACCTAGCTCCAGCTCTCTGGTATCTCACACCTCACTCCAGCCCAGCCCCTCTAGGTGGAGGGCCTGTTTCCTTCCCAGGTATGGTTCTAGCACTCACGTGGGAAGAGCAGAGGCTCATCATTCCTCAGCCTTCCGCCGTCTCTGGCTCAGGGAGCCAGCGGGCATCTCCCTCATCTGCTCTCAACCTTCAGCAGTCTCTGGCCAGCAGATATTTGCAGGTGACTCTGTTGACTGCCTTCTGCTTTCATCAGCCTGTTTGGTTTCACTGCTCAACTAGTCACGTCCCACCACTTCTCCTTCCAGGACATCCCCTCCTTCAAGCTCTCCCCCAAGATTTGTTCTTCTGAGCACTCTCTCTAATTCCCAAGACACCCTTACTCTTCTTCCCCCAGTTCTGGGCTCTCTCTTGCTTTTGGAACCTCTCTCATGTATGAGTCTCAAAAGCAGTCCCGCTCTCCTCATTACACCAAAACTAGGGCATACCTGCAATGGAACAGGAGAGCCGGGCCCAACTTCATTCAAGGGGCCAGTTATCCTGTTACATAAAGAAAATGTTTGTGTCAAAACATTTATTTTAGCAGGCACCACCTGGTATGAGTCCCATGGATTTTGGCACTAATTTCGTTGAATAGTATTTGTTTTCTTTTTTCTGCAGGCTTCCTGATATCAGGTAGTACATTCCAGCACCTTTTTCCATGAAAGAAATGATAACACATGTTTATTGCATTTGAGTGAGATTTCCTGTTTTCTGCTATCCTGCATCAAGTACCATACATTCTCAGGTATGTGCCCTAAACGCTATTTAACATATAAAGTCTTCTCAGGGTTAAGTATCATCCTGTTATAAATAAGTCATTTGAGTCAATGTCAGCATAATTTATGCCATAACAACTGTTGAATGCTGCTAGGTTCCTTTTCTGTTTCCATAACAATCTGCCCAGAAAGAAAATACTGAAGAGAGCTGATTTTAAGTGGAAGTGGGGTGCAGAGTCATCATTTACATTTTCAGCAAATTGTCACTGTAAGTGGCAAGCACTTAGAACACAATAGAAACTGTGAAGATAAATTAAAATACACCTTGCCTTTCCTCAGGATCCAGTTTTCTAACTACTGAAGAGCTGTAATGACTGCATTACACAAGAAAGTTGGTTTATGGTACTGAGATGTAATAAAAATAGGTTTTGGTAACCTATTGACTTTTGTCCCATAGAACATGCAGTGAAACTATCACCAATGCTTTAGTGTAGTTATGCTTTCTCAACTTGAATTTCTATAGCTGATCAACTAAGGCCATGTATAGGTAGGGACACTACGGACAGCGTGAATTTAAAGTGCATTAAAGCCACTGCGTGGATGTCTCATTTAGAAATAAAGTGGCTCTAGCTTGCTTTAGTTTAAATCACCAAAGGCTTGTCTATGCTTACAGCACTGCAGCAGTGCAACTAAACTGGTGCAGCTGTGCCACTGTAGCACTTAGCGATGATGCTGCTAGGTATTCCACCTCCCTCAGAGGCGATAGCCCTCCTGTCAACATAGCTCCGTCTACACCCAGAGTTAGGTCACTCTAACTGCATCAGATTTTCTACACCCCGGAGCAACATAGTTATACCAACATAAGTTTGTAATGTAGACTAGGACCCAGTGACCTCAGCTAAAGCAAATGAAGGCCACTAAACTCCTGTGTGAATGCTCTCCTTCAGAATATGCACTAAATTCACCCCTTCAGTTAATTCAGCTTAACTTTCCTGATTGTCCTTCTACAGACATGCCCCAGGATTCCATTTAAATACAGTCAGCTGGTGACAAGGAATGCATCCCATGAGTTACCTGGAAAAAACATCTCCCTTAATTTTAACATCTACTATACATATTTTACTACACTTCAGGTTTCTCCTCTCCATGAAGTTGAGAGACTTCTCAGAATGCCTTAGTAATGCACCCATTTGTCACTGACTTGGCAAGATTAATGAAATGTCATGTATCTACTGGCTCACATTATCTTTCTAAGGTAGATATTTAAAAGAAAAATTCAGGTTTCTCTTTGTAACATATCTAAGCCATTATTTATATAGACTAGAGTGGAGCAAGGACCCTCTTTCTTTAGGGTTTGGAAAATGCCTAACATGTAGCGGGCGCTACCAAAAATAAACAAGATAGATACTTTTCTAAACTAGATCTTTATTTCACTGTTTATAAGATGTGCTAGTCAGAAACAAAACAATATATGTTGAATGCCAAATAAGCTGAACTCCATCAAAACCCCCTGAATACATCTAGGTGGATATGCACATCTGTATTGCGGCACCAGTCCTCAGCTTCCTTCCTCCCCAAAACACTGCGTCAAGGCCCAAGCCATAACAGCACTTTTTCTCAGGGACTAGTTGATTAATATACATTGACTTAACAAAAGTCTCTCTTTGTTTTTTCCCCAGTCTTTCAATGGAACACAGATCTTCCTGTGCGGTTGACTGCTTTACAGTTTCAAAACACAGTCTCTCTTTTCCCAGTTTCCCACAGACACAGCTCCTTTTTTTCTGAATTATATTTTCAGTTGTTCCCAGCTAAACAGAATCTCCCCTTCTTGTCCCTTTAGAGTCATGGGCTATTCATCCTAGACCTGTCATCTAGCTAAAATTTTCCCCTGTTCCTTAAAGACATACCGAGCGCTTTCATCAATTCATCCCTAGTTCATCCTAGTTGCCTCTAACAGCACTATTCCTAACTGTCCTTCTGAACTCTCAACACTGTTTATATAGTCCTTCCTAATTCCCTTCCCACAACTGGAGTCTGTTATTATAATTAAACTTCTCTAACACCTTCAGCTGTGGTCATTAATCATCACAGATCACTGACAAGGCTGAGCCCAGCTTGCTTTAAAGAGCCAGCCTGTGATAATCTGACATTCAGTATTGCCAACACCAGTCAGAGCCCCCAAAATCATGAAACAGGTTTAGAGTCATGACACTTATAACAGCAATAGAGTTGGGGTTTTTGTTTATTTGCTTTCTACTTGTTGAGCCTTCAAGGTTTCATGCTTTGAAGTATTTCTCCGCAAACATGAGAGCTGGAAAAAGTTCATTTAACAAAAGTAAACTAAGATTCTGTCCTAATCGGGTCCTATTTTCTTTCAGAATTTCTTTTTTGTGTACCTTTCTAATTTCCTAAATAGGATTTGACTTCCAATTTTTAAAAGATGTCTTTTTTTTTTTTTTTTTGCCTCTAACCACCTCTTTAACCCTGTTGTTTAGCCCTGGTGGCTTTTTTTTTTCTTTTTTTGGTCTTCTTACTTTTTTTCTAATGTGGGGTATTGTGGTGTACAAACCCCACACTACAGAACTAGAGTAGGTATCACAGACTAAGATTCTCAGCAGAAGTAGCCAAGTTTTGACCCATTTCCTATCACTAAGGGTACTAATTAGGGCAGCATAAGAATCCTGTTCAGTCTCTTCTATGCATCAATGTTCAATAACTTTAGAAGAGACCTGAATGCCAATATCCAATCCTCTGGAAAATTATTCAACCTGAACAGGCTGCGATCTCCCACATCTTTGAGACAATTGTTCATGTATGCTGCTGACTGACTGTGCGCTATAGGCACATATTCAAGAAGAGATACAATTGATGATAGATAGATCCATAGAGTCTGAAAAAAGGTACAGGCTAACAATCAATCTAAAAAAAGACAGAAATTATGTATCAACCTGCACCAAGGAAACCCTGAATGAAGCCCAAAGTCACCATTTGCAACACACAGCTGAATGCTGTTACAGCCGTCTGCTATATTGGCAGCACATTGTCGAATGATGCTACTACAGACAACGAGCTGGCAGGTCACATCAATGAAGCCAGTTCACCAATTGGCAAGCTATCAAGCAGAGTGTGCCAGCAACATGGTATTAAGCTTCAAACAAAGCTAAAAGCCTATAAAGTGGTTGTGTTGTCCAGTTTATTCTATGAGTGCGAGACCTGGACCTGCTTCAGGCATCACATCAAGCGTCTAGATAAATTCCATTTGTGACATCTGCGTGCCATAATCCACGTCAAATGGAACACAGCCACTCTGCAGGGATTGAAGCCATGCTCAACCCATCACAGTTATGCTGGGCTGGTCCATGTGTTGAGGATGGATGACACCGGAATGCCAAAGCATTTGCTGTACGGCAAACTGAAAGTGGGTAACCGCCTCTGAGGTGTCCAGAAAAAAATGTTTAAGGACGTACTGAAGCATAGCAGTGCAACATTAACATTGACAGCTGGGAGTCGTCAGAAACAGCTAGATCACGCTGGCAAGCAACAGTCAATGATGGGGTTACTCAGTTTGAGACTAATTGCCATATGGATCTTGAGGCACGGAGTCATAAACAGCAGCAGATTCAGTGGGCACAGACTGTGATTTCTTCCTCAGTATTGAGTTGCAGTGCCGAAAGGACTGCCACTCATGCATTGGCCACCTTAACCTCGATTGTACTCAAAAGACATGATACTGACAGCAGCATCGTCTTCAGTCACAAAAGCCAACAGCACACTCGTACACATTTAGCACTTACAAAAAACTGCATTGTAGAGCTAAATAACCTGTAGCTGGCCTCCCAGTTTGTCTGTCAATGTCAGGGAGGAGATGCTCGATGCAGAGGGCTTACTCCAAAGATGGAAGTTGCTCTACGCCATCAGTGCCTGATAACTGGTATTTCTTGTAAACAATATGGCCACGGCACCAGGTTTTCTGTCAGTGATATTTAACTTTATGGCTCTTTGTCCTGTCAAGTTTGTATTAAAAGCTCATCCCTAGGCATTTCTGAAGCTGCCAAGACTCTAAACAATACAAGGGTGGCATAGTGGAAGAAAATAATTGTACTACTGTTGTGGGGATTGAGAAAGGTGATCCAATGAAATCTGGGTGTTGACAGCTCTCCTCAGCTGTATGTAAGCATCCTTCATTTATTGCATTTATTCTTCACGTCCAGGACATTATCGTTCCCAAACTACATATCTTGGACGACACTGCTCATTCTTCCACTTGGGAAGGAGTAATTTCAAGAAGGAAAAGCTACCAAGATGATTCTTAGAGCCTCAAACACAGGCTCACGGAGATCAGGTACAGCTGCTTCTCCACCCCCTCTCAAATGAGCCATGTGCCTTCCTGGAGGCCTCATCTGTTCTTTTTTAGCTTTCATCATGAGACTGCCACACCAGGACAGGACAGGAGAGTCCCTCTAGCGGGAAGACCGGTACTTACCACCAATCAATTCCTCGTCACGGACCCTAGCGCTCGCCCACCCAGCTTCAATCTGCCATGTCGTCAGTGGGCCCTTCTTCACCAATTCCAGATTGGGCAAGGCCTCCGTGCAGCCAGTCAGCACTTGTGCCAGGGTGCTAGGCAAAGGGAAGCTGAGCCCGCTCTCTGTCACATGCGCCCCAATTAAGGAAGGAGAATTAGAGGTGGCTGAAGAAGCCTGCACTTAATGGGCCAATAGGGAGCAGCTGCCTTGCCTCATTAGCCAGGGGCGACAGAAGGTTCACAAGAAGGAAGTGCAGAGAGGATGAAGGGGATCCTGGTCCCTGTCCCTTTTTGTTGGTGCTGAGAGCGCGAGGCCCTCTGAGGCTGCTAAGCTGACCTGTCTGTAGATAGAAGGTGGTGGGCAAGTAAACTGTAAATAAAGACATTGGCGGGTGCATGAAGCTGAGGTCTCTGGCTGGTTGTGGGTGCAGAGGTCCTGAGCCACAGGAAGGGCCTGTGTGAACCCACTACAGCACCCCTGAAGTCTGAGACAATTCAAGCAGCCGTGATTAAACAATACGCATTGGCAAGGAGCGCCTGCTAACTAAATTCAGCGAGGGACTCTGAGAGCTCCACTTGACCACTCAGAATGCTACTGCTTGGCTCAGCATGTATGCAAACGCTAAATAAATCAATCTCTTCAGCGCCCTTATGTTTCTGCATGAGAAATCTCGCCCTCCATCCCCCTTCCCAGGAACTCCTTCGTGTTAGGGCACGACACTGACTCGGGGCACTGATCGTTTATCCTGTGGCGCTGCGGAAGCTGACAGCGGAGCTCTGAACGAAGGCAGACACAGGGAGCGAGGCGACTGCTATCACCTGTATCACCTCCACCCAAATTCGTCTGTCATTTTGTGGGTTGGTGGCAAAAAGCATAGCTGAGAAGGGCAGGGTGAACCTGGTGTGTTCAGTTTTGTGTTTTTTGAAAGGAGAACAACCAGCCCCAGGTACTGGTATGTGTTTTCATTGAAGGTCACCTTCACAGTGAAAAGGGTTGTGTGCTGCTTCGGCGGCTGTTGTGGGAGTGGATAGATGGACAGGAGGTCGGCTTGGGAAACTGAATCATTCCAGCTCCTGGGCTGACGCAGATTTCTGCAGGAAGGATAGTGATTAAGCATCTCTCTCCGCCCCTGCTGGACACCGGTGCCTTGATTCACCATTGCCCTACACCTTGTGCTGTCATACGCCCGTGCAAAATGCAGGTAAAATAATGCTATTCTGATCTGGTAGCATTTCACACCAGTGCAAACTGAGTTTATATGACTACATAAGGTGCCGGGTAATGGCGAATTAGGCCTTCACTCTCCCCTTGCCAATCAAGGAAGCAGAGGAGCAAACCTAGCAGTGTGATTCTCCTCTCTTCGCCTCCAAGCAGATCTTGCTGAGTCACCTGGATTTGTGTAACCCTAAGCAGTGCCTCTAAAATTTATGCCCCTGGCTTGGCTTCCTTAATGTATGTGATCATTTCTCCCTCTAGTGGCTGGCCCTGTGATTAACATCCTGCTCTTCACATTTCTCTCTCTAGTGGCTGGAGGGTGTTTTTGATGGTGAGGGTTCTGGGTCACCAATAATGACTGTAGTGTCTGTATGGTATGTATGTAGCTGTTTTTCATATCCTGGTTGGGGAATGCACTAAAGGATAATTATAATTAATCTTGCTTTCCTTGTTTTACATTATGAGTCATCCCAGCCCACTGGCTGGCGGGGTAAACAGTATCAAAGATCAGCTATATAAAGATCTGCAACAAACAGTTTTAGTGACCTAAGACAAAATGCCAAGCTGAAAGATTTAAACCACCAGCAAAGTGACAGAAGGAGGAAATAACTGTTAGCATTCATACAACAAAATCTTATTATGAAGCAAACCCCTCCAAATCAGAGAACATGACAACAATATAACAATTGTATATTTACCAGAATCAGATATCATTTTGCCTCTGACAGACAAGATACATTCTTCCCCAGAAAGTGTTGGAGAACCAGCCCTTAATAACAAAGCTCTTCCTATCTGTCTTCATCTGGAGTGGAACCCAGAAAAAGCCACTATAGAGAGAGCTGCCAAAATGAGATGTCACGTTAATACTAATCCCAGCTCCTTGGAGAGTACACAAACAGCAGGAGTGGATGCATCCTTGAAAAGTAGCAATGAACATATATTGCCAAGAGAAGCATTGCTTTTAACAGCCCATTTGTTACTGTTCCACAATAGTACAGAACTATGGATAGACCATGTTCAGCAGTGGTACGGCGAGAAGCCAGCAGTTCTCAATGCACAGAACATACATCTGTGAATTTGCAGACACACACATGACAAGGGTTTTGCCCCCACGGTGATCTGAATGGGGCAGATGCTTCAGTGGAACTATAGGGAAATCATATCAAGCACTTACAAGACCTTCTAGCCCTTGTCTTCACTGCAAAAAAAGGTGTGCTCTTAATGCAAATTAGCTGACCCAAGGAGAAATCCTAATGAAGATAAAACAGTTTGTAGTTTCTCTCTCTCTCATAAGTTTTAACTTGATGTGTGAAATCATGGCAAAACTACAAACTGCCATGTCTGCACTAGGATTTTCAGTTAGCTAACTCGAGTTAAGAACACACTTTTTTTCCCACAGTGAAGACAAGGCCCTAGACAGCATCAGTAGGAATATACTCTAAGCCAGTGGTTCCCAACCTGTGGTCCAGGGGCCAAAAGTGGCCCATCGGGTTTTTCACAGTGGCCCGTTGCTCCCCTCCTGCTAGCTGCAGAATAGAGCCGCTGCCTAAGGGCCCAGATGGAGAGCACAGGGCTACAGGACACACACGGTTTCCCTGCTGCAGCCAGGGGCATGGGAGATCAGCAAGGAGGCAGCCTCCTCACTGAACTCCTTCCATCTGGCTGCAGTGATGGGGGGCTGCTGGTGGAGCAGCCAGGACCCACCATGCTTGAAGAGGGGCAGGACTCTAAAAATCAGTCCTTTCCTGTTTGGCCTGCACTTAACAGGCCACCCACGGTGACTTACTGCCAGGCTGTGTGCTTCAGTGTGTCGTGATATAGTCACTAAGCTACCCTAGTGCTTTGTCTGTGAATGTGTGACATACCGTGAGTAATTTGTTGGTGTAAAATAGTGAATATAAAAATGAGGCCATAGCATCAAAATGTTTACTTAAATATGTAGTGATTTGTAGTCCTTAAAAAATGTATTGATGTATACACCATTATGAGCTGATAGACTTCAGGGTTGTAAAAATGATATTTGTGGCCCTCAACCCTCAAGCCAAAAAGGTTGGGAACCACTGCTCTAAGCCTTCTTGAGCAGCAAAGTGGCATGATTCAAATTACAAGCTGGTAATGTAAACCCATGCCCTTTCCTTACAGCTTTAGCAACAGTTTTTTTCACTCAGGAAATGGCTCCTGAGTGACAGTTTCTCACTTGCTACTTCCAAATAAATAAAACCCTTTTTTTTAATGCGGTGTCACAACAGCCAGATTACCTCCTACGCTGTCAACTATAACATTAATCAATATCTACATGAAAGAGAAGTGTATTGTATATATCCAACATTGATTAATTCCTGCACAGCAACAACAAAAATGATTAATCTAGGCTCTGTAGCCATGCCAGCCGTAGCCCCCAATGTAGACACAGCGTACACAGACAGAAGGAGTTTTTCTGCTAGCTCAGGAACACCTCTTCTCCGAACAACATTAATTAAACTGACAGACACACCCTTCTGTCGGAGGAGCTTGCAGCTACAGCGGGGGATCTGTCTGCATAGCTGTGTTGCTAGCGGGTCAAGTTTTTTCACACCCCAATGGACAGCACTGTGCTAGTATAAGTTTTAAGTGCAGATCAGGTGTTAGAATTAAGGTTGCTCAAATCAATTTCCTGTCAAGGCAATCACTTACAAAAAATCCAGGAAGTGACCAATTAAGCCAACATTAAAATAAACACCAGCTGAGTTTGTTACTGTTCTCCATAAAAGTAAAATAAAGGTCAGAAAGGGGAAAGCTGTGCTTCTTATGCTGACAGAAGCAGAAGTGGAGCATTTGCCGAGGTACCTCTTCCAGCAGAAACACGTTTACCACAGTGGAAAACTGCAGAGAAAAAGAACCAGCTATGCCATATTTGTTGCTTCTTGCCTTAGTTTTATCAATAGTGTACTTCTGTGATTGGCTTTGAAAAATATTAAAATCAATGGAGTTGATGTAGCTCAGTTCATTAATTGGCTTTAAAATCCCAACCTCGTCCTCTTACGCTAATGTTAACATCCGATAGATGCCACAGTATGAATCAAGGATATTCCTAGTGAACTACTGTATCTGGATGTTGATGCTTTGGAAATGCTTCTGTTCTTAACTGTTACCTCCATATGTGCTGATCCTATAAACCCCACTTTCACACTGAAAAAGAGTATATGAATGATAAATGGTCTGTCATCCAGAGGTAGTCAATGTCTATCTAAAAGGATTACTTTTGAGGCCAAGAGTTGTTTCAGGAATAAAAAAACAACTGATTCACACTGATTTTCACTGGATTCCAGATAGTTGGTAATTGCTGCCTAATTGGTAGTGCCTCCCTACATTACAGGCCTTTCAAAATCCCAGCTGTTCTGTTGGTAATTTCCCTCTGATAACTGGACATTTGGAAAAATGTTTTGAGCTTGGCTGAATTTTTATCTATAGAAACATATCTGGGGAACTGAATTTAGAACCTGACTTGAATTCACTTTATAAGTGAAATGCCACAATAATGCTATGTGGGTGGCATCAAAAACTGTTGAATTCAGATTGCTCAAATATGAGGCCACGATAAAATGGTACTCAGCACAATGTCAAAGTTCAGAATGGCCTTCCAATAAGTACACCATTATCAGGTTACAAATTGCAATATGCCTGTCAGTATAATCAAATGCGAAAATAAAATGACGCTACATTAAATTGTAATCCCAGTAGTAGCCAAAATACTACATTTGTTAAGATTGTGACAAAATATTTGGCTGAAATAAGTAGTTTTCTTTTATTCTTCCTGACAGGCTCCACTTTTCTCCAAATGCTGTAAATAATTGTTTATAAGCAAATTTCTCCTCATGGTCCTAGATGTCGGACAGGAAAAGATATTCTGTCATTGATCATGGGAATGCCCACAGATAGGGGCTAGGAGCCAATTAATCAGTATGCATATGATCTTACTTAATTGCCTTTTGGAAATGACCCAAGAGTGCAATTGTGACTATTGACAGAACAGAAAAAGCCTTAAATAGTGCTGTGCTGACTGTCACTGGAAGCATAGCCCTGATAGGGAAAACATTACATTTTAGATCAGGGACAGTCTTCCAAGGTGAGCAGTGGGGGGCAAAAACTATCTGGCTTCAAGACTGAACTTGATAAGTTTATAGAGGGGATGATATGATGGGACTGCCTATAATGGCATGTAGCCAGTCTGCGACTGCTAGCAGCAAATATCCAACGGCTGATGATGAGACACTAGATGGGGAGGGCTCTGAGTTATTACAGATAATTCTTTCCCAGGTGTCTGGCTGGTGGGTCTTCCCCACGTACTCAGGGTCTAACTGATCACCATAGTTGGGGTTGGGAAGGAATTTTTCCTCAGCTCAGTTTGGCAGAGTCCCTGGGGGTTTTTCACTTTCCTCTGCAATCTGGGGCATGGGTCACTTACAGGTTTAAACTAGTGTAAATGGTGGATTCTCTGTAACTTGAAGTCTTTAAATCATGATTTGAGGACTTCAGTAACTCAGCAAGAAGTTAGGGGTCTATCACAGGATTGGGTGGGTGAGGTTCTGTGGCCTGCAATGTAAAAACATATATATATTCTGTCTTTAAGTTGGTATACATTTAAGTTCATTTTGTCTTTAAGTTGGTATACATTTGCAAATCACATAATGTCTTATCTACATTTGTAAAAATTATGACACTGTGGTAATACTTTGTAAAAATACTGCATTGTTCTAATAATGCAATCCAGTTACTCAGCTCTGTTATGGCACAGAAGAGAAAATGTATGGGAAAAAAAATTATAATCTTCCCATCACATTTATAGGAATCTGCTGTAGATCTACCACAGGAAGAACCAGTTTCCAAATTGAGAATCAAGCTGTGAGGTCTCTCTCATGCCCCATTTGCCCATACCCTCCTGCCTCTGACTCTCACATTTATTATAGCTATTGTAATTATTAGGATTACACTGTACCCCAAACCTAGGGCGCCAGTAGCATGCTCAGTGTACTGTGTCTCAACGGCAAGCACCATAAATGCTTCAGCAAGTAGGCCAGCTAGCCCTGGTGGTTTCCAATAACTGCTCAGATACATAGCTAAGGGAAAGGCTTTTACTTGAGCTGGCAGGAGATGGGAAAGGTTGCAAATACCCTGGGTACAGAGCAACATGTTTGGGTCCCTGCAATAGTCCAATCAAGAGTCAGGGCTCATCAGGCCTAGTGCTCGCGGTGCCCTCTCCAGTCCAATCTCTGCTCAAGAAAATAAGCAGTTGTGGGTTTCCAAGCTAGGCTCAATCCGTGTTTCTCGTTGGGACTCTTTTGCACTGATTTCCTGCCCAGCCACTGCTGCACCCCCAGAAGTCCCCAACAGCCGTGCGCCCAGCCTGATCTACCTGTGGCTCCACCCACAGTTCCAGGCGCTTCTCTCCAGGTCCCTGGTACCATGCCACCCCCACTGCTGAACAGAGCCTGGCCACTTCCTTAGCTTTCCCCTAAATTGTTCAGAGGAAGGGACTGATGGAAGTTGTAATTCCCTGCTTTACAGAACCATTACACTGCCCTCCACTCTGAAAAAGGATGTATCCTCACAGCCAGCACTAGTTCATGTGGAAGTCTTGGTGCCAGTGGCTGCTCTGCACTCTCTCTTTGTGGCCTCAGGTTCCTCCTTAGCTCTGGGTCTGATAAGTTCACCTCCACTCTGTGGGGTACATTCAGTTGGTGGGGTGACCCCAGTTGTTCTGTCTGATCATCTGACTCGGGTTCCCTCTGCTAAACACCTGGTTGGCCATACCAGGGTAACTCCCTGTGAACTCGGTTCCTTTTGCTAAAGGCACACCTGGTTGGCCGTACCAGGATGTGGCCCTGCTCAGTGGGGGACACACTAGCGTTGCCCTGGTTCTCTTCACCGCCCTGGGATTAGACCTCTTTGCCAGCTAGGGTTTTCTCAATCGTTGTCCGGGTCCTACCATGGCAAGTTGATCATACCTTCAGTTGGGTCAGGACCGAGGTAGGGTTTGAGCCTGTTGAAGAGTAGGACAAGTCTGTTCTCATCCAGGACAGGGGATAGTTTGCAGAGCACTTTTACACCCAGATGATCACCCTGTACAGCCCCTTGTACTTTTGTTGTAAGTTGGAACTCAAACCCCTCCTTCCTTCTGTGACCCTTGACCCAAACTAGTTCACCCTCCTTGGGTAGCTGGTCAGACACATTTACGCTGTAGTGTTCCTTCTGTCTCTGGGTTGGCCTGCTCTGGTGTCTGCTTTCCTGCATGGCTGACAGTGCTGAGGATACCTGCCAATGGTGTTAGGTACTCTGTGGGATTAGCATGCACTTCTATCACATTTGTCCCAGCCAGCAATTCTCCCGGTAGTCTCATGCCCAGACATCACCATATGTGGTTAACGACTGCACGTGAGTCCTGTAGGCCATCATTAAATAGGGAAGCCAGCTGTCCCAGCACTGCTGATTGGCATCTACAAAGGATGACAACATAGCTGTCAGTGTAGGGTTTAGGCACTCCACCAGCTCGTATAACTTGTATGGGGTAAGGTATTGTGCAGATCTTATTTATCACAAGCAGGTCACACACCTCCTCAAACAACTGTGACTCAAAGTTTTGCCGTTTTGGTCAGTGTGCCAGGAGTGAGGTGTGCCACACCAGCAGAGAAACTGCTCAGAAAATACATTAGCAACCATCTGTACCTCTCAGTCAGGCAGTGGATGAGCCTCTGCCCACTTGGAGAAGTAGTCTGCTATCATGAAGATGTACTGACTGCCTCTCTCAGTGACAAGTAGGGGTTCCAGAATATTCATAGCTACCCTTGCTAGAGGGTGGCTAATCCGGGTAGTAACCATAGGTCCTCTGAGTATAGTATGTGCTGTCTAATGCATCCCACAAGTACAGCAAGACCTTTCCCAGTCCTTAACTGACTTGAGCCATCCAGGCCAGCAGTACCAACTTTGAACACTTTGGGTAAGCTTCTCTATCCCCAGACATCCCCTAGTTTTGCTGCTATATAACACTTTCAGAAATCTCAAGGACCAATCCCCTTGGGACCACTAGCGTAATGTAACTTTAGTGTAACGGCCCATGTACTCCACTGCCTTTGGATGCTTAAGCAATAGCCCTTGCTCTAGGTATAAGTAAGGCCAGGCTTCTTGGTATTGGTGTACACCTGGGTGTTCCTGTGCCTCTTCAGGCAGATCTAACAGTCTTCCTTCCTTCCAGCACCACGACTGGAAAGATATTGAGTCTGTGGCTTGTGGCGTCTTCAAAGTTGTGACTGCATCATTACAGCCTCTGTCCCATTGTCGGTGACCATTTCTTTTGTGGTCAATTGTCCTTGGGGCCAATTGTCATTGGGGTTGATGGAAATTATGAAGCTACTATGAGTGAATGTTGATTTGTCCTTAACAGGAATTCTTTCCCCAGGAGGAAGTGCTGGAAATGTTTGGTGAAGGTCATCACTGCCTACAGCTCTTTCTTAGTTGTATAGTACTTCAGCTCTGCTTTGTTCAGGCTGTCTCAGCGATTCCCTCTTTTCCCAACTCCTGCTGTACTGCTAGTACTTCAGGCAACACCTCTGGGTGAAAGGCACTATAGTCCCATGCCCTGGTATGTGACTTGGGGTTCTGTTGTCAGGCGGGCAACTCTCACGGCGACACAGCCTCTCATATTTTTGCCCATGATCTGGATCAACAGAAATTCATGTCAACCTAATGATGGGCATTTTAGCATGCCTTTCAGCCCTGCCATCAAGTTCCCTTTCACCCGTCCCAGGAATGACAATGTCACTTCTCCGGGGTAGCATCATGTTCTTCTCCATGGTGACCTCTCACACATCTGTTTCACCCCAAAAGGTGTCATGGCAGACTCTCTCTCCTTGATGATGCAGAAGCCTTTCTTGAAACTGAGGCCAGCCTCATACTATCTGAGGACATCTTTCCCAATTAGGGCTTCCTGGGAGGCTTCTTCTGCTATCAGGAATTCATAGGCTAGATGGACAGTATTCAGAGTAATAGTTGTTTGCCATATTCCCATGATTCAGAGCAGAGTTTGGCTTATAACCTGGACCACTCCATTGAAAGGTCCCAAGTTCCTCCAGGATCCCTGGGTGGCTCTTTCCCACAATCATGGATGTGCAATGGAAACCTGTGCCCCAGCGTCTACCAGAATTGTACATGTAGGTCTAGTGATTTCTCCTGTGATCTGGTCTCACTGGCAGTTATAGTCTCTCATTTTGGGCCTACTGGTCAGCAGGTGGAGGCCTTGCTTTTGTCCCCTGTTGTTAGTAGTTTCCGTGCTTCCAGGTGCCACCCTGACCTGGGCATTCCTTCTGCAAGTGACCGGCACTGCCACATTTTCAATGTCATGGCTCTCCACTCCATTGGGATGGCTGTTGATCAGAGTTCAGTCACCTCCTGTGTCCTTGTTTTCTTCCATCGGTTCTCTCTGGATCACAGGCCTCCCTTTTTGCTTTTGGCTGATTAATATCACACTGCTTTGCTCTCATGCCTCAGTCAGTTGTCTGAGGCCTGAGTTCCGTTCCTTTCCTGTAGCAGCAGTGACTTCCAGTTCAGTCTCATGCACTTGTGCCCTGGGGGCTGGCTCCCTTTGTTCTGTAGCCTGGATGGCTAGTTTTAGCTCTGCAACAATCCTGGTGGCCTCTTCCAGCCCTTTAGGTTTCATATTTAGTTTGCACAGTTGACAGAGGAATCTCTTGATAGTCAGGCATTGGGTGACATACCCAAAATCATTGAAAGAGTCTCCCTTTTCTTGTCTCCAGTTGTTGAAGACTACTCAGTTCCACTCAGGATACTGAGTCTGATCCAGGGACCTCCATAGGGTATCCTTAACAGAGGCATATTGCTCTGGGGTCTCATCAAACACCTCCTGTCCATCAAACAGTCCATCAAACACCTCCTGAGTTTTGCCTCAGAGCAGCAGGCCAAGAAAATCCACCTTGGTGGTGTGATTCCGGCCATTTATTTGGGCAACTCATCCAACGTACTTGATCCAGCTGGCCCAGCCCTGGCCAGCTGCAATATGAGCTCCAGGCATGAAGATCTCTCCACCTGCACTACCTCTTTCCACTCTCGGAGCTCAGGGGATCACTTTGATCATCAGGGTTGTACATTCCCACCCAGCAAATAGCCTTCATATCTATGATATGTTGCCAACCAAATCTGCCAGTTTGAATCCCACCGCTAAAACCAGTATAATTATTGGGGTTACTCTATACCCCAAATCTTTAGGGTACCAACAGTTTGTCCAGTGTACCACACCTCAGAGGTAAGCACTGAAAGTGCTTCAGCGGCTAGGCCTTATAGGCACTAACCCTGGTGGCGCCCAATAACTACTCAGACAAATGGCTAAGAGAAAAGGTTCTTACTAGGGCTGGCAGTAAAATGGAAAGACTGCAAGCCTGCAAATTCCCTGGGTACAGATGTGTAAACACTTACAGTTCAAAGTGAATGACAACGGTCCTGTTTGGGCTCCTAGGGCAGTGCAATCAAGAGTCAGGCTCTTCAGGCCTAGTGCCTGAGGTGCCTACTTCAGTTGTCACTGTTCAAGCAAATAAGCATTTGTGGGTTTCCAAGCCAGGCTCAGTTGGTATCTCAGTGGGACTCCTTTACTTTGGTTTCCTGACCAGCCACTGCTGCTTCCCCATATGTCCCACATGGATGTGCACCCAGCTGTGATGTCCCATAGTCACACCTATTCCACATGTGGCTCTGTTCACTGTTCCTGGAGCTTCTCTTCAACTCCTTCTTGCCATGCAGCTTTCACTTCCAAACAAAGCCTGGTTACTTCCTGCTTCAGGATCTTTCTCCTTAGCTCCTCAAGCTCAGGGGAAGGGGAAGAGGAAGTGCAGTGGGGAAGGGCCTGATAGGAAATGCAGTCCCTGGTTAACCAGAAGTAAAGGGATGTACAGTGGAGAGGGGGCTGGTGGGAACTGTGGTTCCCTGCTTTACAGATCCATCACACTATAATATGTAGGAACTTAGATTCAGGACACTGTATTAAATGAGACAATAGTCATAGTGTCTTGTAAAGGGAAAGCTAAAATACTTATTGAATGTAATAGACAAAATGGGACATCAATAATTTAGCATATTTAAGATCTATATAAAACACATCACTAAATTATTCTTAGCTTTCAATGGCTATGCTCTTAAAAGCCATTAATAGACTTTAATGAGCTAGGGTCAGTCTTTTACTTGATTAACACTTAGTAGATTTATAGCATCACTGTATAGTGTTCAAGTTCTCATCTCCATTTGTATTATTTCACTGGATTTGGGTGTATAATTGTGCAAACCTTTTGACTCAGCTGTCTCCTCATGTGCATTTTCTATTCTGGTCCCCTGCTGATGCTCACCTCAATCAATCCATTTTAACAAAACAATCTTTTACTCTTTTCTAAATAATTTGATTGGTATCATGAATTACTAATGAGGAATTGCTTGGGATGCTTCCATATTCTGCAAGGCTGCAAGGGCCAATGATGTTTAACAGAAGCTTGGTAATTACTTGCTAAATTGAAGAGTTTTGTCATTGCTAAATAAGGAGAAGGCTTGATAATGAAAAATCAGCACCAGTAGAATCCGCCGCAGCAGGGATTGAAAGGTGTACCTGACACCAACTAGCCCTTGGACTAAGCCTATCAGTTAAGAAAAGAGAGACTTATCCCATGACACTCATTTTAAGACACCACCTGTCACTTAAAAGAAAAAAAGAGTTGAGTACTACTTATTGTGTAATATTTTATTGTCACATGGTTAGCTTTCTATTGAATACATTCTCAAAATGTAATTTCTTATTTCTTGCTTTGTTTTACTTTCTTTCCTTTTGACTTCACTCTTTCAGTCCTTTCTTTCCTTTCATAGGTCATTGTATATCTTTCCCTGCATTATTTTCGGTGTCTGTTTTCCCATCTTCCCTTCTCTCTCCCTCTGCCCCTATATCTCTCCCATTTTATTTACATTCTCTACCTCCTCTCTTATATTTTGTCTGTCCCATGATTTCCCCATTTCTAAAAATCACAGGGTGAAATCCTGGCCCCATTAAAGTCAACAGCAAAGCTTCCATTGATTTCAGTGACAGCAGGATTTCAATCTCTCTCTCGCCAATACATTTACTCACTTGTGCCCCTTTCCTCCTGCCTCCAAATAGGACTTGAAAAATGTACCTGATATCCCAAGGACTAAATTAAAATGAGGGTCCTCACAGTTCAGGAGCAACACATAGATCTATCTTAGGTACTTCACAAAGAAACTGGTTCTTTCAAATCCCCAGAATGGTGTGTGCTGGGATTTGTAGGAAAGAGTCTAGGCCAGGGGTCGGCAACCCGCGGCTCCGGAGCCGCATGCGGCTCTTCAGCTGCAGTAAGCTATGTTTTGCGGCTCCAGAAAATGGCTCTTTTGATAGTAAAGGTTGCCGACCCCTGGTCTAGGCAGACGCTCCCTAGAAACTGATTTTTTTTTTCTTATTGAATATTGGTGCAACATACTATACAGATGGAATAGGAAATTGCTGAGAGGGAACAGTTTAGCCTCTTATTCATAGCACCAGATACTAAAAATAAGCTTAGTGAGTCTAGCACCTGCCTAGCTTTCACATTTTTGCATATCTATGCATACATACACAGAAACATTCTTCTGTTCAGCTCTATATCTATAGCTATATTAAGACTGGTATTAATGAGCTGTGAGGAGTTTCCCATTCTGTCCTCTTTGACTGGTAAGATGTTGATCATGGTGACACTTGGAGTCTGAACATTTAAAGCACTTTGGGAAGTGTCAACTTACTTTATGCCAGATTGCCCCTTTCCATGGAAAAAGCCTCAAAGGGAGTGAGAACAGAATGAAAGCACCATAAAGTTCACCTTGGATTTTCCTTCATAGCAGCCCCTCAAGAGGGAAGATGTGGCACTGATGAAGCCTCTGAACTCATGCAGTGGCAGGACCTCTCTAGAATCTTGGAGAAAGGTGCCAACCTGCAAGTCTGTCCATGTACTTATATGGGTCACAGCACAGTAGCTCATATATTTATGGATTTATCCTCCCAACAACCCTATCAAACATCATTATTATTTTACAGATGGGAACTAAAGCACCCAAAGATTATGTGACTTGTCCAAGGGCATGCAGAAAGTCTATGGGAGAACTGGGAATTGAACTCAGATCTCTGGAGTCCCACACCAGTGCCTTAACTACAAGAACATGCTTTTGCAAGGGATGGCTTTCCTGCATAGCTCTGCTCAATACCCCCTCTTTATTGGCAACAAAGTTCCAGCTTGCTTCATGATGCCATTGGCTGAGACCCTCCCCTCATATGGAGGAGACGCAGAAGGCATTAATACAGCTCTGGCTGTACATGTTCTCAACTGTATTTCTTCATGAAAGGCTGCTATTACTTACACCAGTTACCCATGGCCACAAGATTCCATTCTGTCAGCCAGGAACAGCCAGAGCACAGAAGTTGTTTCCCCAGCAACATCCTCTATATTTGGGGTGACCTAGAACTGCTAGGTCTATTCCACCCAGGGATTCCCCTTATGCAAGGGAATTTTCAAGTGTCCAGCTTAATGGTTACCTTATGTTGGTGGAGCACCATCAACAGCCAGAGCAGGGCCAGAATCTTGGTGCTCCATTAAGGTTTCCTTTCCAGGCAACTTGTTGTGAAAAGGACTAGAGTATTGCTTCTGCTGTCAATAGTGAAACAGCCTAAAGTTAAGTCTTAAACTTACATGGGGTCTGGAGAAATTAAACAAGTGGGCTGCATTCAACCCATGGGCAGGGGGATTTGTTAACACATCATTTTGTTTTCGTTCCATCCTGGTAAAATGCTTTCTAGTGGTTATTGGGTAAATGCTCAGCAAATGATGGAAACCACTGTAGTTATTTTTAAAACATTAGAAACTGAAGACGTCACCCATAAGATGCTGCTGATCTTAGAGGATTTACAGAATAATTATATATTTCAGTGGATAGTTCATCTAAGCTCCTAAATCTAAGAACTAAATATTAGAGTAATTATGAAAAGAGTCTATGCAGTGTTGTAGTATCCATATCAGTTCCAGAATATTAGAGAGACAAGGTAGATGAGGTAATATCTTTTATAGGATCAACTTCTGTTGGGGAGATAGATAAGCTTTCAAGCTTACACAGACCTCTACTGGTCTACTCAAGATCTTTCAAGATGGTTCACTATATAAACAAGAGTATTATTCAAATTTGGAGTATAGTAGTGACATAAAAACTGTGGGAAAAGGAACAATTTCTCAGTCCTTGGTATTGTCATCAATAAAAGATCTGTACAGTGTAGAAGTAACCTGGTTTCAAAAGATTTTTAGAGACAGTGTTCACTTACTTCAGACAGACACCTAGTATTTGTAGCCAAACCCAATTATGGCATAATATTAGTTTGACCAGAATCCATAATAAAACATAATAATCTCTAACTACAATCCTCTAGTGTTTCCTTTTGAATTTTAAAAGAGAAAAGGTAGGTGAGGTAATATCTTTTATTTGACCAACTTCAGTTGGTAAAAGAGACTGTTGAACTATATAGAACTCTTCTTCAGGTCTCAGAAGGTGTTGTGCAGGTTTCCTTTGAGGATGAGGAGTGAGAGGTCAGATATGTAGTGATCATTCTGTAAAAAGTGTTTGCCCACAGGTGATAGAGTGTTTTTGTCTTTTATAATTTTTCTGTGTGAGTTCATCTGAGATTATAGTGATTTTCTGGTTTCACCCACATAGTTGTAGGGGCATTTGATGCACTGGATGAGGTACACCCACATGTTGTGATAGGTACGTAGAATCCATGGATCTTGAAAAGTGTGTTGTTGGGGGTATTGATCATCATAGCAATGGAGATATGTCTGTAGGCTTTGCATCTTTTTTTATGGCAGGGCCTGGTACTGCTTTGAGCTGATGTGTCCTGGTCTGTGGCAGGCTTCTGATCATGAGCTTGGCAAGGGTGGGGGCCAGAGGAAAGATTTCTTTCTGGTTGTAATTGTTTGATGATACTCTATATGGGTTCCAATGTGGGGTGGTAGGGTCATGGTCCATTCTGCCCCTCCCTCTGTATTGAAACAGGTTCTCTTGGGGTATTTGAATGACCCATTCCATGAGGAGATCTACTTCTGTGATGGAGTATCCTTGTTTGGTGAAGGTGTTTTTACATGTGTTAAGGTGTATATCCCGGACTTTCTCCTTGGATCATATTCTGTGGTATCTGAGCGCCTTGCTGTTGATAACAGAATTCTTGGTGTGTCTTGGGTGGTTACTGAATCTGTGAAGGTAGGTGTGATGATCTATGTCTTTCTTGTATATAGGGGTGTATAGGGATTCCATTCCTGAAGCTGATCATAGTGTCCAAGAAATTGATGCTAGTGGTGGAGTGTTCTAGAGAGAGCTTAGTGGACAGGTGGTGGTGGTTGAAATTGTGGTAGAAATCTAAGAATGAGTTTAGGTCATCTGTCCACATGATGAAAATAGCATTGATGTATTTCAGATATAATCATTGATTTCATGGAGCATTCTTCCAGAATTTTACATTTGAAGTGACCCATGAAGAGGTTGGCATATTGGGGAGGCATCCTAGTACCCATAGCTGTTCCCATGGTTTGGACAAAGTGTTTGTTGTTGAATGTAAAGCTGTTATGGGTGAGTATGAAATGGGATAAGTTTGGTGATGTGTTTGTGGAGGATATCTGAGCATTGTCCATTGTCTTGATGATAGCTGAGGCAGGCGGCAGTGCTGTCATGGTGAGGAATGTTGGTGTGTAGGAAGGTGACATCCATGGTGGCCATGCATACAAAACCCATACACTATTTAAAGGCTGATTTACTTAAACTTGATCCACGTTTGTAGAATCATAAATGTGATGACTAAATCCATTAAGATAATTTTCTTCTTTTAACCCTCTGATGGGTTAAAAGAGAAGATGTAGTACTCTTGGAAAAAATATCTGAGGCCTTTGGAGCATAAGTCTGGTTGATATCATTCCAGTTTTCATCCTATTGGTCTATTTCCTTGGTCTCCACTTCTGTGTGATATTTTTTCACTTACTACTTGAGATGCCATGAAGAGGCCTGATTTTCAGAGGCTGGGTACTCAAGTGGGCTACCTAAACCTCTGGTCACTCAAAGACCCCTACGAAGTTTGGATTTCAGCCACTTATCTAACTTGCTAAAGTTACAAATCATCCTGTCACAGGCCTTATGGGTGATGCTACAGAGGGGATACTGGAACTCCAGCCTGTAGTTTCCTCTTTAATCTTCCATTGCTAGAAGTGTGTGTGGGTGCATGGGGTTGGGGAGTGGAGGTGTGAGATCCAGGCTTGGTCTCCATAGAAGATTCTGGGAGTTAAGCCCAGTAATCCTCTCAAGATAATGGGCTTCCACATGAAGGCTACACGCTTCTGCATTGCTACATGTAATCCCCACCATCTCCTACCACCGCTAATAGCATGAATCCATCAGCAGCTTCTGCCTCTGGAGCCAATGGGACTAAGAATGTGTTTAAGGGTAAGCACATGTGCAAGGGTCTGTAAGATTGTTTCAGACTAGTGTTCCTCCTACCATCTTTAAGACTGAATATTTTTTTCCTTCAGAATTATATATTCACATATATATTATGTATACATTTTATTAAGGTGATTTTAAAATAGAATTGTTCCACTATTCCCATAAGCAACACAATTGACATACAAAAACTAATAGTTGTTTTCTTAGTTTTAAAGCGCCTTACCCTTATTTCTCATTTTGCTAGTTCCTGGACTTGCAGACCCCCATGTTCCCTGACTTTGTGGTGAACAGTATGTGCCACTGAGTAATGTTCTGTGACAACACACCTATCACAGATCAGTGCTGTGTTATGCTACCCATACATGAAGTAAAATAAGCCCTTTGTTTTTCCTGTACTACACGGTTGCTTTAGGTTTCAATAAACTAAATGTTTTATAAATATTTTATATGGAAAGTACTGGTGGGGCACATTTCAGAAATCACAATTGTGTTGACAGATGTATCAAAGTGTCTTTGAAATTTAAATGAGTACCTCAGTCATCCAGTTATTTGTATGTATTCCCAGCACAACCTTTACAAGTCACTTTCTACTAGGGTGACCAGATAGCAAGTGTGAAAAATAGGGACAGAAGATGGGGGGTAATAGGCACTTATATAAGAAAAATCCCTGAACATCGGAACTGTCCCTATAAAATCGGGACATCTGGTCACCCTATTTTCTACTTTTTAAAATCACACTAACATAAACAGAGAGGATAAGTCAATTCCCTATTTTTGTAAAAATGAATCAAAAAAGGAGTTCTGAGAAGAGATTATAACACACAACATGTTAAAAAGAAAACATCTGATAGGTATGCAGAAGTGGAAAAAAAACCAGTGGACTGGTGAAATTAAGAGTCAGTTTCTAAATGGCAATGCATTTGGTCATTAGTGAATATTTAGTATAGTCACATTCATTCCATTCACCCCTTTCATGGTCTTCCAATTCAATAAAACGAAAAGGTGATCATATTCCTTCTAAGAACCTGATTTTGTAAGCAGTGGGGAAATCCTGACCTGACTGAAATCAATGGGAAAATGCCCATTAACTTCAATGGAGCTAGTAGCACTAATGCATATATATGTTTTTTTCTCCTAATTTCCTGTTTCTCAGTAGAGTCACTTCAAAGGGGCATGGCTGCCACCCAGCATACTACACAGCTCACTGCTACTTCTATTAAAGCTAATAATATCAATGATAAAAAATGGTAGTAAAGATACACAACATTTTCCATTTTCTTCAAGAACTTCATAAACATGAAAAAATCACTTTATAATCCTAATAATTATTCTTTGCACATCATGTAAATTATAAGAGAAATAATATCTAAAGAGCAGTGTTTTATACAGGAAATTATTTTGTAGATCTTTATTTTTGTTCTAAGTTTAAATGCAGTTGAGAAAAACTTATTGTATAGAAAACAGATAGAGCAACAGCTAAAAAAATCAATATAGAAAACAATGCCTTCCAGTGTTTGGATGTGCATATGTATGGAGAGAACTATAAAGAGGGTTATCATGTAATCATGAGATCAATATTAAACCCTAGTTATAGGATGAGCAACATACATTTTACGTCTCACGTGTCTATCTTGGAAGAATTCACTTTTCAGTATAAATCATGGTATCTTCACTTATGCAACTTGAGATCATCATATCATCTTGTCAACTAACACCGAGTTGCTATAAAACCATGTTTTTACTTGTCATCATCTAAGATCCACAAGGAAGAACTTTACATTCATATCTATCCCTAAATGTATCCTCCCGGAAAAATAACTGGCTGCACTCTGAGAATGTGAATTTGCCCCAGTGCAGGTGCACAAAGCCTGTGCACCTCTTAATACCTGATTTGAGTGGAACTCAAGTGATGGTTAGACCTCACACTTGGCCTCTGTTCAGGGGTGAATTTCACTCTGTGTAAAACTGATATGCAGTCATTGTGTTCTCTGCTAATTAACTTTAGCAATCACTAATAACTTTGCTTTAATTATCACTTTGTAATTGTAATTGCTATTCTAACCCCATTTACAGTCTTATATAATCACTCAAATTTGTTAATTTTTTTCTTGTCAAAGACAGTTACTGTTCAGTAACTTAGCAAGCACACATGATGGCAACTAGTATTCCTGCTCTGCAAATATCTAAGTTTCACCCTTAGGCTACATCTAAGTTAGAGATCTTAAAGTTGCTAATGATTTTCAATATTTTAGCCTAATTGAATGCACAGTACTTTTACATTCAAATTGGAAGGCCCAGAGTGTTGGTAGCTGAACAGTTGTGCCCGTGGAATGCAGCTCTAAAAATACTAACATTCCTGTGTGTTTGCAGACATCGCATGATGCATCAATACCGCTATGGCTTTATTCCATATCTGACCTAAAAGCACAATTCATAGTCAAGATATGCCAGAGTAATGAGTTACATACTCGTATGGGTGTCATTGCAAAAAGATTGGAGCAGCCATTCTACACTGCAGAACAGTTCACCGATGGCTGCTTTGGTTAGTCAGGGTGGGTTTTCAAAAATACACAGCATTGGCCTAATTCCACTTGATAAAACTCCCACTGGCTTCCATGCGCAGATGCGCTGATGCTGAGCACTTTTAAAAATCTCACCCTCAGAGCTTTTTCACTGGAAGAGTAAATATCAGCCAGGATCCTGCCACTATCAGAAACTGCCAGGGTGAGAAGTCAGAGCCAGAGTCTGCAGTCATGAGGCAGGAGTCAAGAGACAGCTGGGGCAGGATACCAGGAGGTCAGAGGCAGGAGACAAACTGAAGATCAGAACCATGAGTCAGATGCCAGGAATCACACAAGGCCAGAAATCCAGAAGGAGCCGGAAGCACAAGGCATGTAGTCCAGGCAGGGTGGATCCCAGTTGTTCAAACAGTTTCCTATACCTGCTATTGGCTTAAGAAGGGGCAGCAGCCAATCAGCCGCTCTGGGATCTGCCAATCATATCTCAGGAACAGAATCCCACACTAGGGCTGGGCTTTGTGGGTCCCAGGTAAACAACTGAACTGAGGCTTCCAGGAGCAGCTGTACTTCAAAACCCATGGGTCATGACATTGTGCTGGACTCTTTACCTATGATCAGAGATGAGTAGAAGGGAACTCCATCTAGCATCTTCTTCAGAAATGCTCTAATAGTTCAGCAACACCTGAGTGCTGCACAGTAGCATCATTATTAGGTAAAAACATATGCTCTGGTGTGAAATATGAACCCATGATCTTCTAACCCAAAGCCAAGAAAGGGACAAATGGCCATATGAAGGTTCAATTAGAATTATCCTGCAACTGATACTTAATCCCTAGCACAATAGATAGGACTTGTATCTGTTACTTTGAAGAATAAAATTCTGCATCAAAATTTATGATGTGTTTAAGACATTGTAACAGATTAATTTTAGGCAATTATTGTCTTTAATTCATAATAAATCATCTGATCTGACTACAATGGTTACAGCTAAACTGCACTCCCAAAAATGATTTATAAATCATTACATCATTGTAGTATAGGAAATATATAAATATATTTAGAGACAACAACTGAGGAAAGCCATTCCATCTTTTCTGCAAGGCAGCTTTCATCAGGGTGATACAGTACACTTTTTCATCATCTTAATTTGCTCAATCCCATGCTTCATTAGCAGGAAATTTTCCATTGACATCAATGTGAATCTTGCCTGAGTAAGAAAATATGAGATTGAGCAGCAGTGTCTGATTAGGCTCTCACTGAAGTCAATTGGAGTTTTATCACTGAGTTTACTGATAGCAAAATCAGACCTCTATGTGGTATTTCAGAATGTGTTGCAGCTACTGGAGAAGGGACATCAATTTCAGGAATCACTCAAGTCCATGTCAAGGGATAGATCATGCTTCTGGCACAGAAATCTCAGAGTAAGCATAAGAATTAGGGAAAATTCAGTTTCCCCTTGTAGAGAATCCAGCAGAGCACTGGAGAGGCTTTATGGCAAGGGGACTCCCAGCCCTCTGGGTCTTAGTGGTCTGCACTGAGAAGCACCACTTGATCCATGGAGTAAGGAGCCACAAATGTGGATGGCTGGCCCTGTGTACAGCTCCAATGCTTCTTTTGTTCCTCAGTGGGGTTAACTTGCAGCTCCATAGTGGCTTTTGGTGAGGGGACCCAGATTAAGTTAATACAGTTTAATGGAAATCCTTCTGGTCTGCAAGAGATGGTGCCATCGAGAGCAGCCAGCCATCTGCTCCATTCCTTCTGCCCCTAGTACCAACTACCAAAACCCCATGGAGCCCAACCAATGATTTTTCAGGGCACAAGGAAAGAGGGATGATGCACGGCACTCATGAAGTGATCTGTACATCTGTCAGATGGGAGAATCCTCCATGGACATAACCACAGGAGATGATCTGGCCCCACATCACTGACATTTTTTTCTTCAATTCAGCACAATAGATATGACATCAAATCAAGATATCATCTAGTACAGTATTAATCTGCAATGAACAAACATGAAAATGACTGCCTACAAGAGATGAACAAATAATGCACAACAAATAATTTATGGAATGAATTCTACTTCTTTATAGTGTTCAAAAAGTCTTAAATTTCTAATTATGCAAAATTCACCACTCTCTTCCATGAATAATTCTATGAACAATCTGTAAACCAGCACAGTTCATTGCAAATATTCATAATTCATGTAGACCATGCAGCTTTGTTTCTGTTCTCTAACTGGATGATTTATGTAACTAACCAACACAGCATGAACTGTGAATTTTACAGCTGAACCTGCAGTTCAAAATTTGCATTTGATCGTTCAAGTTAAAACGTGCTTAGTCTGAGTATCCGGTTGGTAGAGATTGAGAACTTCAAAAATTTGCAGAACGTGATCTCAAAAGTTAAGAAGACAGCTGAATCAAAACTGCTTTCAAATTTCGACAAATATTTGCAGACCCCACCCCACTGCTAGCTCAGCACTAATGGTTTCTATTTTAGTGCTTACTCCTGCAATCAGTTTTTCTGGCAAAACCGCCACTGGACAATGTGCTCAATGGCAAAAGTATTGTTAAAACAGACATCATGAAAGAAGCTGAAGAACAGCTTGTGTGAAGATGAAGGAATAAGACTACTTTGCAATTTCTTTGGTCTTATCTATTTCACTCTTGAATTAATTTGAGCTTCATTAGGTCAGTATTACAGCCCAAATGGTTTTTAGAGCCTTAATGGTAAACAAACACCCACAAACATCAGAACACCCCAACCCTCCGGTTCTTTGTTCAGAGAGTTATAAGAAACTCAATTTTATGATTACATATTTATGATCTATTGGCCCACACTTCTCATTTGACCTGAATTTAAAATTGCGTGCCTCTGCTGTAATGCAACCCCCAAAGGATACTGCTGCCACACAAACTGCACACAGGCCAGCCAGGTGCTGCAACAGAGTTAAACTAAGCAAAGCATGAGGAGAAAAAAGTCCAGCAGAGAAAATGGATCAAAAGCAAAGCACACAATACAATTCAGAAAAGTTGGAAGAGGGCTGCTGCAGGGTCCAAGACAGACATAGCAGGTAGAACTAAAAGACAGTTGCAGCATACACAAAATCATTCTAAAATTACTGCTTTTATTTCTTTTTTAAAGGTACCGTATTTCCCTTGAGGTGGATCTCTGAGGCTAATTGGTTCTTTCCAGGTAGCAAAGTACGTCAATTTCTATGGAATTTAGTGGACGCTATCAGAATAACCATTGTCTTTCTTTACAAATGTATCCATTTTGTGGCTGCATGGCTCAAAGCAGTACAATCTAGCGCCAGATTGTGCTCTCTAGATCAGTGCACAAATCTAATCCTATCTAAATGTGAGATGAAGGTGCTGCCTCTAAGGAGAGGGAGCACAGCACATCTGGGGCAACCGCTGGGGAAGAAGGTACAAGGTTTTGTGGCAGGGCAGATGAAAGGGTAAATGCATTTCCTCAGCCACAGGCAGTAAATAAGTTAAAAGTCCGGGCTGGGTTTAGTGCCCAGTGAAGTTGATGGAAAGATTCCCACTGCCTTCAGTGAGCATTGAATCAGACCCTTACTGCAACCTCAGCTTTGCTGACTTTTCCACAGACCTCCTTCTGCTTAAAAGCCCCCATTTAGGGGAAGTTTCATGGGCAGAAATCTCCAACACAATTGCAGAAGCACATGGACTCTATGCAGACAAGGCTAAGACCTCAGAAGGTCTTGGAGAATCTATGGGCTTTGGAAGCAGGATCCTCTGTTTATTCCCCGAGGGTCAAACCCTGCCCCTAACAGAATTATTTAGCGAAAACTGTGTGGTGAATCTCACAGAATCTTATTCGGTTTTCTTTCCCTTTCATTTGTTTTTCCCCAAGAGAGAGAATGATCTACCCTCACTTGGTATTTCTATTTTATTCCGCATTCTAAAGAGGGCAGCTATAGTCATCAGGTTGAATAGTATTAATCCTCTAAATGCATATGGCAGTCTACATTTAGACTCCTTGTTCTTCAAACAAAAAGATTAATCCAGACATTTCTTTGTCCAAGAAGATGTGGGTGGAGCTGAATTAATCCTCAATCTTTATTAAACCCAAATTTTAGAAGTGGGGGGAATAAAAGCCAATTGGAAAAATAAACATGCAATATTGTGCAGAAAGAGTGTTTTAGAGTAGATTAAATAGTACTGGATTAAATATTAACATTTATTACATTTATTTATAGACACTTGCTTTGTTTGACATCCCCAACAATCATCCAACACCTCTCAATCTTTGCAGCCCAAGCAACAGTTCTGAGGATTTGGTCAAGGGTCTGAGAAGCCCCGAACAACATGCAGTGCCAGCCTCAATAAAGGGGAATTTCGAATTTTGCCTAAGACCCTTTTATCCCATATGGTCATCAATAACAACAGACAAATGGGTTTTAGAAATAATCAAAGTTGGATTTACCATCCCATTCCTATCCATCCCCCCCACCCATTACCTTTCCCCATCCTTTTCAGGGACTCATCTCACATGCAAGTGTTGCTGCAAGAAATAGATCATCTTCAGATAGGGGCAATGGAACACATACCACCTCAATACGAAGAGAAGAGATTCTATTCCCGTTACTTTGTGGTACAGAAAAAGTGTGGGTGATGGAGACCCATATTAGACTTCAGGGCATTGAACAAATTTGTAAGAAGGCAAAAATTCAAGGTGATCACCCTAACAACGATAATACCGGCACTGCAAAGAGGGGACTGGTTCTCAGCCCTCGACCTCCAGGATGCCTATTTTCATATTACTATCCACTCTGTGCACAGACACTTTTTAAGGTTCATGGTCTCAGGAAAACACTACCAATACAGAGTTTTAACATTTGGCCTAGCTACGGTGTTTCCCAAAGTCCTTGTTTTTGTGGCGGCACATTTAAGGAGGCAGGGAATCTACATTTTTCCTTATTTGGATGATTTCCTCATAAGGACATCTACTCAAAGCCTAGCGAAACATGCTACCAATAAAACCATGACAATATTTCAGAAGCTCAGTCTATGAACAAATATCGAGAAGTTCACTTTGAATCGCACTCAGCATCTCGAATTCATAGGGAGCAGATTTGGACTCAGCAATAGCCAGTGCATCATTACCAATTCCAAGATTCAGAGCTATTATGCACCTGATATCCTTAGAAAGAAACTCTCATATTGTGACAGGCCAAATGGCAGCTACGACTTTCGTGGTGTGACACGCACGACTACATATATGATGTCTCCAGGGACGGCTCGCCTCAGTATACAGACCAAACAAACAGTCTGGGCAGATGGTTGTCACTACCAAATGAAGTAAGAGCTTCCCTGATATGGTGCATTCATGAAAAGAACATGATGACAGGAATTCATTTTCCCCAGATTCCACACTCAATCATGCTTACAACAGATGCGTCATTCCTAGGATGGGGAGAACACATGCAGGAGTACACTGCTCAGGACCGATGGTCGGAATCAGAAATTTACCTGCACATAAACATATTAGAACTTCAGGCTGTGCACAATGCCTATCAACACTTTTTATCACACATAAAGAACAAGTCAATAAAAGTAATGATGGATAATGTAGCATGTATATTTTACATAAGCTTCCAGGGGAGGAGCCAGATCCCACTCCCTGTGCAGCGAGTCAATGAACCTTTGGAACTGGTGTATAAAACACAACATTGACATATTGGCAGCATACCTACCCAGAAAGCAAAACACCATTGCAGACAATCTAAGCAGACAGTTTGCATGCAACCACGAGTGGCAGTTGAACAATGAAGTCCTCAAAGAAATTGTTCACCTGTGGAAGCATCCATTGAAAGATTTGTTTGCCACAAAACTGTACTGCAAGTGTCATCTTTTCTACTCAGGAGCAGGAATTGGATCACAATTGATGGGCGATGCTTTCCTAATCAAGTGGGACAAAGGACTACTATATTCGTTTCCACCCATACCAATAATACACAAGGTCCTACATAAAATCAAGACCAACAAGAGCAACCATCATAGTGATAACACCAGCTTGGCCAAGAGAAACATGGTTCTCAAATCTCATGAACATGTCAATACGCAAACCAGTAATACTTCCCCCAAGATGCGATCTCCTTTACCAGGACGTGGGTTGGATTTACCACCCAGAAATATAAAAACTTCATTTCACAGCATGACTAATAAGTGTCTCTGTCCCAAAGAGTTAGAGTGCTCAGAGCAGGTTAGGTAGATACTAATAAACAGCAGAAAACTGTCAACGGGAAGGACTTACCTGCAGAAATAGCAAAGATTCCAATCCTGGTGTGAAGAAAGATTAATCAAGGGAACATCTTCCTCTCTCCCAATATTTCTTGAATATATATTACAACTTAAGAAATCAGGTTTATCAATTATTTCCTTAAGAGTTCACCTATCAGCAATCACGACTTTCCATGACAAAGTAAATGACATGACCATATTCTCTCACCCAATGCTGAAAATATTTTTAGAGTGTCTTCAGAGAGTATTTCCAATTGTTCGTGCCCTCACATCATCATGGGATCTAAGCTTAATACTCAGATCCATTACAAGAGCACCATTCGAGCCTCTAGCAACCTGTTCATTTCTTTACATGTCTATGAAGGGTTCATTTTTAGTTGCTATTACTTCAACCAGACAAATAGGCGAGATTAGTGCATTGATGGCTTACCCTCCCTACATGATTTTTCACAAAGATAAAATCACACTTAGACCACATCCAAAATTCTTGCCATAGAGTGTCAGACATCCGCATCAACCAACCTGTCCATCTACCTACCTTTTATCCTAGATCGCACAACAATCTGCAGGAAGCAGCACTCCATACTCTGGACGTCAGAGCCTTTTACCTGAAGAGAACAAAGACATTTAGAAAATCAGAAAAACTTTTCATATTGCTAACCAAGCGATCGAAAGGCAGAGCCATTTTCAGTCAAAGGATATCCAAGTGGATTTCAACATGCATTCAATTATGTTATGAACAAAAAAAGTTTACAAGTTCCACCAGGGACCAGAGCACATTGTACGAGAGCGATGGTGACGTCTGTAGCATTCCTGAACGATGTTCCTATAACAGACATATGCAAAGATGCAATATGGGCATCACCACACACTTTTATAAAACATTACACTATTGACCAGGCATCTGTCAACAGTGGTTCACTAGGCGTGACTGTCTTGTCAGCTGTGCAGAATAATTAACACCAAAGTCCCTCCTCCAATACAGGGTACTGCTCTATAGTCACCCGAGGTGGAGCACCCACAGGAACATCACTCAAAGAAGAAGAAAGGATTCCTCACCTTGCACAGTAACTGGTGTTCTTCGAGATGCGTCCCCCTGTGGGTGCTCCACTACCCTCCCTCCTCCCCTCTACTTCTAAGTTCTAAGAATGGACTCTACGGTAGAGAAAAAACTGAGGGGCGTGGGTCATGCATGTACTAGAAGACACACCAACGGCACCACAAGACAGCAACCTCATGCGTGTGACTTGAGTGAACACTGCTGAGAAGGTCTTCAATCAAGGGCGCAGAATGCAACGACACCTAAAGTGAAGCACCCACAGAGACGCATATTTTGAAGAACACCAGTTACTGCATAAGGTGAGTAACCCTTTCTTCCTCTCACCTGACTCTGCTCCTATTTTAGAGGTGGTGGTGACAGAAAAGGACTCAAAGTTTGCATAGTCCATTGAAGTTTTTCACTTCCCAAAAACTTCTCCCACTGAAAGGGCCCAGAGGCACACACATGCATCCCAAATAATAATAATAAAAAAATCCCTCCCACAACAGCTGTGACTACATGATGGACTTAAAATTTCTCCCACTCTAAAAAGCTGTTCCCATCAGTGGAAGGGGTTCCAGCTCTTAATGATGATGCCTGTCAAGGGGAGAGAATGCCTTCCTTACTAGGTAGGGTGGGGGGAAGGAGAGAAAACAATCCTCATATTTTTATAAAACAAATGCTGTTCAGTTTGGAGCACCTAGCAGTTTAAAAAATATCTCCTAGATTTAAAAAAAATATCCATAGAGCTGTGTTGCCAACTTTTGCAACTTTATTTCAAGTCTCACCATGTTTGGTGTTTTTTCTTAAAGCCCCAGCTGTTGGAGGCCTGGGATTAGGGAAGAATCTCAGCTTCCCTTAGAAAAATAAGTACATTTCTAGCCTTCATGGTTGCATAGCAAAGCTTGAAAACATGAACTGAGTGCACCCTAATGATAAAAACTCCAGACAACAATTAAAAAAACTAATCTATTAATAGAAAAACCAATCTCATTATATTTAAACCAGTCTCATGATTTTTTTGGACAGGGCTAGCTCATGACTTTTGAATGCTCAGCAATATGGTAGAGCATAATTTCAGGAGATATTGGCTCCTTTGGGAATGTTTCGCTTCCATTGCCCTCAGAGCCTAGCATATTAAACAAGTAGACCTCACTACAGTTATATTTTTTATATGAATAAAATGAGCAGGACTCATCCCATAGCTGTATGTCTGGGATACTGCATGCTATTTGACTTCCTTCAAGAACTGCTTATGCAAAATGTGGTCCCTGATCCTGTAAACTGATCCATATGGGCAAACCCTTGTAACCATGCAGAGCCCTATAGTCTGCCCGTGCATAGCTGCTTTCAAGATGATTGGGGACTTGGAGTCTAAACAAACTGAGTGTGAACAGGAGGGTGCAAATGTAAAACTGGGTAAAATATCTCACATTTAGTTCACTTCAACATTCATGGAACAGCTCCTAACATGAGAAGCCCTAAGTGAAATAACATTACACTCACATATTCTTTGGGGCTGTACTAAAATAAGAGGAAGCTGAGTCTGACAACAGAAAATCTCTGTAGTGGCTGCACTATATTAAAAAAGCCTAGGAATTCACTTCTGTTCACATCATCCCTGTGACACATACAGCCCAAAATAAAAAGAAATACATAAAAGAGATGCATACTCACTGTTGGTGAAAAGCCTTCAGGGCAGATGTATTCCTTTGTATCCCATTAGGTGGAGCTATCAGACAAGAGGAAATGGAGTAAAAGTCAGCACAGCAGTCATTGTTTGGAAATATCAGTCCTGCGCTATTCACATATTTTTCTCTGCCAAGAGTTTTCTCCTTATGACGTGGTCCACTCGTATCCAACTAAAAGGGTAACACATGCAACTGCAATTATTATTGTTCTTTAGTCTGCCCGTACAGCTAAGTGTTCATTACCACACTATTGAGACTGAGCCAGATGTTTGGAGATATTCGAATGCTCCAGTAATAAGAGTTATATAAGTTCCTAAACTTATATAGAAATAGACAAGGAAAAAGAAAACTAGTGCACACAAATAATTAAATTTCAGCAGACAAAAGTAAGAGAATATCAGTAAAGGCACGATCCTGCTCCTATGAAGTTAATGGCCAAAGTCCCACTGACATTAACGGTGGAGGATCAGACTGAAAAGGGGTAATGCCAACATGATCATAAACAAGTTATCCATAAAAGCAATTTTAAATAAGACATTTAAAAATGAAAATGAAAATAAACCCTTTAAACTCTGAATATTTCCCTGTTTTTAAATTCTAGCTTCTACATGACTGAACATGAAAACCCACTGAGTCAAAGTATTATTTGATTTATTATTTATATTGCATAGTGCCTAAAAGCCCTAGTCCTGGACCAGGATTCTATTATATTAGCTCTGTACTAACACAGAATAAAAAGACGGTTCCTGCCCCAAAGACCTTACAATCTAGTAAGTATTTTTAGATCTATGTGTGTTTTGTATCTTGAAGCTTATTGGTGGTTAAACTGATTGCTCATTGTTTTATAATAACTAGGTAGTTTTCAGGATTTTTGCCAAGTAAATAGCTGTAGTTGACAAAATAACTACTGAGAGGGGAAATATATATATTTGACTAGTGAGGCAATGAGTGCTTTGCAAATTGTACAGATATGTATGGCAGAAAGAAGTCTGCACAGGTTCCCAGAGGACTCTATACCTTATTTAAGGGGAATGACTAATTTAATTTAATCACTTCAAGTGTGAGGAAAGCCTATTAGTTTTATCTTTGCTTTATGCAAATATAACACTTTCATAATAGACCCATTTTCAGTTGTTTAGCCGCTCATCAAGATTTAATTTTTCCTGGGTAAGAAAATTTGATCATTTCATGACCATTAATCTATGATGCTTAACATTATTGTTATTTATATGAACAGAATCTGGCTTGCTCCAGTTTTTGCAAAAGTATGTTCTGTAGACACTTAAACAGTCAAAATGCCTGTTCCATTTTTAGCCTTGTTTTTAGTCTGATTGCTGTGCACCCAAAGTAAACACTATTTAAGCTTTATGTTAATAGAAGCATTATGCAGTAGTTGCGAGATATGAGAACTGGCAACTTTGGTGTGTATTGATATCAACTGCCCTTATTACCAGGAGGACTTTGATATATACACAGGTCTGGATTTGCCCTCACTAACATGAGTAGATGACAATTTCTTGCATCGGGGGGGCGGGGCACTGCAAGGGGAATTCCCTGCCCTCACCTCAGGAACAGCAATCTGTTGTTCTACCCTTCTTCAGAGTTTTTTGTGGTCAAGGGACAACTTGCTCATCCCTAACAATGCCTCTTCCTTTCGTGCTGTTGTAATAAGGGTGTGTGTGAGAGGCAAGAGTGCTGGTGAAAGGCTGATGAGCTCTATTTCCTGTCTCATATGAGCATGAGTCAGGTTTACTCCTGTCATGTGGCAGGGGTCAGTATCCACTGACTGCTATTGCATGTTCCACCCACTGTTTAGACTACTGAGGCCAATGAGAGCTAGAGCTGATTTCAAATTAAATCTGACCTAGAGTGTCCACCTCACTTACTCTCAGGATGACGTGAGTGATTATGCTGTTTACTCAATTTTCCTTTCAAATTTTCTTCTCCAGGCTAATTTCTCTTTCCTGATGATAATATCTATCTAAGATACTGATATGGCCCCTGTTACTAATCTTTGATGCATTTATCCTAACAACACCCCAGGTGAGGTAGGGAAGTGCTATTATCCCCATCTAACAGATGGGAAGCTGGGGCACTGAGAGGCAAAGTAACTTGCCCAAGGTCATACCGGAAGTCTGTGGCAAAGCACAGAACTAAATGTGGGTCTTATTCATCACAGGTTAGCACCTTAACTATTGGACCAGCCTTCTTTTCTAATGCATGTTAACCTCACAGAATTGATACAGGTCCAGTGAAAGCCTCAAAAAATTAACTGAAGGTTATGTCTCAATATTAATCCATCCTCCTTTATCTACGGCAGCTGATATAACCCTCTTATGAGGAATTCACTTTGTATTGCATACTATCTTGTGTGAAATTCATCTCTGTGCAGAAGAATAGCCCAGATCCATGCACCTCTAAGTCCCACATAAATGTTTTTGTGGCCTTGGTGATGCATTGTGTTGGTCTTCTGAATGGGGTTAATTTCATTTTTACATGAGCTGCAATATTTAGGTTGTTTAAAGACAGAAAACCAGCCTCTACCTCAATTTTCATGTTTTTGGTAAAACTCAGCAAGTTATCATGACTAGGATTGTCGGAAGTGGATGAAAAGCTTTGATATGAAGAAAAACAGCTGAAACTTGTCATCTTCTGCTCATTTCACAATGCAGTAAAGGAACAATAAAGTTTTGGAAGCCTAACTACTATATGCACCCTGACTTTTTAGACATATTTTCCTATTCTGTAGCAAACCAGCAGTGAGCAGGCTCCTGATAGGTAAGAGCTTGGAAAGCAAGTAAACATGGGGTCTCATGACCCACAAGAAAAACACAACATGAAATGGAGAAAAGAAATAAATAAAAACATTGGCATAGCAGAACTCTAGATCTATTGTTTATAGTGCTGTATTGCTGTTTACTTTTTGTTTTCTGGTTTTGGACCGATATGCTGGAAAGAGAATAAAATATTTGATCCAACTTCTTTTTTTGTCCCTTGGAGAGAATTTTAAGTAACTGTCTCTTGTACCCCCAGACTGTTTCTTTTTGAAGGTGAATTTGTTACTGCTGCTGCAGCCTCTGGCAAGAAAGAGGAAGAGTAACTAAATCCTTACAGACAGTTTGAGCATTCTAAATACTGTGTGTATGGAAGGTCAGAGTTAAACTCCTTGTGTTGCATTATATCATTAGAAAGATAACTTTCCCTAGCTTTTCAATGAAGTTTTGGATTTGACCTATGCCATTGATGTCACATATTTTTGCTAATAATTGTATGTGAATAAACTCAATTAACAGAACTCATTTTATTTCTAAAATCTAGCTTATTTTCACTGTGTACGTACATTTTCCAGATGGGTAGCTCTATTAGGGCTTGACCCTGGAGGCAGGTCTGCCAACAGTGGGGAAGAATGGGGGGCAATTGCCCAGGGGCCCGGTGATTTAAAAGGGCCCAGTTGGATGGAAGGATAGATATGTATATGCCTCTCCTCCACACCCGCCCTTCCCCCAAGGTCCCTGCCCTGCTGAGCCAAGCTTATTTATTATGCACCATTCAGGTTCACGGACAGCTGAGGAGGTGGTATCTGCTACTCAGTGTCCTGGGTTCATCAGTAAGCAACCTGGGGAGTCCAAGGGGCCCAGGAAGCTGAGTAGCAAATACTGCCTCCTCAGCTGGCCGAGAACCTGAATGGCACAGTAAATAGATCAACAAAAACTTCTGGCAGAAGCCCACTCGGACCTCATCCATTTCTAGGGGGGTCATTGATTCTTCTTCCCTGAGGCCCGGAATTGCTGTTGGTGGGCCTGTGTGGAGGTGCTGAGCACCCATTCCTGGGACCTGGTCCTTAGTGATAATTGTGACACTGGCAGACTGAGTGCCAGCTCATGCCAAGGACCTTAGGCCTCAATGAACACTGACAAATGCATAGCTGAAAACCAGTCTGGCTCACCTGTGTATTAGTATTGCTAAAATAGATGTTAAATTTATACGATTAGAGGCTTTATAAAACACTTGTAGGATGATGCATACATTAATCTCACTTCTAATATCTGTATCGCATGTATTAAGGTAGTATTTAACAGTTTGCTCTGAAACTGTAACCCCCCCAGTCAGGAGAAAAGCACTAATAAGTGTGAAATACACAAAAGGTGTCATCTTCTCCCAACAAAAGAAGGCCCATAGATACCAGACAAGCTATTGAACATCAGAGAAAAAAAGGCTTTTCTGATTGCTCCCTCCACACCCATGAAGGAGACATGCAAATGGACTTGTTCCTTCAGCTTTAACTCTGGCAGAAGGGAATAAAAATCCCTGATGAGAAGGAAGTGGATCTCTCTATGCTGCTTGAACCCTGAGAAGCAAAGATTTCTAAGCATATGCAAGGGATCCCCTGCTGTTAGGCCTGGGTTAGCCCTAGAAGACTTATAGAGCTTGCATATTTTATAAGCTTTTATTACTTTTTGGAACCTAAGACTGTAGCACATTTGTGTGCATGTTTACCTGCTTTAATCTTCTCAATGACTCTCATTTCATTTCTTAGTTAATAAATCCTGTTTTAGTATATTATTGGATTGGCTACAAGTATTGTCTTTGGTGAGAGATCTAGATTGCAATTGATCTTGGGTAAGTGACTGGTCCTTTGGGACTGGGAGCAACCTGTATGACTCTGGTACAACATTAAAAAGTCTGTCAGCGAAAATGAATGCTTGTACTGTTAAAGAACAACAGCCTTTAAATCACCAGGTCTGCTCTCTCGTTACTGTGTTAGCAAGAGGTGAATGGAATTTAAGTCTAGGAATTCACTTGCTACAGAACACTTCTCTCTCTATCATTTTAAATAGACCCACAATACAGCCTGTACTCTCTAAACTTGTCTTTCTAATATCCTGGGACTAACATGACTACAACAATACTGCTTACAACAGTGGAAGATATCCAATTTTGCCATTTGCAATGGAAACTCCACAACATGAAGAAAAAGGAAGCAAACCTTAACAGTGACATCTACTTCCTGAGAAAATGCAAGAAATAAAACATTATCCCAAGAGGTCTCACCATCACTAATCCTCTGACAACTACATATGCTGAACACCTCTGCAGAAGAACTTCTGTGGAACCACTTACTGTACCTCACATATTCCAGAAGGACCACCTCAAACAAGAAATCATCACATGCTCTTACACACTGGAAGAAAAAAATAAGGAAACTTACCTGGAAATCATGCAAGAAACCCAAAACAACTATCAAAAAAACCTGGTGACAGCCATCCAACACAAAAACAAAAAGTGGAATGATCTACAGCACAACCAGAACCCACAGAGCACCACCTCCTGAAGAAACCATGGCAGCAGGGCCCATCACACGGGTAGTACACAACACACCACCATCATCAATTTATCAGGACAGCTCCTAGCTACAGCTGAATTATCTGTTCTTTTCAAGGGACTGAATTTCTGCCCCACCACAGAATCTGATACCATACTAACCTATGGAGAATAAGAATAATTCTTCTGCCAACTCTGCCTCAAATAATTCTTTCACAACAATGATGACACCATCCCTAATTAGAATGTCCCCACTGACAGTCATAAGAAAAAAGAATCACCTGACTGGACACTCCACAGTGGATGACACTATGCTCTTGATCATTACATTGATTGGTTCAGAAAAAAAATGGACTGTGAAATCCTTAACAAACATCAAATCCATCACGGTCTCTCTACCGCTGAGAGGACAGCTCAACAGTCCCTGAAATCCAATCACCAGATAGTGATCAAACCAGCAAAGAGGGCACCACTAGAGTTCTCAACTGTGATGACTAAGTATTGAAGCCAACCAAACACTCTCCAACACCACCTACTATAAAGAACACAAAGAAGATCCCAAATCACTATTTACTGAGGAATTTAAGGATATAATCAAATTCTTCCTCAAAAAACTCCAAGAGAAACTTTACAACCTCATCCCTCATGAATACAAGACAGGGACCTTCTACATGCTTCCCAAAATACACGAACAAGGGAACCTAGGCAGACCCATCATAACTGGCCATGGCACTCTGATTGAAGGAATATCAGGATTTACAGAAACCATCCTCAAACCATTCACCACACAAAGGCTCAACTTCCTTCAAGACATAACCAACTTCCTCCAGAAAATCTGCAAAATTAACAGACTCCTTCAGAACACTATCCTTGCCATCATGTGTGTCACCTCCATACACACCAACATCCCTCATAATGACATAATTGCTGCCTGCCTCAAATATTTACAAGATAATGGACAACACTCAGATATCCACCCAAGCATGTCACAAAACTTACCCATTTCATTCTCACCCATAACGATTTTACATTCAACAGCAAACTCTTTGTCCAAACCATGGGAACAGCGATGGGTACTAGGATGGTTACCCAATATGCCATCCTCTTCATTGATCACCCTTAAGAAGAATTTCTGGACAAATGCACCATGAAACAAATGATATAACTGAGATATATTTATGATATTTTTCATTCTCTGGAAAGATAAACTCCCTCATAGATTTCCATTAGAACTTCAACAACCACCACCCATTCATTAAACTTTCTCTGGAACACTTCCATATTAGAATCAAATTCCTGGACACCAAGATCAGCTTCAACAATGGAACCCCACAGACAACTATATACAAGAAATCCAGTTGCAAAACATGTAGACATATCTCCACTGCTATGATGATCAGCACCCCACAAAACGCACACCTTTCAGGATTCAAACATGCCTGTCACAACATGTGGATATATCTCATCCAATGCATCAAATGCCCCAATAGCAATAGCATTTCTCTCTCACTGGCCACATAATTGGAGAAGTGATAATTGGCCTCTTCACCTTGAATGGTCCCTTGTACATTGGCTTTCATTTTTTTCAGCTTGATTCTTGGTTCCAGTTTCCATCAGAGCAGAATTATTTATCTAGATATGTGGGTGAATAGAGCTGTTAGCTTTGAAGATGTATTACTTGAGTAGTGTCTGAAGGGGGAAAAAAAACTTCAATTGAATGGGGCCTATCTTGGGGTATCCTAAATATGATTTCAAATGGTGTGCTGGGGACATTCCCAACACACAAAAATGAGAACCCTTCTTACCCACATCCCTTCTAGCATGTGGTTGAATAACCCGGATTATACTTCCAATAAAAAAGCAGGAATTTAACAGTGCTATGCAGGAGCCTAAATAGCAAAGTACGATTTTGTAAGACTCTGCCTATCTTTAAGAATAATCTTATGCATCCAGTTCCATAACCATTTTCTTCTTCCACTCACTCCTCTCTTGTATTTATCACCTGTGCACTTCATCAGTTCCAAAAAGTTTTGAAACCAACTCAGCCCTGATGTTTACTTTCAGTAGAAATGTTTCTGTCCAAAAGAGTGGGCTAGGCAAATAATCTTTAGTACTCAATGTAGACCAAAATTCATAACCATAAGATACCAATAGTAGGAGGTACTGATACTCAAAAGTCTGTATCTAGAGTGAATTTAGGATTTGGTTCCCCAAATGTGAGAAGCTCTTTGTCTTAAAACAAATGAACAAACATCCCCCTCCCGTCCAAAAAATGAACAAGGGACTCTTATTATCGCATGATTCAATTCCTTTGCCTTACACTAAATGAGGAAAACCTGATTAGCATACTATAAGTCAAAAGAGAAATTTCTCTCTTATTTAGAGATGCTACTTTCTGAACATTGTGCTAAATAGGAGAGAGAAGAGGCTAAAAATAATTCCTTTTTGAAATCTAATGGAGATGAAGGGTAGTGTGAAAAGAGCCCATTAGAAGGATTCGTACCTTCAACCTAACAAACAATTTTGCTCTCTCTTCTGATCCATTGTGCCAAAAAGCATGAAGTCCAAAGCTTTAAAATAAACTTGGCACATCACCCATCCTATTTCCTGAGCCAAACCTTGTTAAATTTATTTAATGTTTTCTAGGCCCTGTGGATAAATCTTTCTTAATTGCATTATTTTACACTTCTTTGAAGCTTCACCCCTCAAATAATCCAGACCTCTCTATAATTAGGAGCTGTGCTATTTTTTGTTTGCCATACCACCTTGTTTTGTGTCATCTATACATTTTTGCAATTTCAAATTTACCTTCTTCTTTAGTTCATTAATAAATATAAATATTAGTCCGTTATGGAACTCCACTTTTATTTTGATTACACCATTGATAACTTTCTTTCCATGCCTTTCTTAAAAAGAAAAATGTGAGGGAAGGTATAGGGTATTTTGAGGGGTGGTTTTGTTCAATGAACTGATGCTCATTAAAGGTGCCAGATTTTGTTATGTCTGTCCAGGTTTTTCTACTGCTCCCATTATTGTAATATCTGGGAAGACTGATTGTTCATTTAATCCACAGAATAGTTAAGGCACAGAAAACAGCACAAAGCCTTGCCAATATAGCTCAGTACTAACCTGGAGAATTCCCTCTAATCTACCAACGCAACCAGTCTTTGACCTATTTACTTAAACTATCGGTAGGGTTGCTGGTTAGTGCCACTAGTGTTAGTGTTTTAATTATGTGGATGCACGTCCACTAGAAAAATGTCCAAAACTACTAACTCAGCTGTCAGGCAGTGAAAATAACATCTTTTTTTTGGGGGGGGGTCACTAATGGCTTGGGATTCATTTTAACCAATGGTGTAGTGGCTAAAGGTTCCAGAAACAATTATCAATCATTTAAACCATGTACTTTGCCATTGCTTCCTTTTCTTAGTTATTTATCCATTTTATTGGATAATCATCAAGACAATACTTCACTTTTCCCTAAGTTTACTGTTCATTACTGACTTAGAGGGGAAAATCCTGGCTCTGCTGAAGTCAGTGGTAAAACTCTCATTGACTTCAAAGAGGCCAGGATTTTACTCTTAGTCTTATTGTTGTTATGAAAAGAAATATAGTAACATCTGACATGTCCATTCATTGAGCACCTTAGACATGATTATAACACGCAAGTCATAACATCTAATGTGGAGTTCTGTTAGTTTCAAAATCATTTTAATAGAACAGATTATGTCTGTTATATTTCTGCTCCACACAATCCCCACAAAAAGAGAAAATAACTGAGGTAGATATTACGTACATGGAAAGCCTGTAGTCAAAAGCAAATTGGAACTGATCAGTTCTTGATTGATTCCCTGGACCTGATCCTCTTCTCATTTACACATGTAAATCAGGGATAATTTTATTGATGTCATGTACGTGCAGATGCTGTAAGCCATAGGGGAATCAGGCTCTTTGAATGTTATTTTAAAACAATGACTGCAGAAATAACAAACCTTCACTTATCTTTCCTTGACTCACTGGGTTTCTCGTTGCACCTACCCCATATTTTAACTTTACTGCATGAGGAAAAGTGGGATTTGCAGCACCAGCATTAGGGAAGTTGTGCATGGGGAGGGCCAATTTTAACTGTGATCAGAATGCCTCAGAAGCTCCAACTGCACAGGCTGCATCCTAGCCACACCTTTTCTCACACAGCCCAGCGCAATTCTGAGGATGTGCTGGCTTCAAGCCCTCTAGCAGCATGTGGGTTGCGTGCGCTTTGGAGGGACTTTCCACCACTGAACTTACCTTGTATTGTGGTGACGTAGACCAGCAGAACCTGGTGTTGTATTAGGTGCACTGACTTTATCACTCAATCAAAAGCTTTGTTTTGCTTTTTGTAACTGATGCCATTTACAACTTAGAACGTTGGACAAGCAGCGTAGTAGAGATTGAGCATGGCAAGAATAGAGTTGGGATTGTGCTGTTTTGGCTAAGATTCACTGTGATATCACAAGATATTTCAAGGCGCCTATGTCAAATGGCTATGTCAAATGGCTTGAGTAAGCCCAATGGGTTTGGATTTAATTTCAGCACACCTAAAGCTACGAACACTAGCACACCATTGTGATTTTTCCACACATTTTTGTATGTGTCAATTCACTGCAAACTTTTATTTGCTGTAGCTTAGTCTTATTCTCAAATATAACAAAAGAGAAAATTAGAAGGACAATGATCAATAGTTTACATCACTACTCTCTTTTAATTTAATATCATCTTACAAGATGGAAATTAAAATGTCTTTTTCTATCATTGTTGACTTTTTCTAATGAGCAAATATTGATTTCCCTTTCCATTCCTTTCTACTAATAAGGGATCTTAAAACTAAGATGACTTTTCTGTTTACTTCCTTTTCTTAAGTCAGCTTTGTCAACATAAATCAGGACAGTTTGGGTAACAGGTTTGTTAGTCAACTTGTGCTTTCTTTGTTTGCTCGCTCTCTATCAATGACAGCACATAAAACACAGACAGGCTATATTTTTAATTTCTCAGTGATGCCCTAATATATATATAATACACATATATATAATAATATACATATATATATATGTACATATGAATTATATGTGTAGAATTCAAAAGGTATTTCTACCTAGACTGTTCAAGTTACATTTGGAGGATAAACAGGATGATGGTGTCCCTTTTAAAGCTGTATGATCTACTCTCGTTCCCACTGTGACAGGTTCTGTAGTATTAAACAAACTTTACTTAGTAGAGCATGGTATTCCTGTTACTACGATGATGTCTAATGCTACTATGTTTGGCACTACTTGCTGAAGTGATGTCAAGTTAAGAAAGATTTCTCTAAGGACAGCATAGAATAAGCACTTAATTCCAGACTATGAAAAACAGACATTCTATTGAACAACTACTTTTCTTCGTATAATTACATCTTCCACTAAAAAAACTATTACAGGGCCAAGATGAATTTTAAAGATGCCATGTTGGTATTAATAGCCATATGTCCTAAATCTCTAGAATATACCTGGCTTTGAAATAGCAGCTACTACCAGACTTACCTGTGATAAAATGAGTCATGGTGAGCATGATATTTATGCTGGATTTCATAAACACATTTATTATTTCTATCACAGTTACAGCTGAAGGTGCCAACGAGTTCATTTTGCAAGGAACTGTATGAACACACAGTCTCTACCCTGAGGAGTTTACACTCTGAATAGACAACCCTGACAGAATGGGAGAAAGGAAGTATTATCTTCCACATAGTGCAGATGGGGAAGTAAGACACAGACATTAAGTGACTCACCCAAGGGCACACAGGAAATACTGTATATGGCAAAGTCAGGAATTGCGAGCATTTTCAAGATGGCTGAGTCTCAGTCAGGTGCCTCCATCACAAAACCATCCTTCTTAGATTAAAACAGGGGAGTTTTAAACATTCCAAGTAAAGGAGGATCCACCGCTTCCCTTGGGAGATTATTCCACACCCCTTAGACATGACACTGTCAGGCAGCTTTTCCAATATACAGTTTAAAATTTCCCTTTATGTCCCACTGCTCTTCTATATATCCCCAGGCATGGCATTAACAAATTCTTCTGGCACCTTGATGTTTACACACATCAAATATTTGTATTCTGATGTCTCCCCAATTTTTTCCTTTACCCAAATCACACACATTTAGCTTTTAACCTTTCCCTCTCCCCCTTGATCGCTTTTGTTGCTCTTCTGTGAAGGCATCCCCTTTGTCAGGATTTTTCTAATGCCGTGGTGGACAGAACTGAGCAGCTGCTAAGCCCTTCCTGTGAGGCTCTCTCGGGTTCTGACCGCCTTGGACGTCCACAGAGGACAACCACATGCCTGCCTGGCTGCTGAATCAGAAAACACTGACTGTGTAGAGTACATTGCCTTGTGCTGGTCGGCTCAATGGCCGAGGCAGGGCATGCTTGTCTGATCCCTTTTTATTTTTGGTCGAGGTTTTTTTCTTGATGGCCCTTACCCCCTCATTAATCACCTAAGAGACACAGTCCAGCTGCATAGCTGAAGTGGACCCCAAGGCCAGTGTCCCTCCCTTCACAGCCCAATTAGACCCCCACAGATAGAATCATAGAAGATGAGGGTGGGAAGGGACCTCGTAGTCACGTAGTCCAACCCCCTGCTCAAAGCAGGACTAACCCCAACTAAATCCACACACACACACACACATTGGGACTCATTTTCCGCAGTCTCACAACAGTGCTAGGAGGAGTAAAGCTGGAGCGGGTCCGTCTCCCCCGATTTTCAGCTTCCCGCCCTATTTTTGCTGGGGCTGGGGGGGGGGTTTAACCCACTCCCCGAAAGGCCACAGTGGCACACTCGGACTCCTGCAGGTTGCGAGCTGCGCCAGCCAAGCGCGCTGGGCTCGAGTCCCTTCTCCCTGCTCGGGGGCAAACAAGGCGACCCCTCCGCCGGCCTCTCGGCGGCTAGTCGCAGCAGCGGGTCGCCCGTGAAGCCGGAGGGCGGCGGGGACGTCAATGGGGGCGGGAATCCCAGCGCACGCCACCTCCTTACAGCCGCAGCCGCGGCGGGGGTTTCCCTGCTGCCCTGGGGGCTCGGGCGCGCGCCGCCCGGGGAGGGAGAGGGGCGCTGCGGCGAGGGGCGGGAAGGCTGCGCTGGGCGGAATACTAATGAGCCGGGTTCCCGGGCTGCGGCAGCCCGGCTGCAGACACACACACGCACGCCCGGCTGGCGCGGGCAGAGAGCCAGGGGAAGCACCCCGCTCCCGGCCGGGGCTTCGCTCCTCGCACCGCCCCCCCGGCCCTTGGATGGCTCGCCGGCCAGACCTGCCCAGCAGCCGGGCTTCCCGCCCCCGCCCCCTGCGGGCCGCCTCGGTGCCCAAGTTTGAACGCCCCGGCTCCGCCGCTCCCGCCTCCTCCGCGCGGGCTTGAAGCAGAGGCGAGCGCGGCTGAGGCGCCGGCGCCCATGGCCAGGGTCTCGGCCGCGCTGAGTTCGCCCTCTCGGGGCCGGCCCCTCCGCCTGGCCGCCGAGCGCTGAGCGCCCCGCGTCCCCCTTCCACGCGCAGGCGGGACGCGGCCGAAGCTCCGTCCGCCGGGCACGAGCCGATGCAGACGCGGCGCGGGGTTTAGCGGGGCTGCCGCCGGCCCGGCCCCGTGCGTTTGGGCGGGAAGCGGGGCGCCGCTGCCGCCGCCAGAGCCCGGTCGGGGTCGCCGCGGTTCTCCGGACTCCTCCGCTCTCCTCCTCCTCCGGCGGCGGCGGCTCCCGGGTGACATGCAGTCCCTCATTTCCCCGGTGACCAAGGCTATCCTGGTGGCTTTGTTCATCTTCGCCATCCTGCTCATCCTCTACGTGATCCTGTGGTACATCTGCCGGGATGTGGATTGCGACCACGGCATCTGAGCGCGGGGGCCGGGCAGCGGCCGGACGCGCCCGCGGCAGACACGCGCCCCGCCGCCACGAGCCCGGGGCAGCCCCGCCATCGGGGCGCCCGAGCTGCGCGTGACCTTCAGCGAGCAGGGTGACCCGGTGAGTGGCCGCGAATCGTGGTTCCGAACGCTCCGGGGGGGGGGGACCAGGCGAGAAGAGAGAACTTTGTTGTGCTTAATGACACAATGACGGCCCAACAAACACCTTCCCGCCGCGCTTCTCACCCCAGCAAGCGCTGCAGTGCCAGGTTGCTCGGACTGCTCGGACCCCAAAAGGAACCGGCCCCTTGGCTTTCGCCACTGTGCGGACAACGCGCCCTGTCATTTTCATTCCCAGGACGATTGCATGCACGGGCTCTTGCCGCCCAGCCTGCTCTTGCTAGGTCCCTCGTTTCTGTCTGATCGTGGGGCTCGGTAGATACACGTACAGCAGCCCCGAACTACACAGCAGGATCCCTGCCTTTCTCATTGCGGCGAGAACTATATTAAAAACACGCCTCTGTAGGGTGCTAGTAGGGAAAGGGCTGGAAGGAAAGTGAGACTGATGTGGCGGTGCCTTTTGCAGCCCCACATTGGTATGCAGGAGGTAGCTGCAGTGCTAAACAGACCATCAAGGTGAGCCCCATGCCATAGAATAGCAAACGCTTCATCGGTTTGAAGGAGAAAATCAAGGAAGTGATTGAAAATCAGGGAGAACATATATCTTATTCGAAGGGCAAAACCGCAAACGTTTTCATGGCGAAAACACGAGGGCGGTTTTCCCCCCCTTTTTCTTTCTTGTTTCCTTCTTTTTTCCCCTTCGCAATAGATTGACCAGAACTGTAAGTTCTGAATGGCAAAAGCATTTAATTTGGGCTCCCCAAATGCTACCCTGCTCAAGAGGGTCAACGGCTAAGGGTTAGAAACCAAGCAAACCCAGCGGTCTCAGAATATGTTGATAAAGTGTGTAACTGCAGAATCGGTGAGTGTATGTTTCAGGTGCAGGGAGAATGCTACAGGAAACACATCCTGCGCTGTTATTTTCCACACCTGAATGGTTTTCATCCATTGATTGTTATCGCTAGTATTGTTTGTTTTGTTTTGCTACAGCGTGCTATAACACTGGGGCATCCGCATGTTAAAAAGCATAGAGACATTTCTTTAAAAACGAGTAGCCCTGTTGAAATGAAATCCGTACTAAACGTCAATTTGTGATATTTCTGTCCTTGACCCAATAGCGTTGAGGAATGCGAGTACGCTGATAACTACAGTATGTATTCCCTCTGACTGGGATATATAGTCTGACTCGTGTGTGTGTGTCTGCGTGCGTATGTGTGTTGGGGACTAACAGAAAAGTCAATTTGTTCTTAAAGAAAAGAAGCACAAGTGTAGTTAAATGCAACTGTGCGATTCAAGATGATTTGACGCTGCATGTCTGGGATGGCAAGATTACTTTTACAGCCAGATCTTATTTGAAAGGCAATCTGTTGCAAAGATCCTGTTTCAAAGTAGGCTCTTTTCTCATTTTCAGTTGTGCTTATACTCAAATTGCATCTCAAAGATCTCCTGATTTGGGTAGCGGATCAGTCTGGACATTACCGTTAGCGCATCCTACTAATATGATTATAGCAGCAGTGACATCAGTGTTTACTTGCCCTGCAACTACAGTAGCAATGCATTTGTTTACTTCATTCTCGCACACAGTGAAATGTCTGTTGCCCAACAATTCCGAACATCAAAAAGGTCATAGATGCATTTTTAAATGGCGATGGGTATGTTTTTCATATGCATCTAATTATTTAGAAATAAAACAATCCCCCACCTCCTCCAAAAAAAGTCTTCATTGAAATTTTGCAGTTTCACTACTAAATAAACTAATTTCTATCTAAAATAGCAAAGAGCTCTCCATACTTTAACATGCCAAGCCATATCACATGACACCCTCCAAATGACAGCAATGCACACATTCTGCTTAAACCACAAATGGAAGAAAAAATAATTCAACCAATTATCATGACTGTCATTTAATGTTAATTATTTTACAGCAAATCAATGTCTAAATCATATGTAGGGTAGGACAGAGTGAGGCTGCTTAACACAGATGCCACTAACTTTTTAAACATGAATATATGTATGCATAGATAATAAATGTTGAATTCAGGTATCATTAATTATTCATTTGCCATGTTTTACAGGTCTGCTTATAGCCAGTGTTAATCAGCTTCATATTTGTAGAGGCTCTGAAAAAGTCTCTCTATTCATTATCTCAACATTAAAGTCCCCAGATGGCTCACTATTATTACTTGAATTATCAATTTCTCATAAGCAAGACCTGTAACATAGTTATGTAACAGCTTTTATCCAAACTGGGAAATATACATTTATTTAACTCTCCATGGCTGTTTTTCAACTTAGCAAATGCACAGTGTGACATGGTTTTTTTCAACCTGGGATCCGCAGGCCCCTGGGAGTCCACAGACTATTTGTAAGAGATCCATGAAAGGTTGTTACCACAGAAAGGTGATTTTCAATCTGTTCAATCCTGGGGATCCACAGACTATATCTATGATTTCTAAAGGGGTTCACGCTTCCATTAAAAATTTTTTAGAGGTTTGTAAATGAAAAAAGTTGGAAAATCAGCCTTTCACTGACGAGCATAGTTGCCTTAGATTTACAGTTGCACTATTCAAAATCACTAGTTACATTTAGGAGCTATAATTGTTATCTATTATAATGTATTAACTAATGATAGATTACAAGCAACATCCTAAGAACATAAAAGTCATCCTCACTATTGCCACAGAGTCTGAAACAGAAGGTGAATCCTGGTCTCATTGAAGTCATTGGGAGTTTTACCATTGACTTTAATGAAGCCAGAAGTTCACCCCAAATACACAGTTGTGAATGTGAGTTTGCAATAGGAATGAATAACTGCAACTGAGAGAACTATCAAAGAGGTGAACCAAGAGAATGGTCAGTTATAGTGGAAAGCCTAAGAGATTTATTTTCTTGCTGAAAAGTCTGGAGAAAGTTTGATTTTCATTTTAACTTTTTGCTAGCAAAAGGCATGATGAGCTTCCTTTTTCTATGCACCCAGTCCAGCAGTCATTACCAAATTGCTCTCTGCCTGTATTTTCCTATTTCCCCCAAACTGACATTTAAAAATTAATGTTACTGACTGAGATATTAAATATATTGAAATGAAGTAGATAAGTAAGACAGACTCTAAAAAGTATTTAGGCACCTAACTCCCATTGATTTAGGAATTAGGTGCCTAAATACCTTTGAGGTTTGCATTTAACTCAATATTTATCAAGCCCATAATAAGCTGTTACAACTTCATGATTAGTACTAAAGAACTCCTTCCCTGATGGTTGGCTAAGGTTCTGATTATGTTCCCAGTGAAGTCAAAGGGAATGTTGCTGTATTATAAAAGCTGCAATGTAATATATTAGAAGTGTGTCATTATCTAAACAGCAGTTTAATATGCTATAGAAACAATTATTTAAAAGAAGATATTTTGATACATCACCTATTTTGAATAAAAATAATTTGAAAATTATCATACATTTTATAATGAAAGTACAAATGTTATTGAATTTTGCAACATAAATATTACTGCAGGATAGCATGAGTGGCACAGACCCAAGGACTCCAGAGTTCTAATTTCAACTCTGACTGAGGCTTGCTATATATCTTTGGACAAATTGCTTAGGACCCTATACGACATTCTTTACTCACTCCTTATCCATGAAAAACTCAGTTCAAGTCTGTGGGAAATTTGCTTAAAAAGGGAAGGGCCTGAGTAGGCCCTTAACTTCTCAGTTTTGCCAGTTCTGTTTCCTTTTCTGTAAAATGGGATTAATGTAAGCCATATTCTCTGTTGCGTGGCCATTTAGCATTGCCTACATAAACTGTTCAGATAGCTGTTTTAATAATCCAGTATGGATCATCCAAGTGTAAGACTGATTGGGATGGAAGCGCTGAGTTAGGGATTTTAATGCCATTTCCCTCTCCGATCTGGCATAGCAGGGAAAAAAGGCCAGGACCAGGTGAAACAGTGTATGTCCGGTGTTCTTCTATACCATACTAATCCTCCGCTGTGGTTTTGGCCCCCTGTGGCCATTGCAGTCCTCTGCAAATTGGAACAGCAGGATTGGAAGACAGCAAAAATCAAATTCTACGGCAGGTCAGACAAGATGACCAAAAGGGCCCCTTATGGCTTTAAATTCTACAAACACTTGCATTCTGACAAGCATTTAGTTTTACCTGAGGATCTGGCTTTATATATTTATAACCTCGCTCATGGGGGATTGTGAGGATTTATTAGGTAATGCTTGCAGTGCAATTTGAAAATGTGGAAGGGCCATCTAAATGCCAAGTATTCTTATTGTTATTCATGGGAGTACAGTGCCACTTGCACAATCATATCTGTGGCACGTTGCACCTGCATTCTTTTCTTCTTCTTCAAGGCTAATAATGATCCCGCCTTAATAATGTTAGTAAAAATCCCACACGGATTCTAATGTGTTCTAAAATGCAGAAACATTTAGGCTTTCATCTATAAGTTAGACCACTTCTTATTGAAGTCCCACATCAGTTACACACCACTACTTACTTTTCTGGTGTGTTCTCTACCTGCAAAATGTTTGATTCTGCTCCACAGAGAGAACATTTGTAAAAAGGTATGTTGAAAAGTTGTACTGCCCTTTCTTATCAGGTAAAGAATAGCTAACTTTTTCAGGTTTTGATGATTGTGTGTTTTCTGCTTTTTCTCCTAAGCTATAATATTTTGAGCTTTGACTGTTTAGGACATAATATAATTTGAAGAGAAACTGCATAAATTGATTTTCCTAAAGTGTGCTGATACATTTCTTTTCCTTGTTCAAGTAGAGATCCTTTAAAGTAAAAATACCTTTCTTGGCTTAGCATTCTGCTTTTTGTCTGTTTTGAAGTGCAGCATATAGCCACAGAGTGGTACCTTATAGATACTAATGCCTAGATTTTTAAAGATATTTTTATATCTACTAGGATTATCAGAAGCATCTAGATGTCTAAAACTCATTTAAGTGCTTTTGAAAATCCCAGTAGGCACTTAAATACATTGAGAATTCTGTCTCTAATTTGAAAACTTGGTTGTGGTATTGTGGAATCCTTGGAATACTCTTTGGTGTTACAGCACGTTACTGCTAAGCAAGGTTAGCTACAAAAGGGGCATATACTAATCAGGTGAAATATAATTCATTTGAATCATGAATTCATGGGGTTCGGGTTAGCATGACATAGGGGGAAAAGATTTCCTGATTGTGTGTTTGGACAAGAGAGAAAGAAATGGAAAGAGAGAGCAGAGAAGAATATATCTTCAAGAGGAAAGCAGAGAGACTCCAGAGAATTCAAATTTTGAAAAGTGCAGCTAATGTAGAGCAGAGTGCTGGTCTCAAAGGAAATGAATTGTCACTTCCGCTTACAAAAAGTATTTTTTAGATAACTACGGTATTGAGATAGAAACCCATATATCTCTAAAGCAACCTGAGATTCTTTATATGAATGTTTTTGTTCATTTAGGCTTGAAATTCATGTCTGGTTTTGCTCATATATACATATATGCACTTAAAACTGGCAGCTTTGCAGCTACTTCATAGAGAATAAAAGAAAGATGATATTATACAATGACACTTTAAATGAAATACACTCACGAAGGGAGTACATTCGCTGTAAATACATTATCATCTTTCTTTTAAAAATTAGTATAGATTCTATTTGGTAAGGAAAAGTATATTTATATAAACAGATTTTTGTCCCAGATTTTGCTCCCACTAAAGTCAATGGGAGCTTTGCCACTGACCTCAGTGAGAGAAAGGGCAGACTCTTGAGTGCTAGGGGAAAAGGTATTAGATAGTTAACTTATTATGACCAAGAAAAATACATGTGTACAGGACGGAGGAAGAAACTGAATTTTAATATTTAACCTAAAAAAAGGAAAGCCTGTATACAAAAGAACATTCTTTTCACATTCTCTACATAGTGTGTGTATCTGAAAAAGAAGAAGGAAATTCCCTAGAAGCCTTGAGAGATTAAGGTTATATGCAAAGAAGCCTATTGTACAATTATTGTACTTGGTATATGGTCAGATCTTTAAAAAGAACAAACTTTTTGAATGCTGATTCCTAAAAATATCTGTCTAACAAAATGGTTTGATGTGACTGGAACAAGAGAACATATATGCTAAGTGCAAAAAAATGCATTATCTGCTGTTCAGTAGCATCTTTCAGATTGATTGTACTTCAGGATAAACCCAGTGACAATGAACTTTATCTGCCAGTTCAGTATCCATTTCTATTGTAGGTTGTATGTGCTGTGAATTCTGTTAAATGAGTACTTGACAAACCATTTGGAAAATAGATTTATAAAGCTTACAGTCATAATTAAGTGAGGTCTTCAGGGAAAATACATTGACACAGCTGACTTATAGGGCACATTTCTTAAAAACGTTACCTCTTTCAATTCATACATTTCTGAAGATAACATATTATCATCACCCTTGTGAGATACATGTATCTAACAGGGATTAAAACGAACTGAAATTGATATCAATCTCTGTTCTAATGATTTGTTTTTATTGCATGCTGTAATACCATTCTGGCAAGCCTACTAAGGATTACAACTAAGTGGGAGTTAAGGGAATCTTGGTATCAGTGAAGATAAAATAAAGAGGCTGTGAAAATACAGAAAGACAAACATTGGTACAAGTTTGGAGTGACTGAAATAGTATACGTGAACTGGAATACAAGTTGAGAACTGAGGAATGTACATTTACCCATTGAAAATGGTGATGCAGAAGGATGAGGTATTGCTACACCAAATCTAACTTTTTTCCCCTCCTGAAACCACTCTGAAGAAGTGCTACAAAGGTTCTGCTGGAGAAAGAGACAAGACTTTTCTTGGAAGTCAAGGATTTGGCATATCATGATGTGTGGTAAAGGGGAGGCTTATACAGCCAAATCTTACAAATACTAGCCTATTCCCAGTCAGTTCCTTGGAGCACTCATGAGATACATCCAGTAAGCAAGCAGTTGTATTCAAGTGAGGAAAATAACACTGCCTAGCTCTTATGTAGCACCTTTAAATCCATAGATCTTCAAACACTTTACAAAGGAGGTCATTATCATTTTACAGATGGGGAAACTGAGCCACGTGACTTGCCCCAAGTTCACACAGCAAACGAGAGGCAGTGGCTGGGAACAGAACCAAGTTCTCCTGAATCGTGGTCCAGTGCACTTTCCAGTAGGACACACTGCTTTCAGGATCTCCTAATGGAATATAAAGAGGCTTGCTGGCCTTAATGTCCCTCTACTGACTGTCAACCTGTTCCAGGCCAAATAGCCCAAAAAGGAGAGATGTTAGCTTTCAAAAGGGTGTATATCAGAAAAGGGATGTCCTAACCCGTACTTGACCAAACAGCTATGCAGCCGCCTTAGGCATCCTGAGAGCTTACTCTGGTCAGCAATACACACATGCCTACCACTTACACAACTCCTCACCTCTGCCATGCTTGACTCTAGAGCTGAAGTGATCTAGACACTCAGAAATGCATCACTAGAACACCTGGGCCATGCTACAATGAGCTATGGAGGGAGAATGCTGCTGCCAAATAGTAGTTCTGGAGTACAGGGTCTAGTATTACTATACCTACACGTTCTGTACATCTCCTGTACCTCCAGTGCAGTTCCTAACGCACTTTTGGCAATCAATCATAACAACTCAGGTCATTATATTTTGTGTTGGGCATATTCCTGTGTATTACAGTGTGGTTTTTTTAGCGTGCATGGTGTTCTTACATCATTACTGCATTCCGTTACAGGTGCAGAGTGCTTCTCAAAATACGTTACACATGCTATAGTTCCCAGGTAGTTTGGGCAGTATAGTGTGTGTAACCGTTCATGTTGTGGGGTTTGCAGGCTAGCACGCAAATCTGAACTGCATTGAGAAGAAGAGAAATTACATAGGAGTTATCAACTCCATCATGAGAAATCCACCATCCCATAAATGTCAGACCCTTCTTATATTTAGATATGCAGTTGAATATGTACAGAGTTACTGAATGCAAACAATTGCTGCGTTTTACTCCTTTATGTAAATGGAATGCTGGGCAATGGAGTAACTTTCTCTGTTGTGCTGTCTCCTTACTGCATTGAGCCACGAATGGACTTCTATGAAGATGGATGTCAGAATAGAGTAGACTACTAAGCCTTTAGAACCCTATACTTCTCTGCCTATATGTACTCAGAAATTGCAATATCGAGCTAAAAATGGGAATCATTTTCAATAAACACCAAAATAAATTAGAGCTGCAGTGAGCCAATCATCCGAGATTCAACTCTGCTTCTCTCAGAATAGTTCATAGTCTCACTGTCATTCACCCATTAGGCTCAAGAAAAGCAAGGCTGAGAGTTGCCAATATTTATATTTCTCATTCTATTTGTTTTATTTGCAATTATGTCAAATCAAGACAAAAGGTGTTTTGAGCCTGGAACAAAATGGCTTTTGCATATTTGAATGCTTAAATTGTTTTCTTGGAGATTGACTCTAATTTATCCCCATACAGGCTTGCAAGTCTGGAGAGCTTTTAAATAAAAGGAGGAAGAAAAGGGAATGTGTGGCTGCTAGATGGGTTTGTACCAACTCTCCCAGCTCTAAAAACAAATCGCTCATCAGCTACCAAGATCATATATTGCACTATAGAACTATATAAAATATATAAAGGACTCTTTTTACATTTTACAGTATGATAAAATAAGTGGATCGGCTATGAATAATACAGATATGTAAGCTATGTTCAAGAATTTATGTGAATTTGCCAGACTGTGAGGAATCAAGCGTCTATTTCCTTCGCTATCCTGTCCGAGACACCATGTTGAGACCAAACTTATTTAACTGGATTCTGCAAGTGTGACTTGATATCGGATTCAGAGATAATAGGTTATTGTATATACATTACAAACCAATCAGTGCCATTTTGCTTCGTATAGGATTCCTCCCGTATAATACCAATTTTACTAATGAGTCAGATGCAGAGACACATTTTTGGCTATACAGCAACTGCAAGAGGGAAGCAGGTAACAAGTTCTGAAAAGATGAGTTCAGATATCCAAAGTTATATGTGTTTTTCATGACAAATTCTATTCTCAGTCTCACTGGTAAAATCCCATTGAATGTCATCCTTTATTTTGTCAATTGGTTGAATTTTATATTCATGTCGCAAGAAAACCCTGTCCACTTCCTTCACACAAGTCAGTGGGATTCCTTGTGGGAGGCGGTGAGCAGAATTTGCCCTGAAATGTGGACAATTGTACTAGTTAGGGCTGGACACGTAGATGGGCTTAATCCTATAAATTCTTTATGCACAAAATTCTCATTTGAGTTAATGGGAGTTCCATGCATGGAGTATATGTGGGATGGAGCCCACGGTTTAGACAGGATTTTGGCAAATTTCACTCGTACATTTTAATTCTAATATGCAGATCCACTCTACCAGCTGTCTAACAGCCTAATTCTTTTCCCTTTAAAACTGTTTCAGTGGAAACATGATCAGGCCTGAAGTCCTGGACCTTTTCTGAGACTAACTTTTGTAGAAAATTCTACAGTGGTTTTGTGCTGTGGAGTACACAGATCTCTGCTAGGGGATAGGTTAAACTTCCCAAAATTATTTTAGCTCATATCTAACCTGGATTTGAAAACGAATTTTTTGGAATTAAAAGATAAATGCATTGACCCAATGTGCCAATAGTCCTTGTTCACTTGCTGTCACTAGTCTTAGAGTATGTCTACACTGCCGGGGCTACGTCAGACTCCATGGAGCAATGCAGCAGGATCGATTGAGTGGAGACCTGCACAATCGATCCTGGAGGTGCTCTCTATGGAAGATCCCGACGCAGTAAATCCACCCCCTGAAAAGAGTAATGCTGTGTCAACTAGAGGGCATCTCCTGTCGACGCAGTGCAGTGGAGACACCGTGTTAAGAGACTGTCAGTAAGTCGACGGGAGATACGCAAGTTTCAGCATGTAACTTGCATATCTCCCATTGATGACATAGACCAGATCCTAGTGTAGTTCGCAGCCCTGAATTTCTTCTGTTGCCTGATGGAGGACACTAGTAGAGGAATGCTGACCCTTGCTGTCCCAGTGTTAAAATGTTATAGAATTTATGCAACAGCAACAGCAAATCTTAAAATAAATGATCCTCCCAGACATTTCTGTGGCTGTTTACTTCCATTTTTGTTTGCTTGTTTTTAAAACCGTTTTATGTGGTATATTTTAAAGATTTATCACTTAATTTACTCAACAAAAATAATTTTTAAAAGTTGAAAGGAGACATTGTCAAGTATATATATTACTGTCTATAGTTGGTAAATGCCTTAAACTTCTCTCCTCATTTTTCTATCTCCATTAAATAAGCCTAGATTTTTTCCTTGTATATTATCTTTTTTTCTGTCTTTCGGTATAGTGTTTCTACAAGGGAATAGATTGACAGTTCTGAAAAAGAAACGGTTACATTCACAGCTGTTTCAAAGCAGTAGTTAGTGCACCAGGGGATGCAAGGCATAGAAGGCTTTACAACATCCGTGCTGGAACTAGGAGGGCTAGGGTTGCAGCAGGGTATGGCAGGCTGGTTGGAATGGTTATCCATCATATACAGGGTTTATAGTTTGGTTCAATGGCTCTCAGTACCCCACTATAAAAATTGTTCCAGCATCACTGCTTTATACCACATTTTCATTCTTCCTTCTTTCTCCTCAAGGGATGCTGTTAGATGCTGAAACAATCTCTGGCACAAATTAGAGCAGCCTCAGAGCTGCTTTAACTTCTGCTGGTGGATAATGTCCAGGAAAAGTTGTTTCATTGGTCAAGATTCCTAGAAAACGTCATATTCCCATTCCCTTTCATAACTGACTCAGCCCCTTCCCAACCCAGTGCCATGCCAAAACATGGGAAAGGGGCAGAGGAGCAAAGCAGAAATAACTGGCATAAGATTCTTCTACACTAGGGGAATCCTCATCTGCCTTAAGGCAATTTTAAGTCCCTTTAGCACTGCTGATGCACAATAATGACATAAAACTGCCTTAAGACAGCAGTAGCTGAGGATTCTTTTAATGTTGGAGAATCCTCAAATGGTATAGACATTTCAGTGAAGTGTCCTAATGTTAGACATGCTGAACACCTATAACTCCAACTGAAGCCACTTTCATTTTGATACCAATATAGTGTTTTAGATAACTAAGAATTATGGACTAAATCTTTCTAAAATCATCACTTAATGCCTTGTCAGATAAATGGAGAAATATTTAAAGAAAGGGAAAAATTCATTCACTGTAGCTTGTTTTCCCGATGTTCCCCTGAAATATCCCTCTGTTTTATTGTTTAGCTGTGCTAAAGGGACATTACATCGCAGAAACGTGGAAGGCCAAAGAAAACTATGGACAAAAAATATACTCTCAGAGTAAGAAAGGTAAAGCGCAAGCAAAGATGAAAATGTATTAAGGGTTTCTATGTCTTTTTCATACCACAACTTGCCAAAGCACAAGATTCTTTCTAACAAGCATCTCATTGGCACACACAGTTGCATCCTTTGATTTAACAGTATTGTAAGATTTGCCTGTTCTCAGCTTTTTGTTTACAACGTTAAGGCTCCTTTAATGAGGCCCTACTCCATGCTCAGAGCAAACTACTAACACTTTCAATAGACATTTTGCCTGAGTCAGGATTGTAGGATAACTTGGAATAAGTCATGCAAGCATGAGAAATTTGAAACTGTACTTGTGATACGTTTTAAGGTGTAAGCCATACCGGGCAGCTTACCTTGTGTTTGTACAGCACGTAGCATATTGTGGGTGTTACCAGAAACAATTAGTAAAATAAGGATGGTGGTGAAGATTACGTCCATAGCTGAGAATGTAATAGTAACAGGTGTACATATTACTACACTATGATATCTGCCCATTTTATATCGGTTTCTAAACACATAAATAATTCTGTCTTTCAGGTTGGATGTGGCACCTCAAAGTAATCTTGTCACATCTTCCTGTCTCTCCACATGCAAGGAGGCAATAACGATAACGCAGAGATATTATAGTAATTCAAGAAAATAAAATATTTTTGAAAGTGAATGACATTTGAGTACCACTCTTTGTCTCATAATATCCGAGTTAAAGCACAGCTAATAAAACGGACTTTATGGCACTTAGAGGAGTATACTGACACAGAAAACCATTGTCATTTTAAAAGAAGAAAAAAGGCAATTGCTGACAGGAGGAAAGCAGGTTGTTGGGCAGAGAGGTTAGGTCTCCTCACTGTGACCAATGCAAGTGGCATGCCTCTTAAGTAATATCTCATTTTCTTTTTCAATGTAAAAGAGAGCGAATCAATGAAAGAAGACAATGTCTTCGGAATCAGTTTAAAAAAACCCAAAACAAAACCCAAACTGCAGGTTCTATTTTATTCAAATGTGAAAGCCAGAAATGTGTGAAGATCTCCTTGACCTTCAAGATCTTTTCTTAAATATGGGAACAACAGATGTGGATTGTGAATGTTTAAAATTGCATGAACGAACATATTTAGAAATGGATGGAGTGCTAATGAAGTCTAGAAACATTCTTGTTGGATTCAGAAGGCAGAGCTGCCTAATAAATTAAGGAGCTGCCCAAGCAAGGCAATGATCAGCCATGGCATGTTGGCAAAAACAAACACACAGGTCCTTATTAGCGACACAATATAAAAAGCAACATCAATTTAAAACCCCTCCTGTGTCAGGAGTGCTAAGCTAATGATTTGCCCTTTTACACTTAGAGAAGTCTGTTACAGAAGGGAACTCCAATCACTGTGGATTGGATGTGAAAAACATGACCTAAATGGAATGATGTGGCTACTGTATACTCTCTCTTTTTGTTAAGAAATTTGGAAGATAACATATGTGATAGGAGAAGGGCTATAATCAATTTAAATGGTCTATTAGGAAAAAAATGGGTTATTTAAATGAAAAGCTCTAGGGATCCTTCATCCATCCATTCAGATATTAATAGTCTATCATCACAGAATTGAGACAGTTGTATTATTTATTGGGACAGAAAAATGTAGATAAAAGACTTAGCAGGGGTCAGGAGTTACTACAATTAAAAAAAAAAATCCACCTACATTTAGAGACAGTCTATTTGCTGTAGAAACCTTGAATACTGAAAATATTGCCTCATCTTTTAAAGAATAAAGGGCCCTGAATTGATAAGAACAGTCCTTCTTGCCTTACTCATGCAAAGGTCTCATCGGATTTTGCAAGAATAATGTAATCCGGATTTGGCCTCCAAAATGCATTGATTCAGAAACTATTGCTAAAAGAACTATAGCTGGAATCGTTAAGCAATAAAAATTAAAATTACATGCAGGCTTGCTGTCAGCATGCACTCTATTATAAAGGAGTGCAAAACAGCCTTTTTGGTATTATATATGTAAACTATTTTGTAAATGGGAAAAGTACCTGTTTTCATTTCATTCCATCTTGCCTTTCCAACAAAATCATATTTGGAAACCTGTTTGCTAGGTCTTCAAAATTTCCCTGTTTGTTAAAAGAACATAATCAAGTGATTATTTTCATAGCTATTTGTACAAGCTCCACAAAGCTTGAAAATGATTGTTTTGCGTACCATTTTACCACTGAAATTTACATCAAAATTTACAACTTTAGCTTATGATTGTTCCTTATAGCCTAGCCAGAACATCTTTGTTTATGCACTGGTATCACTGATGATGAAAATATAGCTCTCAAAATAGTATGTATTAGTTAAGGATTCCCCAAAAATTGGCAGAGTGAACACAAAATAAGTGACCTTGGCTAATTCAACGACGTTACCTTATTGTTGTTTTGGGTGGGAAAAGGCCTATGTATTTTTCTGTACCAAAAAAAAATATATATAGCGGGTGTCGTCCTTGGGTGCTGGTCCATGACTAAGACTCCTAAACACTCCGATAATACAAATAAATAATAATAGTAATAAATGTAGAAAATATAATCAAGTCTAGATGGTACATATTTTATCATGCCTATATATCATCACTATTTTATGGAATGGAATTGAAAGGACTAGACTGTGCCATAGGACCAGTACTTCTGAAAGCTCACAGAGAGTCTCTTTTAGCTTATGTTGTAGAGACCCAACCTTTTGGAGCAAAAGGATGAGAGATCTATTTCTGCTGTTGTAGGTAGCCACAGATGTGTTTATAATATTGAAGTAACCAAAGGAAGACAATTTCGTCTGATGCAAATCACAAAATAGAAAATAAGAATTAAAAGGTCCATGCATGCGGTACTATATCATATTCCATTCAGCAAAGTGTCACAGACTCAACTCTGGATGCCACTGAAGTTAATAGTAAAACTTCAATAGGGCCAGGAGTTCCCACCCAGTGTATTTCTTTATGTATTTTGATTTTCAGCATACAAACATTACAAAGAATGCCTAGTTCAGGCTCTAACATGTCAACCTAAATAGAAAAATAAAACTGTTAGCCAGCAGTTGCAACCATCTCTTTCCATACAAATAAACAAAACAACAGCCTACACACAAAATCCAAACTTTCCTTCCCTTCAGAGCTCCTGCAGAACCCAGATCCCTACAATTAAATAATCCAGACTCCTAGATAGATTCCTAAATGCCAGCCTAAATAGATGGACTTTGCAGTGTGCCCTAAAGGTGAACAAAGTTGGATTATTTCAGATGGTGGGGAAGAGTTAATTCCAAAAATGGAGCGGCCCTCATTGAGAACAGCTTCTCACAAGCTCCCTCTCTTTGCCAGGGACACTGCAACTCAAGCACTCTGCTGAGCTCAACAATATTACATAGCCAGAGTTTGATACAAGTACCATAAAAAGAGAATGCGCCTATTATTCAATGAGATTTTATAACGAACAAATTGTAATCTGAGCAAGTACTATGCCAAAGCCAACCCAAGAACTCAGTGTTCATTTTATAGAATATGAAGAAGCTTAGATGACATTTTAAAATTTCAAGTCCTTCAGTGTTGCTGTTGTTATTGTAGTGCAGCTCTTCATAATACAGAACAATTTTCACCCCTGGTGGCTGTTAGCAGTCTCCCTGCCAACTTGTTGATCTAACCAGATTTTTCTGTCCACCTTATAGTGTGAATCACCGAATCCAAAAAGGGGCACAGTTCAACCAAATATATCTAAAGTCATACATTTGTGTGGAGCTGCACTCCTATGAAATTGTTATATCAGGAGCAAATAAAGTGAGCCTAAGATGCACCAACATCAATCTTACTGTATGTGTGTGAGCCTGCATAAGTATGCAAACAATAGGGAGACATCTGGTTACAAATATGTGACCTTCTTATCTTATTCTTCTTCAAAATAAGATGTGCATGCATGTGCTTTGAAATTGGTGACCAGTGTTTCATGCCTCTCTGTGACATGGATGCAAACCAGTGCATCCCACTGTGGGGATGTGGGGAGTTCTTTCATCCTGTCCCCTTCAGTCTTTGCACTCTGATCCCCCTGTTGAGCCTCTTGCCTCCCAACCAGCAATGCACAGGGCATCCCCTAATTGCTGAGGCTCTATTCTGGGCTAGGGACAATGGAGAGGGAAAGATGGGGGCAGAGAGGAGAGGCCAGAGAACTCAGGATTACAGCAGAACCACGGTGGCTGGGAGGAGGAACTGCAGTTGCAGTCCAGCTGACAGCATGGTACATGGGCAGCGACAAGATGTGACACAACTGGCTGCCAAATGTGAGCATGTCACATGAGAGATACATGCTATCTGTGTCCTTCACAAAACCAAAATATGTTAAGGGAAACCAAAAGAAGAGAATTCACAGCTAATAATTTACTTATTGAATTTAGCCCCTTTTCCCAATCTCAAAAATCTATGGACAGATTGTTATGCTCTTGAATCTATTCGTTATCTAATTAATGTCATTTTTAGTGTTTTACTCTATGGATTGGTCACAAATACCCATTCAAGATGTGTTGCTTAGGTTTGTTTGGTCATGTGGTATTGCTTCCATCTGACTTGGGTGAGTGCAGAAGTCTGCCTAGGGAAAATATTGGTGCATGTAAATTCAAAAATTGATTCCTATACATTTGCAAGTCTCTTTGAAATTCACTTTCTGTGCATATTTGTGCCAGTAAAACTTGTCTCCAATGTTCATGAGAACAAAAGGTATTCAAACTAAACTCACTCAGTAACTGTGCTGGTCAGAGCTGCCAGAATACTATTGCATGCTCTCACTCCCAAAGACACTATCACTTTATAGCTCAAGTTTTAATATTTCTTGAACCAACCTCAGCAGGTTCTTTATGATTAACTCCACAAAAGAGAAAGATACGATCTATCTTTCTAGAGATGAATAATTTATCATAATGTGTTTATGGATAAATGATGAAAGTCTTCAAAAAAGGAAAAGAAAGTGATCCGTTATTTACCATCCAGTAAATCTAACTTCAATCTCTGGTGAATTAATGCTACAGTAATAAGAGACAATGTCTGTAAATAGCAACGGGGTAAAAGAACTAAGATTAATAAATACCATGATTTTATAAAGACAAATTCAAGTCAGATAAACTAGATTACTTTATTGGGATAAAATTACCAAATTATGGAGTGCTGTAGCTGTAACATAGCTGGACTTGATAGTAAAGCATTCAATATCATCTCCTAAAACCTTAACTTGAAAACAAGTTGGATTGAATTTGAGCATTGTCACTTAACGACTTGCTGAAGGAATGTAAAGAAAGGGCAGTGAATAATAAATGCCCCCCAAAGTTTTAGGCTGAGGGAGGTTTCTGGTGAAGTACCACAGAGATCAGTATTAGGCTGAGCTTTATTTAACATCTTTATTAAGAATCTACAAAAACAGTAAACAACAACAAGTAAATTCAGATATGAATGTCTATATTTTGGCTAACTGACATCAAAGGGGAAATGTGCTTCCCAAACAACCTATCGTGAGGAGTATAAACAGCATGGAGGGAAAGGAATTTCAGAGTGCTTTCAGGACACAGGATCAAATTTATAAACTGAAAAAACAGGACACCTGTCCCCAGAGGGGAGTTGAACAGGTGAGTGATTAGGTTAGGAGTAGTCAGGGAAGTTTGTACTGCAGGCTGTTGGGAGCTGGGGTGTATGATATATTCCTCTTTCTTCACCTCTCTTTTCAAAATAAAAAAACAAGCATTGTACAGTAAATGGTGAGGTGGGAAAAAACTGTCCTTTTAATGGTCTTTTTTTGTTCCAACCTCTAATGGCACAGGAAAGCTTTAGCTGAATATCAGGAAGTATTTCCTAATCATAAAAGATTAGAGTTGGAAGGGACCTCAGGAGGTCATCTAGTCCAACTCCCAGCTCAAAGCAGGAATGATGAGCTGTGTCTACAAAGCTCCCATCGAGTAAAGCTTTCAAGATCAGGTCATGTGAGATCCATTAAACTGTGAAATCATATCCTAGGAAAGTGCTGAAAACCAATTCTGAGCCTGATATGTTTAAAACTGGACTGATCAAATAATTAAGAATACACTTTAGGGAATAATTCTGAATACTAAATGACCCAATAGCTTTTTTTGTGGTCTCCACTATCCCAAGCTTTCATTTCGATGATTATGTATATTTAACACACCATGTAGCAGACATGTCTAATCCCACTATCACACTGTAGTTAAGCTTTTTTAAGTATTTGATGTGATTAATAAGACAATTTGTGTAACTTCTGATTCCAACAATTAAGGGTTCAATAATGTCAGAACTTCTTCTATTTTATTTAATTTTTGAGGAAGGGAGGGACATTTTTAACAACCAATATTTTTAAAAAGATAAATTCTTGAAAAAGAGCCAAATAAAAATGTCTGGCAAATGGCCAGCTTCTGCCTAGTGGGTGTCACACTATTGCCTCTTTTAGTGGGCCAGGGTGTCACCAGTTACCCTGTGTTCCCAGGTAGAGGGGTAGGGACCTGGTCCCGCCCACTCCTCCAGGTCCCAGCTCAGGGGCCCCATGAGTAGCAGCTATGTGCTGTTGTCACCGTATTTGCAGCTGCAGACTTTTCCCCTGGGCTATTCCTCCCCCTTTGTCCTTCTGGCTTCTTGAGCCCAGTACCTTCCTCCAGGACTCCACCTCTCTCCCACACACCGCTGTACTCCATTCTGCTCCTCTTCACAACTCAATTTCACACACCCCTCTGCTCAGTAGCACCACACAGCTACTCCTTTAGCTCATACACTATCTCTCAGGAATAGAGGGTTTTTATCAGGCACCTGGGTGGGACCTTAATTAGTGTCAGCTGACCCTAATTACCCTCTAATGATTCTGGCTAGTCTACAGGTAATAAAGCCCGGAACATTCTGGCACTTACATACCGCCCTTCTACTACTCTCCTACTGCCCTGTGCCCTCTCTATACCACAAATGCTAAATGCTGAAACACATTAAGAGAACTTATGTATACATATAGAATTATGTGTATATAGAGACAAACTGGAAACTTTAATGAATATCAATTTTGCAATATACGCAAAATGGATAGACAAAATAAACAATTCATATTCCCATAATTAGGCTAATGTAATAAGAAAGCCCTAAACATTTAAAAATGGCAACCACATATAATTATCTACTTCTTGTCTCTAACTTTTTTCATAGCTAAAATGTCCACTTATCTTTGATATTCATTAAAATATAATGCTTGTCTCTTTCCATAAAGGACAAATTCTGTCCTCAGATGAACATGGGTCCCATTGACTTAAATGATAATTGCACATCCACAATCTGATGATAGTTTCCAGCTGTAAGACATAGGTGATTAAAGCTCCTTCCTCAAATTGAGACTTCTATGTAGTGGAGCTCTCAACAGTATCACTGATGGACTGTAGTGACTTTTTTCTCGAGTTAGGTACCAGACTCAGTGGTTTTTAGGTGATTTTCTTATGATAGCTAAGATTTTTTAAATGGCATCATGCTAATAAGAGGATTCTTGTTTTACATAGTATTTTGCTTATCTGTTACATTAATACTTGACATTTTAGCTGCCATTTTAAGAACAGCTTAGAGATTCTTTACTCTGGGTCTGTTGTCACTGTAGATGTGTGCCAATGTTCTGTGATTTTCCTTAAAAAGTAAATAACAATAGCCATGACCCTGTGAAGAGAATTGTGCTAGGGGAACCCTGTTGCCTTTGTGGAGACCTACTGAAGTAAGTAGAGTTCTGTGCAGAAAGAGGAGTCTTCCTCTTCAGTTCTCTTTAAATATTTCTTTTCTGTATTTGGGGAAAAAACAGATTATATAGTGTCATCATATGGTGATGATAACACTCTAGTCTACTAATATCTCTGGTGGAAGTTAAAAAGAAGCTACTAAAGTTTGACATTTTTAAATCAGCAGGTCCAAATAACTTGCATCCAAGAGTTTTCAAAGAGCTGACTGAGGAGCTTGCTTGATTTTCAGTAAGTCTGGAGCACTGGGGAAGATGCAGAAGACTGGAAGAAAGTTAATGTTGTGACAATTTTTAAAAAACAGGATGACCTGGGTAATTATAGGCCCATCAGCCTGACATCCATCCTGGGTAAAATAATGGAGCAGCTGATACAGGACTCAATTAATAAAGAACTAAATAAGGGTAATGTTCTTAATGCAAATCAACATGGGTTTATGGACAATAGATCCTGTCAAACCAACTTGATATCTTTTTTGATGAGATTATAAGTTTGGTTTATAAAGGTAATAGTGTTGATGTAATATACTTAGACTTCTGTTAGATATTTGACTTGATACTACACAACATTTTGATTAAAAAACTAGGAAACTAGAATGATATAAAATTAACATGGCACATATTAAATGAATTAAAAACTGGCTAACTAATAGTAACTGTAAGAGAAGAGTAGCCATTGAGAGGATCTGTTTCCACAGGGTTAAGTTTTTTGGCCCTAAACTGTTTAGCATCTTTATCAATGACATGGAAGAAAACATAAAAATACCACTGATAAAGTTTGCAGATGACACAAAAATTGGGGAAGTGTAAATAATGAAGAGAAAAGGTCACTGATTCAGAGTGATCTGGATTGCGTGGTAAACTGCGTGCTAGCAAACAATACACATTTTAATATGACTAAAGATAAATGTATATATCTAGGAACATACTTACAGAATGGAAGGCTCTATTCTGGGAAACAGTCACCCCAAAAAAGATTTGGAGGTTGTGGTGGATAATCAGCAGAACATGAGCTCCCAGTGTGATACTGTAGCCAAAACAGCTAAAGCGATCCAGGGATGCAGTGGAATCTCAAGCAGGAGTAGAGAGTTTTTTTTAATCTCTGAATTTGGCATTGATGTAATTACTGCTGGAATACTGTGTCCAGTTCTGGTGCCTACAATTCAAGAAGGATATTGATACATTGGAGAGGATTCAGAGCCACAAGAATATGAAGGAATTAGAAAACATGCACTCAAGGAGCTCAATCTATTTAGTTTAACAAAGAAAAAATTAAAGGGTGACTTTATTGTAGACTAAGAATCTAAATGGGGAACAAATATTTAATAATGGGCTCTTCAGTGTAGCAGAGGAATGTATAAGTCAGTCCAATGGATGGAAGTTGAAGCTAGATAAATTCAGACTATAAATAAGATGTACATTTTTAACGGCGAGAGTAATTAACCATAGGAACAATTTACCCTGGGTCACGGTGGAGTCCCTCACCATTTTGAAATCAAGATTGAATACTTTTCTAAGAGATATGCTGTAGAAATTATTTTGGGGACGCTCTATGGCTTGTGTTACAGATACAGATAGATAGTTACAGAGATCATAAAGGTCCTTTCTGGTCTTAGAATCTATGAATTGGGAGGATCCAATATTGAGGCTAGGATTCCACAGTCAGAACTTCAAAGTGGCTCTGTATGAGCACAAGGATCTGTATACATGCATCAAACTACAGGATCAGGGATTAAAAATTTACTTCACCAAAAATACACTTCAATATGCAAAAGAGATTAAACAGGCAGCTTATGAGTTGGTGAAAATATAAGTGGGATGACAGTGAATGAGAAAAAGCTAGTGAGCACCACTGCTAACTCTCATGATTTTATCTTACAATATTTAGTGTTTTTCTTAAAGTCTCAGCTTCTGGACTCATGACTGCAACAGACACTCAGCTTTCACTTTAAGGAAAGTAAGTTTCTAGCCTTCATGATTGCCGAAAAAAGCATGAAAGCATGATCCAAATGCACCTAACAGGTTCAAAACCCGGAAGGAAAATAAAAGACTTAAAACTTACTGTATTTTTTAAAATAGCTTATGATTTTAAGCCATTCTCATGATATTTTGGGATCTGACTTGTGATTTTTGAATGTTTGAGATTGGCACGACTGATGTATTTACATACACTTTAGGTTACCTTTTTTCAAATGTGTGTGTTTGCTGTATATACATGTACGTGTGCATACATGCTGTTTACAGAGATTTCTTAACATTTTGATGGTTTCCACTGAATCAGAAATGTTTCTGCCATTCATCCAAGAGTTTACTTTTAAAAAACCCTGTTTTCAATATTTATTCATTTGTGGTAAAATCCAGTAAAAATGTCACAGGTACCGCAGGCCTGCGCAAGACCTTCTGAGATCCCTTAATACAGGATAGTTCATGGAATGCCTCTACAGCAGAGGTTCTTAAACTGCGGGTCAGGGCTCCTTTTGGATGGGGTCGCCAGGGCAGAAAGCCACAGCCAGCAGTTCTGTGAGTGGAAGAGGGCTGAAGCCTCAAACCGTGCATCCTGAGTGGGGCTGAAGCCCGGAGCCAGGCTGAGGCCTGGAGCCCTGAGCCCCCTTACCTAGAGAGGCTGAAGCCTCCCCCATCCTGGGTGGGGCTGAAGGTAAGTTTTTTCTAGTGGGGGGGCAGGGTCACGATTTTTTTTAGGTCCAAATGGGGCCACCAGAACAAAAAGTTTGAGAAACATTGCTCTAAGCCAAGAGGTCATAGTGGGGTTACAGCTACTGTTGTGTAATTGCTTCCCCACAGGCAGTCCATTTACTCAGGCTCTGTAGAGAAGTGTGAATATCACTTGATATTTGGCAGTTCAGTAAGACACAGAAAATTCCACTATGAACAGTCAACTTCTTTGTGTGAACATCTCAGCTAACTGTACTCTCTCAGATAAGCTCATTAAATGATGGAGACTGACATTTGCTCACTAGAAAGCTGGCTTTAGTTGACAAAGGTATCAGGTACTAGAGAGATTCATCAGCTACTCTGGGATAACAGTTCAGTTTTACTTCAAATCAAAACCAAACAGTTGCATTTGGCATGGAGAAAAGGGAAGGCAGGTAGACTGAGAGAAAGGACACCAGGATAATGTAAATCAAACTAGATCTGATAGTTTCTTTGCAGTTGTGAAAGAAATAGCATTCATTACCTCCTGATGCTAAAGAACAGCCAGCAATGCTCAGCAGTGGCAAAACTGCTTTGGACTAAGTAAGAGCTTGCATTTCAGTAGCAGGCTTCACTATGGAAATATTTGAAAATGCTGCCATACATGTTTTTAATCTTAACTGGAAAAATAATCTTCAAACAGCCAAAAGTTCAATGTGTGTCTCTAAGAACTGACACTGGCATAGTCATGAAGTGGCAGCTGACCTGGACATGTGGTGTTGCCTAGCAATCCCACACTATCACATCCAACCCAAAAGTGAGTTAGAATGATTTACACAAGGAGAAAGCTAAATGCTAATTTGCACCAGAAGACTCCAGTTTTCTGTTGTGATTAGGAATTATATTAATTTACAACACTTCTTTTTTTTTTCTTCCTAACACTTTGTAACACATGAAACTGGAATCATCTGTTCGAAATCTCTAAACAAGCGTGTTCTTTTGTCTTCAGTGCATTCAATTATTTCTTTTTCTTAGGAGATAACCTTCTTTTAAAAAGGTAAATGCAAAGAAGGCTTATTCTAACATCATATGAAAGGCATTTTAGATGCTCTGAATTCTGGATGTATCACCCAGTCCCTGATCCTGCACATTGACTTTATTCTTCTTTTAAAATGACACATTTAAATGCACATTGACCCCCCACAGAGAGCCCCATTGACTTCCAGTGCAGAGGTCTGCCCGAATGGAACTCATGTGTGATCAGGGCCTGAGTTACAAGCAGTCTGGGCAAAATCCCACTCCACAGGAAAGCCCACATGCCCAGATCTGTGTGGAGCTCCTATCACTGCTGAAGTGGAGATACGTAGATTTTAGTCCTTTGTGGAAGGAATTCAGAGGGCCTGGGGAGATCCGTTCTCCCCACACACACTGGTATATGATCCATATTTTATCAGTGAATAAAACCAGATAAAGGGGCTGCTGCAAAGTTTGGATCAAGGGCCTGATCCTGTTGTCTTATCAGCTAAAACTCTCATTGTGCGTTATGAGTAAAGGATAAGGAAGTTTTGCCTGCATTGAACTGCAGGATGGGGAGAATGGAACGAAGTGTCCTGAAATCCCAAGGCCTCCAGAGAGAATAATGCCACTGTGCAAAATAAAGGTGCTGTCCTCTCTTTGCCTGCTATCCTGGATGTTATATATGATGGGGAAAGTGGGCATAGCTCCATCTCCTCCTCACGCACTTAGAAGTGGCTTATGGCCTCACAACCACTAGGAGAGGAATATTTTTTGCACTCGTGGAGCACAAGGTCTGTGATTATGCCTGACCACTTTGTGGGGGCTATAAAGGAGAGATAAACTTCTTGCATTCTCCTTCACCCACACCTCTGTATAATGGTCATGTACAATCTCACCTTTATTGTACTAAGATTTTAGTGTTAAGTTAGTGTTGCATTTTGGAAGGTTCAAACTGTTGCACTCTATAAATATTTTTACCAGAGTGAAAGGTGAATGAATGCTATTGTCGGCTGTGACATGCCAACTGTGTAGTGCAATGAACTACTAGCTTGAGGCACGCCGCTGGTTAGGTGAGGTGGCATACAGCAGTACACAAACATGTCTGTAATATGCTTTGCACATTATGAATTTCCATGCAGCATACTACCCAATGCTGTAGTTGCCATCCCAAAATGAGTGCAGCAGCTTTTTTTGGATTGGATGCTTTATCATAAGTAAGTATAAGAGTGAATGGAATTTAGTACCCATACCGTTTAATCCAGAAATCTGACATTTCTAAAAGCAGATGCCAAATGCTTTTCCAGACACATTTCTGCGCTTATTCAGGCTGAGAGATACTTGTTATCTTTCTGAAATGTCAGACTGCTTGTCTGAGGAAAACAGCATTAACCATATGGGAGCAGGACAATGAAACCAGTACTAAGAGCAAATAAAGACCCTTTGTACAATAAGCAACCCCGTACTCATAAATCATCACTTTGTATATGTATCCCCAAAGTTTCCAGTACACTTTTGTTTGACCTTTTGTTAAAGACTACAGGACTTCTGCTTGCAAAGTAACTGATTTTTGCTAGACTCTTGGGAGGGTAATAGGAAACACCAGTGATTTTTACTACTGCCTTAGATGACTGCAGAAAGAAAAAATATGTAATCAGAATACATAGCTTCAGGAAATTACCAAGCAGTATTAAAAGAAAATACCTGAAAATGTGCCAGAATCCCCACTGATATGAACTAGGTAGCTGTGTGTTCCCTTGAGGCTACCATTTTAATGATAATTCTAACAGGAAACACAGCCTGACATATATCAGGACAGGAAGATCAGAGCTGCAGCTAGAGACAGACAACAAACTGCAGGCAGGAAGCAGCAGGAGATTTTCACAGTTCTTTTTATATAAGAAACATAAGTAGTATATGGATGTAAAAACAAATACAAACCCAGCCAAACTAAACTCCCACTAACCCTCTCTCACGGCCCCCCTCCACTAAGCTCTGGAAATATGATACTCCCTGTGTCATGGGCTGCAGCTTCCTGAATCGCTGGCTTTTTAAAGAAATACTTATTAATTATACTGGGTGAAGTGACAGCAAGTGTCTTTCTAAATAATTGCATTTTGCCTTTATTATAGCAAATTTTGCTAAGATCCGCTTCAACTGTCGTTGAAATCAATGACAAAACTCCCATTGATTTCAACAGGAGTAGGAGTCATTTCAGGACTCTAATACAGGAAGGAAATGAAATATCTCAAATTAAATAAAAATTCCTCAACGTCCCATTCATACAAAATCCAGATATGTTCCCAATCCATATGTAATGGATTCTTGCAGTTATATTTGCACTGGGAGCTTCACATTAGCATATTTACGTATGCAAAGCTATGTATCTGTACATCTGCCTACCGGGTAACCCTCAGTGGGCAATGTGAAGGGCAAGATACTTTTTGCAAATGTATCCCGCTGGCCAACGTGTGTTACATGTCCCCCCACACCATATCCACAGAAAATATGAATCTGTTACAGCTCTAAGCTTTAAAGTCTGTCTCTTTGGCTCAAGATGTAGTGCTTTATATCTTAAGATCTGGAGGTCCTCAGTTCAATCTTTAGTGTGTTGCCCAAAATGGAGGCCATTGCATAAATAGGGGCTTGTCTATGATTTGAACTGCTGAGAACCTCTCAGACATGGGATGAGTTTCCTCTATCCACAGGAAGTGTCTAACCGCTCTCAGTGTGTTATGTGTTCCTGATCGATACAGGATCTTTATCTGTTATAGCTGTTACTTTGAGAGCCTAGTTCTTTATCTTAGGTTATAGAGACTCACGTTTTAGCTTTAGAGGCCACTGTTTCAGTCCTCGGTGTGTAGGTCAAGATGGCAGCCATCACACAAAATGATGAGGAACTTGTTTTCCCTCACCCTCAAAGTGAGAAGAGCCGTACTTGCAGTAGAACTTAACCTGCAAACAAGTAGTAAAATGTACTTTTTTGTCTAAAACAACCTTCTTTCCTACCAAACGGCACAATCTTTAAATGCTCAGTGAGCACTAGCATGGAGGAACCGTGGAGCAGGAAATTTTCACTGTGTCAGACTGTGGTCAAAACGACCGTATTCTGCTAACATGTGAAAAGTCGTCCAACCTTAGCCTGCTGTTACAGAACCACATCTCAAGATTGGAATAGGTCCAATGTCTTTTTGTTTTAGTTTCGGTTCCAGTAGGTGAACTCTGTCTTATTACTGTAATAATAGTTCATCGTGCTATAATTAAGAGCTTTTCATATAATCATCCCTATAGCAAATTATTTTGGGCTACCTCCTACTGACATTGAATTCAATGGCAAAATGTCCATTGACACTGGTTGGAGAAGCATTGGACCTTCTCTTAGCTTAGCTACCTATACTTTTGAAAATACTGTATTTATGATAGATTTCGCTTTAGATAGTAATAAAATAGATAATAGTACTGAAAATACTATAATGCCATTATATAAATGGAGGGCATGCCCTTTCCTGGAATATGGTGTCAGTTCTGCTCATTACTTCTCAAAAAGAATATAGCAGATCTATAGTACTGGGTTCCAGTTTTGATCAATGGGAGTTGTGGGTTTCAGTACCTTTGAAAAGCAGGTCTACAGTTATTGGCTTAGGATATTTATAAGAGAAATATACCCTCATGCTTAAGGGCCTATCTTTTGTAACTGTGAATTTTCTTAGTATCCGTATACATGTCCCATCCTTTTTGGAACCATAAAAAGGGACTATCAGTCTTGCTGGATAACAGCTTGTCCTCACTGAAGGGGAGGTCCTCAATCATCATTTGGACCTCTTTAGGAAAGCCGGAGGACTGGAGCCACGAGTCCTGGTGCATGATGATTCCCATGGCAACCGAACAAGAGGTTGTGTCAGCCATGTCCACAGTCACTTGGAGGCCCATCTTGGTGACCGGGCATCCCTCATTCACCAGCGCCTGAAACTGCTGCTGCTGGTCTGGTGAAAGTTTGTTCTGGAACTCTGCTAGCAGTGTATAGTTGTTGAAATCATATTTGGCCTGATAATTCACTATGAGAAATTGTAGTTCCGCCAAGGATTACACCTTCCTCCATAACAAGTCCAAATGTTTTGCCACCCAGTCCAGAGATGTCCATTTCCGTGGCTCTTCGCATGCTCATTCAGCTGCCATGTAGACTACAAGTGAGCTGGAGGAGGGGTAGAAGAAAGGAAAATCCGCCCCTTTGGCATTGACAAAATACCTCCACTTTGCCCTTTTAGGTGTGGGGGCACGAGGCAGGTGTGTGCCACACCATCCACACTGTCTGGAGGATGGCTTCATTAACGGGGAGCACCACCCTACACAGTTCTTGAAGCTTGAGAATGTCTAGAAGCTGGTGTTGCTGGTTCTGAACCTCCTCCATTGATATCCCCAGGTTCGCTGACACCTGCTGGAGCAGCTCTGGGTAGTGAGGGTGATCGTCTGGCAGAGACAGGAAAGGAGGAATGAGAGCCTTGTCCTATAAGGAGGAAGCAACTGTAGGGACTGGCAGAGCCAGTGGTACAGAATCAACTTTGGGCTCTTCCTCCGAGACTGACAGGAGGAGGAGACTGGGTGATATGAAAGGGTGCCTGGCAGGGCTGGTAGTGTTGCTGATAGGGGTCCCAGGTCACCCAGTATGGCCAAGGGGAGGGTTCCTGGGACTGAGATGGGCCTCATGAGTACTGGTACCAGACCAATGCCACTGGGTCATATGCTGGTAGGTATGGTGGTCAGGGACACAAATCTGAGCTTTGCGGAGATATTCGAGAGAAGGAGGGTTCTGGTTCAGAGAACTCCTCTGACTTGCAGGATGGTTTCGGTAATGGGGGAACTGGTGAATGGGTGCCAGCAGGGACCTGTCCAGGAATATCAGGAGTGGTTCATCTGCCAGAGTGGGGACCTCCTGGGTAAGTGGAGGTCTGGAGAAGACAAATAGGGGAGCACCAGTTCCTTCGCCAATGGAAGAGGCTCCAATCCTATGGAAGTCCAAGGGGGGCCTATGGGAAAATCCAAGGATCCTCTTGGTGTTTGCAGAGCTGGCTAGTCCAAACTGTGAGGTGGTGGTGGCAAAACGGGTGGGTATATGCACTGCTGAGCACTCTGGACGAGCAGGTACTGAGGTGGCCGCTGGTACCACCGGATCCTTTTTGCGCCAAGCCTTCCTTTCCAACCAGAGAAGCTTGGGCACTGGTGTGGTCATCTCCACGCACGACATCTTACCTGACCTAGCATATCTCAGGGAGGAAATGCTGCATTTACTAGCAGTCCACTGTGGGGACCTGCTTTTTGTGCCCATTAGAGGGCTTCTTGCTGTCACATCTGAGCTTGTCTTTAACTTCCGGTACCACTGGATCCAGAGCGTGGGAAGCAGTCGGAGGAGTGCTTACCGTTGGTGATGGTCCCAGATCCGAATGGCCACATTGCTTCCTCCGTAAGGAGCTTATGGAGGCAGAGCTCCTCGAGCTTTCAAGGCAGGAATGACTTACGGATCAAGCAACACGTCATGATATGAGCCTCACCGAGGCAACAGACACCTCTTGTGCTCATTGCTCATAGAGAAAGAGTGCAGGCAGGACACAGTTCTTAAACCCCAGAAAGTGGGACATAGTCCATGGTGGGGGGGTTAATCTACAACTAGAAATAACTATAAAGAACTATAAACAACTATATATAAATAGACAAAGTCACCCTCTTAGTAAAAAACAGAGCATGAAGGAATGGGTTTCAAGGCCATGTGGCAGTAAGAGGGATCTTGGAGAGGAGTTGACCTACGCAGCTATATTATACTGTTGGCAGCACACACGAAGGGATGTACAATGGAAGTGAGGGTCAACGGACACTCCTAGGAAAACCTTCCAGCTCAGGAATGGCTCATGGAATACATGAAGAACTAAAACTGAGTGAAGAATATTTGACAGATTTTTCTGCCAAAAAATGCAGTTTAATCAATTTTGTATTATAACATTTTGATATTATTGAAACAAAATGATTCTACAATACAGAAACATTTCAATGTTTCCAAATTATTATTTTTTTAAATTTCCACTAGCAAGAAAACTTTAACTTTTTATTCTGATTTGGAATCTCAAAACAGTTTGAAATGTTGGAATTTCGCGCAGGACAGAAATTCCTTTTTCTGATCAGTGCAATTGTAGTTATTGTAAGCAATGGATTAATGGCACTTTAATTGCTGAATCCATTTAATGTAATGACAGGTATCATGTGGAAGCCTGTACACAGCAATTTACCAGCTGTGCGTGCTGTTTGCCAGCTTAAATTTCACACTGCAGACTTTTGCTTAACTCACTATTTACACTTGCTCACTGGTAACTCCTACACAAGCCAAATTTATCTTAAAACAGATTATCAGATACTATAATGTTTTGTTCTATGATTGTTAAAACAAAACATGAACTAAATATGATATTTACCAGCACCATATTCCTAACTCTAGTTACAGAACCTATCATTTAATTGACGTACTCCTGTGCTAGTTGGGTATGTGACTGAAGAAAAGTTGACTATGTTTATAATGAGAAATATTTATGGAAGCATATGATACTTTCTGGAGAAAGTACTTGTGAGAAAGAAAAATATTGCCAAAAGGCTGTTTGTGTATGACAGGCTTATTTTTGCAACATCAACATCGTTTAGTTTGTTTTGTGGAAAAGTTCAAATGTCAGCTGAAATCCTTTCCTGCATAAAAACACACATCTTCTCCTCGGTATTCTCTCTCTGTCTAGAAATATTTGTATTCCCAGGTCACAGCTAAATAGGTTTAGGGAGGGTAACCAGGCATGCTCGTCTGATGCTTCCTTAATGGTCCCTCAGGGGATTAGTTTGCCACATGGCCTGACATGACTTCCTGTGGTTGCTCAGCCCATCATCTCCTTTGCTAGCTCCAGGGCCCCTCGTGCTCCCAGAGCTGCAGTACTTCTTTGTGGTTTAGCTTTCCAGCCAACTCACAGTGAAGTGCCCTCCCTTCCAGGGTATTATCAAAGTCTTCTTCCAAACAGTCCCTGAGAGTCTTCAAATGGGCTTCATCTAGCATACCACTCCTGCAATGGCTGGGTTCCTCTACAAGACCAGCACCTCTACATAAGAGTCCAATCCAGGGACCCTTGACCCAGCTGCTTAGGTCTTTATTCTCCCAGTCCTTATTATTCCTTCCTACACTGCCTGTTACAGGCTACTACAGTTCCCCACATCATGTATCAAGGTGTATGATTACAAGCCTGTTTCTTAGTTGCCAGCTCCCTGGCTTTATAGAAGCCCTGCCTGTTTCTCACCAGGTGAGCTTCATCCCCCATTAATAAAGCTTCCCTGCATCCTAGCTCCCATCCAGGAGCAGCCTATGGCTTAATTAGCATCTCTTGCCTATATTAACTTCTCTGGGGCTAGTGTGGGGTGAATGCCCCATCCCAGGGAGACAGATACGACATCTGACAAACTTGCTCAGTTTCAGTTGCTCAGATAAAAAGATAGTCTGGTCTATCTGCTAGTCCTGCAACTCAATCTGGTTTCTGAAGGTCACTTGAGTTTTTCTTTTTTTTTTGCTCCTGTATCATCACCAATATTTAAGATTCGGCAGGCCAAATAATTCCCTCAGTTACACCTGTGCATCCCTACTGATACCTAATGGAGCTGTACAAGTGTAATTGAGGATATAATATGGCATGTGGTAATAGGGAACCACATGATGCCATTTTTTCTGAAGCTGCTTTTCAGATTGGAAGCAGAGTTTAACTCCAGAGAAACAATTAAACAGATACATTGTGAAATGGATTTGGGACAGGTGTTAAAGCTGCTGCAGTTCACTGACATAGTCAAAATAACCCCAGTTCAGGGAGAAGAGACCCATAAAGCATTCCCACGTAAATACTTTTTTTTTTTGTTCTTTCCGTTGTTAGAATTATAGCACCTGCCTTGAGAGGAACTGAGCTAGTCAGAAGTGGGGACAACGGAAAAAAACCCTCAAGAATTTTGGAGAAAGGAGACTTAGCCCCACCCCAACCCGCCCCTCCCCAAAAAGCATAGAGAAACAGCACCATCGCTTTGCCTCCAGAAATCATATTGTTTTCCTCAGTAGAATATAATCTCATTTCTCCTGTTTTCTTTGTTCTCCTCACCCATCACTGTTAAGCCCAACAGGAGGCCAATTAGCTCAGCTAAATCCCATCTGCACTCTCATAGCTACCTCAATGAGATCATTACACAATCACATCTGTGCTTTTTCTCTGCATATACGCAAGAAGGGTCTGATCCAATACTCACTGAAGTCACTGGCAATCGTTTCATGGTATTAATGGGCTTTGGTTCAGATCCTAAGTGAGTAACCAGTAGAAAGGCTCAGTTTCACCTTCTTCATGTACTTGTTACAAATGGCACCGCTGTACTGAGGCACAGGATGATGGGTAAGGTTGAAGCTTCATCGTAAGTCCTTTATTTCTTGTGTCAGTCCAACATACCCCATAAGGAATCTGAGTATGGTCATTGTTTTGGTCCCTCACTGTGCTGAGAGAAAAAGAGAGAGAGAAGTGTTTCCCATTGATATCTAACTGCATTGTTATTATTCAGATTGGTACTGATTGGTTCCACAGTGACCTGTGTCCAGCCCTCTTTGACCAGAGCCCTTTTGTGGTCAAGAGATGAAGAAATCCACAGAGACAGAGGAAGTGGCATAAGGGAGGATCTCAAAGAAAAATCTCTTCATCACAGAACCAGGATTGGTTTGCACTTGTCATTATTATTTAGACCTTTCCAAAGCAGTGAAAGGGAATTTTGACACGTGACTCCCACTGAAATTGGTGGATATTAGCAAAGGCCCTTTCGATGCTTATGCTTTAATACAAGGGTACTTTGAACTTTTTAGTGACTTACCATGTTAACTAAATGAAAACAAAGGAATATTGCTAGTTTGTTTACAGTTCAGTTTTATTACTCCTAAAAATACCACAGAATAACAATGTAAAGAAGACTCCCTCTGCTGTCTTGACTAACAAATTGTATTGCCAGACCTGTGCTTGTAATTCAAACTGTCCTTTATTCTGACAGTTCTGTTTCTTCAGAGTCTGTTTCTCTGAGAAATAAGCAGGTTCCCTATGTGAAAAACCAATGGCTAGAATTCAGGTCTTCCTACACTATGGGTAACAGATAGGAGTCACACATCTGTGGGAACAGAAGACATAGATAAAGGATAAATACATGCTTTGAGAATAGTGTGGATCAAAGTAAGGAGACACTATATAAAATGACTAAGTAGACTTTAAAATGCTCACATTTTGTTGGTGATTTTCAAAATCTGAACCACAACTCAGGAAAATTTAGTAAGCAAAACTAGTTAATCTGTTGGGTGACTCCTCACAGAGAAGATATCTGGCAGCCTAGCGTGAAATGGGTTTAATGTATGCATAAGGGAAGATAGCAAATCTGACATTGCATAGAATATACACAGCCTCCTTCAATATCTGGTATTTTAATGCAATAATTATGGTATTTGCTGTCTCTTTTACCAAGCAACGTTAATATTTGTGAAAAATGCAACGTGCGTGACAGAGGAAAACATTTTCTGCTACTAGCTAGAGAAGGGTTTCAGTATGGGAAGAGGAAGTGCAAGCCTCCAGGCTAATGTGCCTCAGACTTGACTAGAAGAGTATCTGAAATGAAAGGATAGTGCAGTCTCCATGCTGGTCCATTCCTGGGCCTTTCTGATAAGGCTGCTGACAAAGGTGTCAGTTTTGAGGGCAATTTACGCAACATGGACATGTACTTTAGTCGCAGGGCTCTGGTGACTAACTCACTTCACATAAGCCACTTAATAAATATCAGCTGTTGATTGCAGTGACTTTTGGCTCACTAATAACCTGGACAGGGTTTTGACTGATGGCTTTTATACAGATTTAGGGCATGTCCACGCTACACACTTAAGCCAACCTGTGTTAGGTTGACTTACAGCCACCACAGCAATTACTGCAGTGGTTGATGTCCACTCTGCCCTCTTTCTGTCGGTGGTATGCGCCCTCAGCAGGAGTGCTTCCACCATCTTAAATGGGGCCGTTTGTGGGGGCTGAGAGCCTGGGCTTTCAGCTCTGGACACAGCTTCCCCCAGGGAGCACAGCAGCTGCCTGGGCTCTTAGCTTCACGTTCTGAGCATGGCAGAGGTTCCCCGTGAGGAGCTCCACACCCGGAGCCCGGGCAGCTGCTGGGCTCCCAATGGGAAGCCTCGATGCAGCCGAGGTCCCTGTGGGGAGCTAGGAACTGGGCACAGGGAGCCCAGGAGGCCGCCCAGCTAGGAGTGGGGACTTGGGAGCCCTGAGGACAGCCTGGCTCAGAATGGGGAGCCAGGGTAGCGGGCAGCTATCCAGCAGGAAATAGAGAGTTAGGGGGTCAGCTGGGATCTAGCTGGAGCCCCTCAGCTGCCCTAGGGTGATAATCTGAGCGTTGAGTGGCTTTCTTGTCAAGTTCACGGCTCCATACTCCATGACAACAATGACGGTCAGGAGCTGATGTAAGTAACACACAGTGTCCACATGGACAGTGCGTTGCCCTATCTATGCTGACACGAGCCTTACACCTCTCGTCGAGGTGGAGTTGTTTTGTCGGTGTAGTAGAGCGCTTGCATCAGCGGAGGGCTGTAGTGCGTACTGTGGTACGCCAGCCCCCCTTTCTGGCGCTCACCCACTGGCGACAGTCTCTGTAGGCTGTGGGGCCTGAGGTAGTCCCACCCCAGTCCAGGTAAGTCTCTGGATCTTCCCCTCTCTTTGGCCACTCCCTACAGGGCAAGCAGGTGCAGGCCTTTCTGTAGGCCTGAGGGGCTGTCTCCCCAACCTCACTGGGGAGGGCAGCTAGCCTGTTTGTGCCAGTGGCCCAGCGGGGTACCTGTTCTCCCCGTAGGCTGGGGGGTCCAGGATCAGGGTCCCCTTAGTTCTGCTTCCCCAGCAGTAGAAACCTCTATCTCCAAACTTCTCTCTCCAATACTCCAGCAGCTCCTTACTCTACTACCTCCAACTGCCTGCTTGCACTGGAGACTTTTAAGTGTTTGGGGCGGGGCTCCTTGATTAGCCCCAGGTGGCCTAATTAGTTAAGCAGCCCCAGGTGGCCTAATTGCCTAATCAGCCCCAGCTAGAACCTCTTTCCTGCCTGTAGGGAAGAGGGCTTTAAGCATTCTAGGGCTCACATATCGGCCCTGAAGTACCCTGCCATAGCCATCTGGCTTGACTTTACCACAGTACACACACATAACTATCGTTACATCGACCTAACTCTGTATCATACATCTGGGCCTAGCTGACAGCATTGAAAACAAGGAGGGGATTCTCCCTCATTTGTAAATTGGGACCAGAACTCCTTTGAAGTCAGTCATGTTCCACTGATGCATAGCCAGCGTAAATAAATGGGAAATGATTTATATTTACACACACAAAGATAATACTGAAAGGAGAGCATTTGGGGAAGGGGATACAGGCCACCAACCTTTCTGGGCCAGCCCCTGAGAATAGCGTGCACTGCTGTGACATCGCGCGACATTGTTCTCTCAGGCGGTGTTGCGTGCTGTTGCGAAATCTCACTGCGTCGCGTGCTACCACCGGAGAGTACAATGCCGTGAGATGTTGCGGCATCACGCACTGCTGTGAGATCTGTGTACTCTGGCGGCAGCACGTGGAGCGCTGTATGCATGAGACAGTGCTCCAAAAGGTGGGAGAGGGATAGTGTGGTCTTGGGGCATCGCACAGTGCTATCATTCTTAATCATTGATCTATTCTTTTCATTGTAAAATAGTAGTAGTTGTAGAAGTGAACTTATTGCAGTTTTTATATTTCTGATATCTAGCAAATAAAATATAATACTGCATAAAAATGGCTGTGCCTAGTATTTCGATTTCTGGGATGTATGGCCCACTTGACATACACTTAATCAAATCTGGCCCGCCATAGCAAATGAGTTTGATACCCCTGATTTAGAGTAATCATCACTTCTATGCAAAAGGCCTGTACATCACAAAAGTCCCACTTATGCCTTCAGTATTGGCACTCTGTTGAGGGATGAATTTCACTCATAATAAAGAACAAAGCAACAAAATATAAAAAGATTTGGATAGACTGGAGATGCTATGGCAGATGCACATCAGTGTGTATACAGACGGAAAATAGTCTGGGAGTACCAAACTAAGCAAGGGAATATGTACTAAGTGGTACCATCAAACAGCGCACTGGTCGGGAAAAGGAGCTGAAGGCTATTAAGGGAAAATCATTGAAACCATCAGCCCAGTGCTCAGCAGCAATATAAAGGCAAAGAAGATAATAGGTTGCAATAGAAGAGGGATAGAATGCAAAATAAAAAGGTGATACTCTGTGATCAAGAACACAAGACTATGCATTTACCTCTCAAAACACAGTAGTACACATACTTTGGGTGTGCTGAGGAAAAAGCTCAAATGAGTGACTGAACATACTGTAGGTCTCTGCATTTTCACTGAGGATGCAATTCCTGGAGCATGTTGCATTGTACTTATCAAATATTTACTTAAAAAAAAATTTCTAAAGAAAAATTGATTGAGATGCATATTAGAGGCCGGTGGAGTGACTTGGCAGAAACAAAGACAGAAGTAATAAGCAAGTCTCCTTCCCACAGCTGGAGTAAATCTTTATAACCATAAATCAAAACAAGTTATTACAGAGCTCATACTGCTCTGAAAATTCCAAGCAGCAGCAGAAGATAATTAAAGGGGAAAGGTCTGGGCTGAGAACAAGCCTTACATTTAAAATGTTTCAGGAATTAATTGTAAAGCCTCTCTCTCCCTCAAGTGGCAAAATAAATAAATCTGAAACTCGAAAGTGTGAAGAAAAATTACTGGAAAAATATGTTTAGTGACACAGTGATCTAACTAGAAGAGGGTTATGTAGTCCCAAGGTGTGGATGGAAAAATAACATGGGTTCAGAACCCTTTTCTGCTAATCAGATGGCAGATGTTATCCAAGCCATTTTGCAATATTAAAGAAAGCACCTGTTAGACTCCATCTGGAATACTGTTCATGTTGTTACCAGTCACCACATGGACTGGCCTCACACTCTAGTACCATTAGCTGCATGGCTGGAAAGAGTATACTCATGATGCCAAGTGAGGCCTGGTCTACACTTACCTGTGGGATTCGGCGGCAGTCAATGGAGATACATAAGTGACGTAAATCACTTGCGTATCTCCCGTCGACTTCGCGGTATCTCCTCTGCGCGCTGTCCACACTGCGCTGCGTCGAAGGGAACAGTGCTCCCTTCGATGCAGCGTTACGCCACTTATCGGGGTCGTTTTCCTGCATCGCTTGCTGGATCAACTGAGCGGGTCTACACAGACCGCTCAGTCGATCCAGAGCAATCGATCTGACAGCAGCGAATTTGCCACCGTCAGTGTAGACCCAGCCTGAGAGCTAACAATCTTTCAAGAAAAAAATATTAGGAAAATATCCACTGTATTGTATCTCTTTCTTAATGTGATTTAATAGATGAAAAGGAGGAGAGCCAGCATTACATGCCCTCATGAGCTCTCTTTAGGGACTAACAAGGACACTAGTAGCCCATGAACCACAGCTTAAGAATGTCTGACTTACTTAATACTAAATATTTTAGCTTGTTCCCAGCCTATATTTGTAATTAAGGCAGAATTTGGCACTGAAAATATGCGAAACACCTTTTATACGAGCCACTATCTACCTATACCTATGCCAACTTTATTTTCCAGGGTAATAAACATTGTAGAGTATGCTTTAAATATAAGCTGGCTAATGCAGACTAGGTAGCATGCAGATTCTTTTGTCAGATATACGATGCAAGAATATCTACCAGCAACACTTTAAGATACCCCTGGCTTTTACCAGAGACTTGCTTAGCACACTCCCAAGATATATTCGCCAACCTAAACTGCAATGAAGGAAATGAAAAGCAGAACAAAAAGCCATGCATTGGGCAGCACGAGTTGATCTGCTCTTATAGTTTATTGATTTATAAGAATACTGTAGTACAGAATATATTTAGATTTTAGGAACAGGTCTCAAAGGTTTCGGCCACATTTATATTTCTGAGATCTAAACATTTTTGCTCGTGGATGCTGGAGCTTCAGAACAGTCTGTACTTAGGATCACAGCTGCTTCCAAAATGAAGCAGCTCTAAACCAGCTGCTTCTTCTGGCTCAGAATATTCCTACAATTGAAGAAGACAAAGGAGCAGAGCTTGAAATGACCAGCAGGCCTCCTAAACTGAGTAGAACATATACAATGCTTTTATTGAGTGGTGTAGTGAAACTGCAGCAATTAGTGCCAGAGCCCCAGCATTTTTATATTGTCCAGGATGAAGGAAACCTTTCCGCGTCTATCCTTATTTTGCACCTCGCTCCTTCTCCACCTGCAGATTGGAGCTAGTAATTGTGTAGTTTGCGACCCATGTTTTCATCAAACCAGTGCCCAAAATGCCTTGGCTACTTGGAATGCTGTCAAATTATTCCAAAGCTTGAGCACTGTTGATGCATTTCTCATATAAAAGGCATTCTGGGCCAGGGGGGATTCAAACTGAAGGCAGAGCAAATCACAGAAGGATACAAACACCAGCTCCAGGCTGCTGCATATGAGAGATGAACCATACTGATGGGTAAAGAGATGTTCTGAACAAGCATTAGGGAACAAGATCAGACCAAAGCACAGTATAAACACTGAGAAGCAAGACAGAGATACAGAGGATAGAAAATGGGGTTGTGACAAATGCTTGAAATGGAGTGGCTTGGATAGGAGGAAATTGTTGAATGGGTGCCTGGAATATTGTTAATTGGGATCAGGATCTTGAGGATACTGATTTTCAGTTACACTTAAGGCCCTTTTATGCTGTTCAGCTCTAGTAGTGCAAAGAAGACTAAAAGGAGCAGAATCTGCCCTTCAGAATACTCCTTGTGCAGGGGACCTCCCTAGCCACTGACGGGCCATTGTAAGGGCACTACATCTGCGCTGCTTCTTTCTCCAGTATACACTGTGTTCAGGGCAGGCTGGGATCATCAGGAGGAGAAGGTGGGCCAGGGAAAGGGAGGAGCAAGGCCAGATCACACCCCTATGGCTACTCTCTACCTTCTGGAGGCCCTGGATAGGCCATAAGTTAGAAATCTCAAAAAAAGGAAGAAAAAAAAAAAGGTTGGATAGGTCCTTGGCTACCCAAAGATAGCAGAAAACCACCTTGATCCCTTCTCCATTTCTGCACTAAGAACAAGGGTGGGGAAAGTGGGAATCGGAACCAGATAATCTGTCAGGAGTGCATCACTCTGTCCCTTCTTTGTAGCATCTTTTCAGTACAATCACTGTGTATCTTAGTGCCTTCACACTTGGTTCAAAATTTATCCCAGATATCAGTTCATTGTTTTGCAACTGTATCTAACCAGCTACTGCTGGTGCAATGCGTGTTGATGTCATGATGGGCAGGTCTTCTAAAATTTGGTGGCTTATTTCAAACAAGTTCCAAAATGTGTGGAAGCCTTTTTAAAGTTTGTGATTGTCCCTTCATTGTCCCTTCTTTGCCCCAGGATAGCCAGCTTTTTCTCCATTCCTGCCAATCTAATCTTCCTTTCCTTCAGACTCCCCTGATCCCTCTTTCTCTCCATTTGAATACAATCAGTTGATTCCCCAATCTCCTGATCATATCTAGCTGCCAGTTCTCTAAGAAGATTGTCTATACATTGAATTTTGAATTAAGTCTTAACCAGATGTCCCATTACTTTAATAAATGAATGCTTGCCCTGTTATATAACTTGGTTGTGTTTTGGATTACATAGCTAGTGATTTGGATTTAGGACCTTCTATATCATTCCATTAATAAACTAAATGCAAAACAACTGTGCAAAAACATAAAATTGAGGGATGAATGAATAGAATCAGAATGCCTGGATTAAAAAATTTAAATGTAAAACCCATGGCCACCCAACACCAGCCAGCCAAAAATCACGTGACATGACAGTGGGAAGGGAAGAAATCTGAGAATCTGTAGCTTGTTTCCTGGCCCCAGGGAGAACTAGGTCTCTCTGAACACGGTTTTTTTCATTCTTCGTGCTACTTTCTGTCAGTATAAAGAGAAATCATAATATGATCAAGACTGCCAAAGAACCTTAAAAACAACAGCAAATTATCTTCAGCAAGACTCAGACCATGAACATCTTCCCTCTGACACTTGACTGTAAGGACAAGAAGTTTTCAGAGAATGTAGTTTGACCCCTAAATATCTGCAGTACAAATAATTGAGGAATATTCAGTTCACCGGATAGATTCAAAGAAAACGGCTGCAAACACTGGAGAAAAGTGGCAGTAAACCAAAACTAATGCTAAAATACAATTTTCTGAGACCCTTAAAAGACTTTTGAATCCAAGTTAAGACATATAATAATTGTTTATTTTTTTTCCAAAGGTGCAGTGATGAAACTGCACATGGAATATGGCTTATGTTTATTTCATTACAAAAGCAACTAAAAGACAAAAGTTTAACTCTGATCCAATGTCTTGATTGGATCCCACTATGTTGAGATACTGTAGAATGAAGGATCACCTTTGTTTTAAATCTCATGTTACAAGCCCATACAATATATAAGGAAGAGGTGAACATTAGTACCCTCAATTCCCATGGGCTGTATTGGGAATGAAAGGCACTCAGCACCAATAGGAGGTGTATAGCAACTGACAGGCCCAGGCCTAGGTGGTCTAGGCATAAAATGTTAAAGATACCATACCATTTCTGTGGTTTCAGAGCTGGGTACATCAATATCAAACAGTTATATCTAGTGATTTAACATTTGATGATTCTAATCCTCAAGCAGCTGAATAGGAGATAGCAAAGTTAATTACACAATAAACATATTTCTTAGTATTGCTGTGTTGCTTAATGTTTTTATTAAGCATTGATAGGTCATATTAAAATATTATAAAAACTAAGCACAGGCAGTGCATGTGAATAAAAAGCTTTCACTATTAAAAGCCCAGTCTGTTTTATAACAAGTATTTTTCATATTGAAAAAGGCCTTAGTCCACATTAATCAATAACTCTCAGTAAAGTTACATTTTTTAAAAACTAGGCCATTTTGTCTAGAGATTTGCGAACGAGCAATCCTATGAGTCACTATTTGCTATTTTGGAAAAAGGGGCTGTTTCTGGATAAGCCTCTTTACCATTGCAGAACACTTTATCCCGCAAACACAAAGCAGAAGTTGCTTTCTCCATCCTCCGAGTTCACTTCAAACCTGATTTATCTTACATAACTCATTTTACATGAAAAAAGAACAGGGGCCAAGCAAATTTACACACTGACAGTGTAGTGTTGTCCAAGTTAGTTAAAATTTTGAAACTCTACAGTATATGGAGACTAGGGTGGGAATATCTGATAAATTCCTTTTATGCTGCTCTTCATTTTTTATTTTTGAGGCTCATGATGGAAGAGTTTAATGGGGTTGTCATGTCACTGCTCCTAACTAAAAATGCAGATCTCTTGTTTTTCTTGTATGGTCTATTGCTGTATTTTGCAGTGTTGTTGTAGCCGTGTTGATCCCAGGATATTAGAGAGACAAGCTGGATGATTTAACATCTTTTATTGGACCAACATCTGTTGGTGAAAGAGACAACCTTTTGAGTTGTCACCTACAAGCCTACACTGGAACCCATACTGGTGTATCATTAAACAATTACAAGCCACAATTGATGCAGACCCCCTCCCGAAATAAATCTTTCCCGAATCCCCTCTTCTGGCTTTCAAACAACCCCCAACCTTGCCAAGGTCATCATCAGAAGCAAGCTCTGCACAGACCAGGACACATCAGCAAAAAGTGGCTCCAAACCCTGCCAGAACAACAGATGCCAAACCTGCAGACATATCTCCACTGCTACAGTGATCAACATCTTGCCGCCCCAACACATCTTTCAAGATCCAGGGGTCTGTCACATGCTTATCACATGTACCTCATCCAGTGCACTAAATGCCCAAACTACGTGGGTGAATCCAGATAAACACTATTCTCTCAAATGAACTCACAGAATAATGATAAAGGACACCCTATCCTATCACTTGCCGGTGAACACTTTCCACAAAACAATCACTCCATACCTGACTTCTCAGTCCTCATCCTCAAAGGAAACCTGCACAACACCTTCAAAAGATGAGCTTGGGAGCTTAAATTCATAACTTTGCTATACACTAAAATTAATGGTATTAATAAAGGCACTGCATTTATGTCTTATTACAATTTGTAACCCCCTTTTTTGTCTTATTATTGAAGAGGTGTTAATAGCCTACTTCTCCTTGAATGTTCCCTTGGACTCTGTGTTAACTACTTATGCTAAACAATCTGTTCCACCTGGTATTTAGTGGTGACACTCTTGAGTACCTTTCCCAGACCTGAAGAAGAGCTCTGTGTAAGCACAAAAGCTTCTCTTTCACCAGCAGAAGTTGGTTCAATAAAATATATTATGCAACCACCTTGTCTGTATTGCTTCTTCCATGAGTGAAGGGAAAAAAAAAAGAAAAAAAAAAAAAAGATTTGTCTAGGCCATACAGCGTATAGATCTCACTCCCCCTAACCTCCTTCAATTTAACATCCAGGTGGATATGACTTTTCTCTGTAACATCCTACTGTCATGTGAAAAATACCAAAATATCCACATGAAATATACTTGGCTTGGAAATATTTGAATGTGACTCTTTGATTACAAGTATGCCATTGTGCTGACCCACAAAACATCGCTAAGAATTGATCAGACTCATTTATTGTTTTAGTTTTTACAGAGGGTTAATCTAAGCCATATAGTAAGGGAAAACTTTGATGAATTTTAATAATTCATTTAAATATGTCTGTGTTACTGCAGATCAAAGCATGGAACATAGGAATTGCCAGTCTGGATCGGACCCGATATCTATCTAGTCCAGTATCCTGTCTCTCACAGTGGCCAGTACCATATGCTTCAGAGAAAGGTGTAAGAACCTCCAAAGTAGGCAGTTGTGGGATAATCTGTCACAGTATTACCCGGAAAAATAGGCTTTGGGGTGCCTCTCGAATAAGCTGCTTATCACCCCCTTAATACGTCTTTCCCAAGGTATGGGTCTCTAGTGTAGTTAAGGAAACACTTCAAGGACACAGATATAAACTTCCAATAAAATGATTGACAGAGGCAGTAGTTTTTCCAAAAACAAAGTATCTTTTTATTAATGTAACTAATAATTCTTAATACAATATAATCTAAATACATGAATCAGGCACAAATCCCTTATTGCGATTTAAAGAGCATTCAAACCACAATAGCATACAATTTAACTGATTTTAAGCGGGTGTGTTCTGTCACAGATGGCCAGTCTGCAACAGATCGCTGACAGCAGTTCTTAAATTGTACTTTAAGTTTCCCACAAGTAAATTACAATCAACATTAACGCACTCATATATCACACAGAAACACATACTAAAATTATACTACATTATCCTGTACTAATACTCTAATTAAATAATAATAAGTGGCAGGCTTACTTACTCTGTCATTGACTTCGCTTCAGTGATAGGACTCCCTCTGTTGCTGCCACTTAATCACTACCACTGCTGTTACTGATGCTTCTTCAGCTATCAGCTTGATCAGGTCTCTTCAGAGCTGTACGCTTCTTCTGTCCTCTCTCACTTGCTCTCAACTAAGAACTGCCAGCTGACTGTCTGCCTTTTATACGGTCAGACCTCTATTGAGCGTGCTCTCTATCAAAAATTGCCTCATTCCTATTTACTGTGCATGCTAACACTTACTGGAAAAAGCAGCCTTAAACTAGTCTAAGACAGAGCTGTTGGACCTCTCTCTACCTTTGTATCACACATGTGCATTATCTCATTCTGCACATCCTCACTGGCATTGGTTTTATCTTAGAGCCATGATTACCTCATCTGACCTTACTGCCCATGCTACAGATCCAACTTACTTTGTGGCCATACTTTCTTTAGTGACCTACATTCTAGTAGGCATGCTTAGGTTAGAAATGCTTCATGACCATACCTCGTTTTACGCTCAGCTTCGGTCATGTGACCTACAGAGTCCATAAATAAATAACCTGCAGCTTTCAGTTGGTCATGTGATTCCTGCTTATTTGAAATGGAAGCTAGGGCCACAAAATGGAGTCTGAGGGAGTCCAGGGAATTTTTCCATTATCAACCCACATTAGATCTCATCTTAATCTCTAATAGTTATTGATTGGCTTAAACTCTGAAGCATGAGACTTAATATCCCTTAGGACAGGGCTCAACAAATTTGTTTTGGAGCTAGGAGCCAGCCCAAAAATTAAGGAGCCAGACAACGTGGGCTCAATGGCATGGCGCCCTGGCCGGAGTGCAGCAGCCGCTCTCCCCTCCTGGCCCTGCCCCTTCCCCCTGCCCCTCTCCCACAATGTGGGCCCAGCAGTGCGGTACCCTGGCTGGAGCGTGGCAGCTGCAGCGCTCCCCCTTCCCAGCCCTGCCACATAGGTGCAGTAGTGCCCTGGCCAGAGTGTGGTGGCCACTCCCCCTAGAGATATACCAGGTGCCAGATTTACATTTCTAGGCACCATGGTGACGTGGCACCAGGGGTTTGTGGAGCCCTGCTTTTGGAATATTTTTTTATTGTTAATATTGACAACTCTGGATATTTTTGATAGCCAATTAAATATCCAACCCCCCTTTTTAAAAATCTTGTTATGTTCTTGGCCTCAACAACTTCCATTGGCATCTAATTATACATTGTGTGAAAACGTGTTTCCTTGTACTGGTTGGGAACATCCTAACTTTTAAATGTCCGCTTGTTCTTGTATTACAATGAGAGAGAGAAAGCAGAAGTTCCCCATCTACCTCAGATCAATCATTATTTTACATACTTTTATATGATACACTCAATCTTATTGGTCTCTTTTCTAAGGTAAACAACGTTAACCCTTTCAATCTCTAGTCATATGAGGATTCTTCTTTGCCCTTGATCTTCATCTTGGCTTTTCTCTGAATTAGCTCTAGTTTAGCAGTATCCTTTGGGATAAGGGGCGACAGTATTACTGATCAGGGAACCCCACTGATTTATATAAAGGCATTGCAATAATCTTTGTATTATTCATCATCACAGCTCATATGGTAGCTTTTCTGACCACAGCTGCATATAATTGGCAGAAATCTTCTCTGAGCTGTCAACAGTGACGAGTTCATATAGTTAATTTAGATCTCTGTAAGGTGTGTAAGTTTAATTTTTTCCCTTCAGTCTGCATTACTTTGAATTATCAGCACAGAATTTCATTTGCCATTATGTTTCCTATTCACCTAGCTTGGCTAGGTCTCTGTGAAGTTCCTCAGTCTTCCACAGGACAGATAATACACATTACTTATATTAATCTAAGTAATTTTGTCATCTGCAAATGTTGGTATCTCACTACTCACTTGGCTTTTCAGAGCATTAATATATTAACAACAGAGACTTAGTGTTGAACCTTGAGGCATCCCACTGTTAACCTTTAGCCATGATGAAAATTGACCATTTAACCTTGTCTTCTAATCAGTTTTTGATCCATGGAAATACTTTGGCTCTCACCTATGACTACTTAGCTTCTTCAGTAGTCCCTCATGCAGGACCTCATCAAAGGCCTTAGAGAAGTATAAATAAATTATGTCCACCAGTTCTCCCTTACCCACAGCTTTACTGGCACATTCAAAGAATTCTAAGAGATTCATGAGACAATTTTCCTTTGCTGAAATGGTGCCGGTTAGTAGAGCTGAGTGAAATTTTTCAGACCAGTTTTGGAAAATTCATTTTTCAATTAGTAAAAGCGATTTGTGGCAAAACTAGTGGTGAAAACTATTGTGAATTCTGCAAATAGCTTTGCATGGGGGAAAATAATTTAAAAAAAAAACCAAAACCGTTTTGTTTCAACAACATTTTCAAAGCAAAATGTTTTGACCTTTGCTTTCATTTCAAAATGACATTTCAGTTAGAAATTTAGTTAATTTATTTAAAGAAAGAAACAAAGAGGATAAAAGACAGCTGGAAACTAAATGAAACAAAATGAATAAATAATACTGGATCACACAAAAAGTTTTGTTTGAACTGAAACAATTTTTTCTTCAGTTTTTCACATTGTCAGGAAAAACAAAAACATTCTTCTTTGGGTTGACGTGAAACAAAAAAAAATGTGGATTTTTCTGTTCAGTAACCAAACAAAAATCAGTTATTTGTTTAGCTCAAGTGCTTAATCCCTTTCATATCATGCTCTTCCATGTGTTTTAATGATTGTTTCTGCCGATTTTCCAGGTGTAAAGTGGCCATTTTGAATGAAAGATTGCGTATTTTTGCTAGCAGATCAGTACTTCATACATAAATTCCTTCAGAACTCTTAGATGTATATCATCTGGGCCTAGTGATGTAGGGCTTGTTTACATGTATGAGACTGTTGCAACCTGGGGTGTGACTCTACCCTGCACTAGCCAGCAATGCACTAATTGTCTGAATGCACCATAACATGTATTAACTGTTCATTAGTGCACTCTGATCTAGTCCTCTTTGAAATGGGGATACCTCATTGCATTAAGAAACTTAACTGCATTAGCAGGGTATGCATGGACGGTTAGATCCCAGTTTGCTGCAGTCTAAAATATTGCGTAAACAAGCCCTTACTGCATTTTAAATGATCAGTTTGCTCCAGCATCTCTTCTTTTGACACCTCACTCTGTTCAAATAAGCCTGTTTCAAATAAGTTAAAAGAAAAGCATAATTTTGCAAGAATGCCACTATTTCTTTTAATATATGTTTTAGTATTGAAGATTGGACTGGAAATACTGAAATAAATTTAGGGCCCTCTCCTGCTTCCAACTAACTTCAGTGAGATAGTGTTTATCATTGTATCAATGCATAAGTAACAAGAGGAGAAGAAATGCACTGAATATATAAAATAATAATGTTTATTGTCCTTGTGAAACTTTGCTTAATACTTATATTGTGTACAAGTTACTGGAAGCACATGGGAGGCAAATCTGGTGAGCAACCTAGATGTGAAAGTGAAAAAGGATATTGTCAATTAGCCCAGCTCTAATTTGGAATCTAAATTTATTTTTAAAAGGGAGATTAAATTACCACATTTCAAATGAAGTCCAAGAACTTTACCAAAGTCCCTCAACATAAGAATGACCATACTGGGTCAGACCAATGGTCCATTTAGTTCAGTATCCTGTCTTCCCAACAGTGACCGTCGCCAGATGCTTAAGAGGGAAAGGAACAGAACACGGCAATTACTGAGTGGTCCATCCCTGGTTGTCCAGTCCCAGCTTCTAGCAGTTAGATGGACCTAACCTGTGTGAACCTATCTAATTCTTCTTTGAACCCACCTATACTTTTGGCCTTTACAACATCCCATGGCAAAGAGTTCCGCAGGTTGACTGTGTGTTGTTTGAAGAAGTACTTCCTTATGTTTGTTTTAAACCGGCTGCCTATTAATTCCATTGGGGCGACCCCTTGTAGGTCTTCCTTATAGAAATGGGTAAATAACACTTCCTTATTCACTGTCGCCATACCATTCATGATTTTATAGACCTTTATCATATCCCTTCTTAGCCCTGGTCTACACTACAAACTTATGTTGGTATAACTATGTCATCCCTGAGCGATGCAGTTATACTGACGTAACCCCCAGTGCAGACAGCACTGTCAACAGGAGGGCTTCTTGTCATCAGAATTACTGTGTCTTGGGGAGGTGGAGTACCCACACCAATGGTTGAAGAAAGCATCTTCACTAAGTGCTGTGGCTGCACCGCTGCAGCACTGTAAATGTAGTCAAGCCCTTAATTGTCTCTTTTCTGAACTATCCTAGTCTCTTTAATTTCTGCTCATATGAAAGCTGTTCCATACTCCTAACCATTTGTTGCCCTTCTCTGTATTTTTTCCCATTTCAAGATATCCTTTCTGAGATGGGGTGACCAGAACTGAATGCAGCATTCAAGGTGTGGATGTAACATGGATACATACATAGTGGCATTATATTTTGTCTTATTATCTATCCCTTTCCGAATGCTTCCTAACATTTTGCAGGCTTTTTTGACTGCTGCTGCACGTTGAGCATATGTTTTAAGAAAACTGTCCATGGTGACTGTAAGATCTGTTTCTTAAAAGAAAAAAACAAAAGAAAACAATATGACAATACTTTTTAGTTAAATATATTGGTAAACGTCTACCTTCATTGAAATTGTCAGCTTAATTCTTCATGTCATAATTTCTTGATATGTAAACTGGGGATGACACTTACCTGTATTTTTAAAGCAACTTAAGATCTCTGGATGAAAAATGTTATACAAATGCTAAGTATTATAATTATTTATTAATTTAAGACTTCTGATTAGAAGCATAGGAACATAGGCCTTGCTATTTTATCTCAAGTGGTGATCATGTAAAAAAATTAATTGAAGATTTAAAATTGAAAACTGAAGACAACTTGGAGCTTGCTTCTATAAAATTTCATCATATTGAGATATTCTGGTCACATGGCTGAAATGAAACAGTCATCTCATGTAGCAGAAACTTAGGGATAGTGATTCAAACTATATGATACTCAAATTAGAAGCAAAAATAAATTAAGATATTTATGTGACTACCTGAGCCGCTGCAGTAGAAAAGATAACTTGAAGGTGTTTGGTGTTCAAGATACACAAAAATTTTGCCTGAAATGACTGATGCCTGGTTTATTGGGTAAAAGCCACTAAATTGTGTCTCAGAGATGGAGACTAGCGAGATAACTTGGTAAACCCTTTTTAATCACACAGTAGATTTGTCATGAAGATGTTGGTTTAGTTTAGCATAGGCTATGGCCATTCATTCTACCAGGTAGATATTTACAGTAGATTCCACAGTGACAGACACTGTATAAAAAAACTACATGGCATCATTGGATTGACTGATAAAACCTCCTATTTCAGATACAGAGAACTCTTGTTGCAGAGTCATTGATGTTGCCCTTCAGTTTATGTGATTTATAGAAATTCCGTTAGGTGAGACTGGGAGCAGAACTGATGTTAAACTTAACATGGCCAAAACTGAACTCCTGCTCTTTCCTTCCAAATGTTCTCTATTCTATATCACTGCACTGCTATGCTCTCTGTAACTGTGGCCTGTAATCTGAAAATCATCTTTCACTCCTCCCTGTCCCTTGCCCTACAAAGCCAGACATTGTTCAGTTCTCTTCCTCCACAACTCCTACAATGTGGCCTTTTCTTTCTTTCTGTCCACAGCTAAACCTCTTGTCCAGACACTTTCCATTTTCAGTCTTGATTATTGTAACCTTCCCATCTATGGTCTCCCTGACCTCTCTGATCTCTTTGAAGTGCAGCTGCTAAAATCCTTTTAGATGAACTTGATGATCCTGGAAGACCTTGACAATCTTGTTTTCAGTATTATGGTGTATGTGATTATAATGTCAGGAGGCATTAAGGAAGGAGCAGGGGGGAGGTGAGTTGATAAGGTTTTGGGGGCAGCACTGTTCAGTTTCACTGGGTCACATAATACCTAAGATTTGGTGATTTGAATTCTGTGTTACCAGAGATTCCAAGAGCAGAAGGGACCCTTGTGATCATCTGGTCCCATCCCCTCTGTATCACAGGCCACTGAATTTTCCCCATATAACTTTAAAAAAAATCCAGTCTTGATTTAAAAGTCACCCTTAGTGATTTGTCTCAACCCTTGATTGCCCTGGTAAAAACACGCCTCGTCTTTCCAGTCTGTGCACATGTGCACAGCCCCCCGGTCTGCTTTTCATAGCTGTGCGGCCCCACCAGCAGAGCTCCCGGACAGGCGGCGCCCACAGGGCCCCGTTCCGCAGCTGCTCCGTTCCCGAGCCCGACTCTTTGGCTTTCAGCACATTCAAAAACAAGCCTGCCCCGGGCCAGCCTCCGCACTCCCGCCCTGCCTCCGTGGCAGCTACCGCAGCCGTGGCAGCGCGTCTCGCCCCAGTTCCACGAGCTCCCGCCCGCTCGGCCCCCAGGGCGTCACTGGAGGCGTCGGGCGACCGAGCGGCTCAGGCCGGGCGGCGGGGGCCGCCCGCGCTCCCCGTCCCCCGCCTCGCCGCGGCGGCCGCGCACATGCCCAGAAGCGAGCGGGCGGCGCGCCCGGGGGCCGTGCAAGTGCCTGTGACAGCGGCGGCGGCGGCGCTTCCCCACTTGCGCTGGGTGTGGCCGGCTCTGCAGCGCCGCGCCCGCCCGCCCGGGCCGGGAGCAGACAGACAGACAGACAGACGCACGCACGCCCTCGCGGTCGGAGCGAGGGCCCCTCCTGCGCTGTCCCCGCGCCGCGGGGCGGAAGGCAGCCATGTCGCTATTGTCCCGGGCGCTGCCCGCCCTCCGACTCTATTGCATCGGCCTCGCCGTCCTCCTGCACCAGCTGCTGCGCCGCCTCCGCCCCGGCGGGCCCCCCGCGCCAGGTGAGAGCAGCGCGCCCCGCGCCGGCCGCCCGCTCTCCGCGCGGGGCAGGGGGGCGAGCGGGAGTCCGGCGGCCCCTCCTGGCGGCGGCTGGCGCCTGCCCTGCCCTTGCCCCGGCCGCGCCCTGCCAGGCTTCGCAGCGCCCCCGGGCCAGCGGCGGGGCG